>PVKZ01000204.1:600000-1125635 GCA_004027375.1 Macroglossus sobrinus
CCGGAGGAGAGCTAAGAAGCAGCAGCTCATGAATATGTAAATTTACCTTGATCCCTGCCCCATAGTTGATCTGGGTGGAGGCTTCCCATCATTTCTACCTACTTCCCCTCAAGAGCTACCAGGAGGCTGAGGAAGGTGAGGTGTTATCCTTAAAACCACTCTGTCTGACAGTTACAAACACTAGTGCACACACATTAACACAAACCAAGCACAAGCATCCTGACAAAAGCACACAAATACTTATGGCATCTATAAAGTACAAACACATGAACACATGCGAGCATGATAACATAGTCACCACGTATATACACATGCACACCAAGCCTCCGACACAGTACTGTAACACTGTACCACACACAAACACAAGAGGACTCCCCTCCCACACATCCACCCCACCCAAGCTGCCCACTCCCCACCCTCAGTCAGGCCACAAAGTCAACACCAGCCCAGAAAGTCACCTCACTCTTCTAATGATGGTGACAAGAACTTAAATTATTATCACTCATTGTTTCCCCACCCCACCCTATGGTAGTTTTTGCAGCCATCCAGATAAAAAGTGTTAAAAAAAAAAAAAAAAAAACTCAAACCTAGCCCCAGCTTTTCAGAGTGATTAATCCCACTAATGATTTACCGATTTGCAGAGAGCGTGTTCTGCATAACCGGATTGTGGGCATTAACACCAGCTCAGAAGCTGCCATTCTGCTAAAAATGAAAGTAAATTTCAAGAGCAATTGGTTACCATTAACTTGAATGTTCTACTGAAGCATTGGGAGGACCCCCACCTCCACCTCCGCCCATAGACCTAGGGGGCTGAGGCAGTGGGGGGAAATGCAAGAAAAAGTCGATCCCTAAAAGATAAATTTCATCTTCCACCCCTCCTTCCCTTTACCAAGACTGAGATAGGGAACCTTAGATTAAATAAGCGAGACTGCTTCTTTCTCCGCTGCCAAAGGCAGCAATGCCCCCTCATAACCTCTGCTCCTCTATGCTAGACTCTTGGAAGCACAGGAAGAACAGAAGAGGTACAGACACCTGGAGAAGCTGGGTTTTGAGGGGAATAGGCAGGGGCTTGAGAGCTCAGAACAGTGATCACATCCCATGTGGGAGAGCTTTCTCTAGAAGAGCATAATGAATCTGTCTAACTGGCACTAACTTTCACCAAGGCAACTAGCTGATAGACAAGGTGACCCTGGTGCCACCCCAGGTGGGAACCTGGGACAGCCAGACCTGCCAGACTCTTCCAATCAATAATATATTCCAGCCCAGAACAACAGGGTATGGGCGTGGTCTTTCTTGACAGTGCTTAGCAAGAACTGGTTGGGGGAGCAGGCAGGTTCTGATCCTGCTCACAAAGCCTTACTCACCCCAGGCACCTGGAGAGAAAAACCAAGCCACACTTTCCTTTTCCAAGTTTCCATCCAGGCAGTGATCTCACCCCGCCTTCACAAGAAACTAACAGAGAGACCATCCTGCCCAGCTTACAGATGAGGATGTTGAGGTTCACAGTGATTAGGAGGCTGAGATTGGTCCAGTGTCATCAAGCAGGCCTGAGTCTGAGCTGAGAGAGAACCCAGGTCGCTTGATGCTCTGAAAATGCAGGATCTAGAGCGTGAAGGAAAGACCAACAGAAGGGAAAGGCAGTGGGCTGTGAGTGCTGCCATCCTGTCCCCCTGCCCGCAGTCTAGTCTCATTTGGACAAAGACTCAAAGCCCACGCACACAGGAGAGCATCCTAAGACACCAGGTCCTCCAGCAGCCCTCCACAGAGGCTCCAGGCTCCCCTCTCTCTACCTCTCCTCAGCACTCCCGATTTCAAGGAATCCAGGTGGAGTGTCCAAGAGCCTGTCTTCCCCCAAAACTAAAAAGGTCTTGAGTCTGCAGCTGCAGCTGCTCTCAGTGCTTCCTGGACTCTGAATCTCCACTGACTGACTAATTTGACACAGAGCAGTGGCTCAGAGTCCAGAGGGGGAAACAGCCAGACCCAGCTGGCACCTTTTTCTCCCTTCCAAATCTTGCTTGATGCGCTATTATGCAGGCTTACCTGTCTGGGTTGTGTGTCTGGAATATTACAATGCATATATGACCACAAGGGTGCTGATGGGGAGTGTGGTTATGATCTAGAGACTGTGTGAATGTAGCTGATAGAGATTGTGTCTGTTACTCCAGGCTCTGCAGAGAGCTGAAGTGGGGCTGAAGCTTGTGTAGTTGCCATTCACTCCTGCAGAACCTCCCTTGCAGCCCCTCTAGCTCAGAGACCCCCCACGGAGAGGGCCCCATCTGCTGGAGGCTCAGTGACCTGTGTCAAATGAGCAGGCGCTCGGTCACACTCCAGAGCCTGGAGGAGGCCGAGCCACTCTGGGAAAGCCCCAGTAGCTCCTAGCCTGGGGGTGAGCTGGGTAGGGGCCCTGCTGGGGAGGGAGGCCTGGGAGCCTCTGAGACTGGCAGGGGCCTGGCTGGGAGCTGCTCTTCCCAGACAAGAGGAGTGGGGAAAAAAAAAAAAAAAAAAAAAAAAAAAAACGAAAAGAAAGGGCTTTACTGCTTCCTTGGGACTAGCATTGTTGCCAAACCACATGGACCAAACTCTGGGCTGGCCACGACCCTTCCTCTGCTTTTTGATTCTTTGTGTGGGTATGTTAGTTCCTACAGAGTGTAGGTGTGTATGTGTGTGTCTATATAATGTGTGGGGCCTCTTTGTATCTTTGCAGTAGTGAAGAGAATTTATGTGGCTGGCTCTTTATGTTCATGTGTGTGAACACGAAGGTATGCCTATTTGTGTGAATTGGCACATAGGTCTCACACATCTCTGTTGCTGAAAGAATGCCTACATGAGCCTATTTCAACCTGTGTGTAGGTTCTGTGTATGTTCCCGTTTATACACATGCCTATATTTATCATCGTGTGGTTTGGATGAGTATGAATATCTATGAATATCCGACTTAAGTCCATGTGCCCCTATTGTAAATCTGTATGTCCCTGAGCTAAAACGTGTGTGTGTGTGTGTGTGTGTGTGTGTGTGTGTGTGAATGCACACCTGTTCACATGCCTAAGCCATTCTGTGTCTGTGTGGGTCAGCTGGGTGTCCCACTTTTGTGTTCCAAGTTCTCCCCAGGGCCCATGAGGGCAGGGCTCCAGAAGAGAGGGGTTGTCCTGCAATAGGTATCTCTCTCTGCCAATGACCATGCCACAGTCCCCGGTGTCCCACACAAAATCTCAGAGCAAGAGCCAAGAGGATATGGAGACTTCCTGGTGGCGGGAAAGGGAAGGATTCTCAAATACAAGAAAATGTTGACTCCAGACTAAACACATATCATTGTAGAGGGTCTAAAACTTCCAAAGCAGAAAAGAGGATGTTATCCCTTCCTAGTCCACACTGCTGTTCACCCCAGGCAGCATCTAACATTAAGAGGCCATCTCGATGACATGTTTTGCTTCACCCTTGGAGCTTCAGAGCAATCCTAAAAAGCAAGCATTACTGTCCCCATTTTAAGATGAAGAAACTGAGGATCCAACAGGCAAATCAACTAGCACAAAGTCACAGAGCTGCTAATGGGATTAGGATTGAAATTTGCTGACTGACAAACTGGTAACATAGGAGCCTGGCTTTGCTGCACACTCCTCAATTCAGCACAGGCCTGGGAATCCAGCTTAGGAGCGCCAGCTGGCCCTGACCTCCCCCTGAGAGCTACCAGAGATAGGGTGGTGAGTTCCCTCTGCTGTGATGGCCAAAGCCGCTGCCTGGCTCCCTTCCCCTTCCCACAGCAATGTGGAAAATCATGAGGAGTGGGACCTTCCCAGGTTCTGTATCCTCAGACAAGCCCAGGTTCCTTCAGCTATGCACTGGTGATAACAATCTCAGTGCTCTCTCACAGGGCTGAGAGGTAGAGGTACAATGATGAATGAAAAGCACTTGGTAAAGCCATTGTTCTTCAAGTCTCAGTGGATATCACAACACCTATCCCACTCCTAAATGTCCACTGTCCAGACATTTCTCTTCCTCCAACAGAAACTGATACACATTTATAGAATCACAGCCAGTAAGAGTTGGAAGGGCCTGAGAGATCAACTGATCCAAACCTCCACACCACCACCCTATAGATGAGGAAACTGAATTTCTTTAGAGCAGGGGAGTAACTTGCCCATTCACTGGGCACTAACAATAGAAACAAGCAGAGTAAAAGCCCTTTCTGGAGCTTTTCATCCCAGTTGTCTTATATCACCCTCTGACTTACCTTAGGAGACAGGTGGGCTGTCTATGGTACTGTTTTTCCCAATCTATAGGTAAGAAAACCAAGAGCTAGAGAGACTGGGCCAGAGTTATCCTTGCCCATGAAGACAGTGGCAGGTCCAGATTGGAAGCCCAAGCTTCAGTGTCATGCAGGCCTGGTTACGGATGCATGAGATGAGCCTTCTCTACAGGATCCTCAGCTTTAGTGCTACCTCCTGGGCCTGGGAGAGGGGACAGGAAGGCAAATGGACTAGGAGGTCTGCTGCTTTATAAGCTTATGAAGGAAAGGTGACTCAGAGTGACCACTTTCTGGGCCAGAGTCTAGGAGAGCCCAGCATCCCTAGCTAGAATCAGACACAGGGCTCCATCACAGCTCTTGCAGTGAGAATGGCACCTAAGGAACCTGCTCAGGATAGTGGCCTCTGGCCAGACTAGGATCTTGCCCTGTCCTATTCCATCCAGCCCAGAGGCTGGTCTTAGGGTGTTCAAGGCCTGAATGAGCAGTCTATACCCAAGATAACCTATGTTACTGTGGACTCTGCTCCAGCTACCCATGGTTTCATCCCCACTGCAGCTGTGACCAGAGCCCCCATCACCTTTCTCCATACTCTGAGGCTTTATTCCACAGTTCTGACTTTCCTAGTAGGGTCCTAGCAGGGCCCCCAGCTCAGTCCTGTGATCTTGGACCCCAGAGCCCTGGAATCTATTAATGCATTACAGACAAGATTGGGAGAGAAAAGAGGTGAGCTAATAGTTGGAAGACTCTGTGCAAGCCAAATCTCAGTGAGGGGAAGAGGTGGAGGCCACAGATCACTCCACTCAGCCTTGAGCCCAATGTGGGGGTTTAGAGGCACAGACTAGCTGCTGCTGAGGTCTGAATCCACTCAGGATCCTTCAGAGAGTCCTCAAAGGGGAGGGAGGAGGTACTGGAATTCCATGCCTCACCTTTCCAAAAAGGCCTCCTTCACCTCAATTCCCTTTTCAGCAGCCTCAAGCAGGTAGAGTTAAATCCAGCCTAGGGCTAAATTCCAGGCTGGACAGCTCCCAGAGTGCGTGCTGAATTTCTCAAGTGCCAGACGTCCTTCCTCAAGTCCATGCCACTCCTTACCTACAGCAAGTTTCCCGGGGCATGACCCCTCCATGACCCGGGACAGTGAGCGGGTCAGGCAGGGAGGAGAAGGAGTGAGAAGGAGGCGGCGGCATGTAACAGATACCAGAGAGTCCAGTGTGTCCACCACCGCTGCCCGCGGCGTTTGCCCAGAGCTACTACAGTCGAGGTCCTGTAGTTCCGAAACCCCGGAACCCCGGGACGCCGCCTGGTTACATCGCTGCTGCAGGCCGTTCCTCCTCCAGCCGCCCGCGCGGTACTCACCTGGGCCGCAATGCTCGGGAGAAGGAGAGCCCACACCAGGCGTGAAGCAGGCAGGTCCGACTCTGCCCGCGCTGGACGCGCTTTCAGGGCCGCGGAGGTCGGCAGAGTTGCGACGCTGGGTCTAGAGGGAGAAGAAGGGAAAGGAGACGCGCCGAAGAGATGCGCAGAGGACAGCTCTGTGTCGGCTGGCAGCCACGGGAGCGAGGCGGCCAAGGTGAGCAGCCACGCCGGAACCGAGTCAGGGACCCGCGCCTCCTCCCACTCGCCGCCACGGAGACTCGCCAGAGTCCCGGCCTGCCGGCAGCGGCACTACGGAAGAGTGCTGGGCTGAGCTGCTTCTCGGAGCCCGAGCGCCTCCCGGAGCCTGCAATCCCCGCCGCCGCCTCTGGCCGCCCCGGCGGGAGACGGGCGGGAATTCAGCTCGTGTGGAGAGTGGGACCCGCCGGGCTCCGAGCCTCCAGCGCAGGGGGAAAGCAGGGCCCACGCAGCCAGGAGGAGAGGGGGTGCGGTCCCAGTGCCACCCCCGCACCACTCCCCACGTGGCGGCCGCGCCCCCGGGGCGTGAGTGTGTATGCGGACGGTGGGGGGCCGTGAATGAAGCCCCAGCGGCCAATCAGCACAGCCGGCGCGCGGGACCCGGGGAGCAAGGCCCAATGGCTAGCTCTGGGCGGCCAGGCCGAGCGGCAGGCGGGCGCGGGGGGCGGGGGCCGGGGCCGGGGGGCGGGAGGCGGCTCCGCGGGCAGCCAATGGGCGGCGGGTAGGGTGGGGCTCCGGAGCGCCGAGCGGGTCGGGGCTTTAAGCCGGCGGAGCGCGGCGACAGGGCCCGCAGACGGAGAGGAGCGGCGGCGGCGGCGCGGCGCAGGGCGCGGGGCGGCATGGCCACCACCGCGCAGTACCTGCCGCGGGGCCCCGGCGGCGGAGCCGGGGGCACGGGACCGCTTATGCACCCGGACGCCGCGGCGGCAGCGGCGGCGGCGGCAGCCGCCGAGCGGCTGCACGCGGGGGCCGCGTACCGCGAAGTGCAGAAGCTGATGCACCACGAGTGGCTGGGCGCGGGCGCGGGCCACCCCGTGGGCCTAGCGCACCCCCAGTGGCTACCCACGGGAGGAGGAGGCGGCGGCGACTGGGCTGGCGGCCCGCACCTGGAACACGGCAAGGCGGGCGGTGGCGGCACCGGTCGAGCCGACGACGGCGGCGGCGGCGGTTTCCACGCGCGCCTGGTGCACCAGGGGGCGGCCCACGCGGGCACGGCATGGGCGCAGGGCGGCACGGCGCACCACTTGGGCCCCGCCATGTCGCCGTCGCCGGGCGCCGGAGGGGGTCACCAGCCCCAGCCACTCGGGCTGTACGCGCAGGCGGCCTACCCGGGGGGCGGCGGCAGCGGCCTGGCTGGGATGCTGGCGGCAGGCGGCGGTGGCGCGGGGCCGGGCCTCCACCACGCGCTGCATGAGGATGGCCACGAGGCGCAGCTGGAGCCGTCGCCTCCACCTCACCTGGGCGCCCACGGACACGCACACGGACATGCACACGCCGGCGGCCTGCACGCGGCGGCGGCGCACCTGCACCCAGGCGGCGGTGGCTCGTCGGTGGGCGAGCACTCGGACGAGGACGCGCCCAGCTCTGACGACCTGGAGCAGTTTGCCAAGCAGTTCAAGCAGCGGCGCATCAAGCTGGGCTTCACGCAGGCAGATGTGGGGCTAGCGCTGGGCACGCTGTACGGTAACGTGTTCTCTCAGACCACCATCTGCCGCTTCGAGGCCCTGCAGCTGAGCTTCAAGAACATGTGCAAGCTCAAGCCGCTGCTCAACAAGTGGCTGGAGGAGACCGACTCGTCCAGCGGCAGTCCCACCAACCTGGACAAGATCGCGGCGCAGGGCCGCAAGCGCAAGAAGCGCACGTCCATTGAGGTGGGGGTCAAAGGCGCGCTCGAGAGCCACTTTCTTAAATGTCCCAAGCCCTCGGCGCACGAGATCACGGGCCTGGCCGACAGCTTGCAACTGGAGAAGGAGGTGGTGCGCGTCTGGTTCTGCAACCGGCGGCAAAAGGAGAAGCGCATGACCCCCGCGGCGGGATCAGGCCACCCGCCCATGGACGACGTTTACGCACCAGGCGAGCTGGGGCCGGGCGGAGGCGGTGCATCGCCGCCCTCCGCGCCCCCGCCACCCCCGCCGGCTGCGCTGCACCACCACCACCATCACACGCTGCCCGGCTCCGTGCAGTGACCCCGCGGGCCGGTCCCCTGCCAGCGCGCGGCGAGGCGTCGCGCGGCCTGTACTCTTTTTGTTCGGTTGCTTTGGATTTTACAAAAAGCCCAGAAACTTTCGAACAAAACCAAACACCCGGACAAACCTCTCCGGCGAGCGGCGAAGACGACGGATAGGCTGCGTGGCCCGAGCCCCGGAGGAGAGAAGGGAAGATCCGGACCGCGTCGACTCACCCCGGGCATCCGGCCCACCGCCTGCTCCCTGCCCCCATTCCCTCGATGACCCCCGCCCCTGCCCCCCGGGCTGTTCGGGGCCGGATCCCGGCAGCGGCCTCCCCACAGCGACAGGTAACGCGGTACGGGTTAGGGATTCCCCGGGAAAGAGGACGAAGAGAGGAGGGTTCCCCGTCGCTCTCCCCGGAGCGGACGCCCGAGCCTGCGAATCGAGGGTGGGGGACTGTCACTTTATTTGCTCCACGCCTCTTCTCTCCCGTAAGGATGGGCTACAACCCCCTTACTCTTCCTCCGGGCTTGGTTTTTTACGGTTTTTATTTATTCATGGAGGAGCCTCTCGGCTCCTGAGGTCCTTCTAACTCCGCCCGCGCCCTTAATTTAAATCGCTGTATACTGTATTTATCGGGGCCCCGGAGGGGAGGCCGCGAGAGCCGCGTCTGTGTATAAAAGCAGGAAATAGCCAAAGCTTTAATCTAGCCTAATTTATTTTTTCCCCTTACCTTCCCCTACACTACCCCAAAAGAGCAAAACAAACAAAAAACAAAAAACAAAAACAAAAAAAACAAAAACAAAAACTAACAAAAAAAAATTTCGAGTGTCCATTTTCGTTTCGTTTTATGCGAGCTCCAGCTCGGTTCCCGGCCACGCTGGAGGGGTCTGCGCTCCCACCGACACTCGGATGGGAAAGGGCTTCATCCACGCAGCAGATTGACCACCGCACAGCGGGGCCCTCGCTCCCCGCAGGGCCCTGCCCCCCGGCCACAAACAAACGAAACTTGGAAAAGTTGGAGGTATTTTTTAACCAGCTGTAGAAATAAGCCGTTCCCTGAGAGCCTTCTGCCTGAGTCCCTGCAGCTTCCGTCTGCTCCCTTTGCAGCCCCCTGGATTGCGGGATGCTGGGGGAGTCTGGGAAAGAAATTCCCCCAAGTTTGGGGTGAGGTGGGAACCATGTAAATATGTGAGATATGTACACACTGGCGGGGAGAAGAAACATTTTGTGCTTGGTTTTTATTTTTGGTTTTCCGGGTTACCCTCTGTCCCCATCCTACAGGATTTTGTACACGGACTAATCCGAAAAAGATATTTTAATATGATTTCCAGATTTCTGACCCATCTCTATTTATTTTCTGGATGTGTTTGGAGCTTCCCCCTTCTCCATTTCTCGTTTGTTACAGTTTGAATTTAAATTTTGTTATTTTTATTATTTTTTGGAACAATGTTTTGGTGCATTCTCTTTGTATCTTTATTGCAAAAAAAATAATAATAATAATGTAGACTGGGAAGTTCCCTTTATATTTATGTTATAGTAAATATTTTATTACTCACATAAACATGTACCCCAGGGCTGTGTCCTGTCCTCTTTACTACCAGGGCTGGGTCGGTTTGTGGGTAAAGTATGGGGATACACTGGCTCACCTCCTGTAATGACTTCACTATTTTGGAGAAAGGTGACCACACAGACTTTTTTCCAGGCCAGTATCAGGACCGCCAGCTACTTGGGCAACAGCTAGGCCCCTTCCGCCAGTGAATGAGTTTAGGGAAGATGAAGCTGCCTCTTGTCCCCTCCCATAAACAGACTATCCTGAGACCAGACCAGGGTCAGGACAGTGAACCACAGACACCACAGTGAATTTGGGTCAGCCCCTCCTCAGCCACAACTTGACTGCTCTTCTCAGCTGAGAAAGAACCCTGCATCGACCTGGACCGCCAGCCTGGCATCTTTGTGTCCCCCACCTGATACCCTAACCCCTGACTTTAGTTTCACTCTTCACTCCACGTGTGGGGTCTGAGCCAGTTTCACTGTTCCGGAACCTGAGGCATCTGGAAGCTGGGTTAGGCCCCACCAGACTGCCCCAGCCGTCTCTCCACCCACTAGCAAATGGTACCCAACCTGGGTCCACTGCAGTGGTCTTGCAGAAGTTGAGTGGGCCTCGGGAAGGATCCTTGCCTGTTTGCTTGTGCAAAGCCTGTCCTACTTCTCAGCAAACAAACAACCTGCCTTAAGTTTTCTTGTAGAAGACTGGGCGTACAAACAACTGTGCCACCAAAAGCCCTGCCATGTCCTCTCTAGGGATGGATACCCAAGGACCATATGCCTATGGGAGGACCCCAAGGCTGCGCAGTCATGACCTGGGTGGGGGACAAAGACATCCTCAGACATCCCCCTTCTCAAACCTTCAGCAGCAACACACCCCCTTCCTAAAGTCGGAATGATGGAGGCAGATCTGGGTTCCGGGGCCGAAGCCCAAGATTACCTGTGTCTCAGCCAAAATCTTTTTCCTTTGAAACTACTCTTTTTAAAAACACTAATAAAATAGCTCTCCCTGTTTTCTCCGTAGATGGTTCTTTTCCCTTCTCGGGAGAAACCACATCAGATCTCTCTGACTCTTCCTGGAGACAAAGCTTGAAGACACAATCATTTGATTGGGGAAAAAGTTGTGTTCCCAGTGAGGGTGTCTGTGTGGCCCAGGGAAGCTACCCAAGCCAAGGCCTGTGAGAAACCTTGGCTCCAGCCAACAGCTTCTAGGGCACCCGGAGAGGTATTCTGAGGCCCCCGAGTTGGGGATCCCTGGCTGGACTGGGGCCTCAAGATCATTGTGCCATGCTGAGAGTTCCAGTGACTTTCTGGGCTCTGCCCGTCAATCTTGGGGGAATTGTCTCTGCAAGTACAAAGGCCACCATGGTTTTCAAATGCTCAGCCTCTCACTCACTGCTTTTTTTTTTTTTTCTCCCTCCTTCAATCCAGCCTAGTGAGCAATTAGCCCTGTAATTGGCACCCGTGTCCCACCCAGTCCCCATACTGGCAGGCCAGTGAGCCTCCCTGTGCTTCCTAAAGAGAAAGCCAGAAATTTACAGGCCGGCAGAGTGACAGCGTGGCCCAGAGCCACAGGCCACCCTATCTTGGTCTCTGATTTCCTGCTCCACTAACTATAGAACTTCGAAGCAGTTCTACACTCCCTCCTTATTTCTCCATTCCTGGATTTGTCTCAGCCTCAGACCCTGGAATGGAAGCAAAGGAAGTTCAGAGCTCCCTCCAGCTTGTATCGCCCTGAGCCTCAGCAGGTTTGGACGTTGGAAAGGGCGACCAGGAAGACAAGGCCTTTCACTGGCAGCTGACACCAATTGATTGATTGATTTCCTAATTGTCTGCTTAATCCTGTACAAGAGGGTGGATTTATTATTTAAGCAAGTCAACCTAAAAACAGCAAAAACAATGTGGCCTCCCAAGAAGCAGCAGCAGCTGAAGAGTAGAACAAAAAAGATGACAAAAAAAGTGGAAAAGGGGACGGAAGAAAATCTCCCACTTTATGAGGATTTTGCTTAATGAGACACCAGCCCGGGACAGCTACCCAGTGACCAGCCCCTGGTCACAGAAGCCTCCCCACCCCCAGGGCTCCTTCCCCCAGTTTCCAGCCTGGGATGAGAGTGGGAACCATAGTACATTTGACCATATAAGAAGAAGCGTTAGGGAGAAATATTTTACCCCAGCATCTTATTCCCTGGGTAAAATAGAGTTTAGGAAAGGGTAGAATAGAGTTTAGCAGTTGGCTGTAAGCTTGACCGAGCCATTTCTCCATCTCTGTGTCTGTGGATCTATCTACCTGCTCGCTCCTAGAACCTCAGACTTCCTTTCGTTCAAGAGAGGCAGAAGTTCCTAGCATCAGCCTGCAAGGAAGACCAAGCTTTCCCTAGCAGATTTGGAATTTTGTAATTCCATCTTCCTATCTCATTTGAGCAAAATTATTTTCTATGATCATGTGGCCACAGATTCTGTTAGAGCTTTACTCTCCCCGCGCGAACCTCTGAGTGTTGGTATATGAATATGTATACAGTGGTGTGAGCCACTGCCTGCTCCCTCCCAGAGGTAGGAGCAGGGAAAGAAAGTCTATATTACACTGCTAATGCCTTGAACTGGGAGAGCATTTGCAGGGTGGGAGTTGGCCAACAACGGGGAAAAGGAAGGTGGCCATTGTGGTCACCTGTGATCATCAAGGCAAACCCAGAAAGTGCCCTGAACTGTACCTCAAGGTTGCCCACCTCTTGCACCAGGAAGTTGTGCTAGCTTACACGTTGCCTGGCTTAGGTTCAGTGTAATCATCCCTCAACCCCAGGACTTGACTGAGTGTACACAGGACTAGCTGACCCCCAACCACAGCTACGCACTTAGAGCTGTTTGGAATCAAATCTCCTCTGGAGAGGCTCTGGGCCTGCATGCTGGAGCATCAAGCCCCCAGTGATGTGTCCAGGCCCAGGCTTTCCCCAGCAGGGCTTGAACTCCAGACAGGAGACCCACCTGAGGAGGGGAAGGAGCTGCGGAAGGTCCAGCTGCTCCCCCTAAGCTTAGTGAAGAAGATTCACCAGACCTCCCGCTTAGTGACTGAAGCCAGAAAAGCTTTCAATCTTGTTCCTGCCCGGCAAGAGTTAGTTAGTGTCTGGCCAGCCGATCAGGGTTCTCCTTGCTGTCTGAGAGACCTCTGTGTGGGAGGACTGCCCTCTATTGGTCCCTGAGCTGGGACATGGTAGCAGTCACTAGGGCCACCTCATAGCTGTGCAGCCCCCCAGAATAATCAGCTTCAAGTTGCCTACTGTATGAGGGCACCAGGTAGAGCAGAGGCAACTATCACCTCCTAGGAAGGAATTCTGCTTCACATACACACACAGGCTCGCCTACAACCCTTCCTTCTCCCACAGCCACTCTCAGAAATTCGCCATCTCAGCTACCTCCTCTGTCTCTCTCCCACACACGCCCATCCCTATCACTCCTCCTCTCAGCCAGCCAAAACCACAATGCACACTCTCACCAGCTTGCTCACTCATACACATGCTAACAGACTCATCACACCCATACCACTGTTGGGCTGTCCTGTACCAGTGGTCTTTGGCGCTGAGCTCTCCAGAGTCACCAGGTACCTGGCACCTGTAATATTTGATTAAGCACACACTTTTGCAGCATTTGACGGGGTCTCCTCTCAGGATTTCCAATCACTTATTCAGCAAACACTTTCCAAACACATCCCTGCCCATCATTGTTCTCAGCTCCTCCCAGCTCTCTCCTGCTCCCTTCAGATAATTAAAGTTAGGCTGTGTTTGTATGTATGTGTGATCTTATTTTTTAAACACACACCCCCACACATACATATGCGTGTATATATACAAACACACACAGCAATTAGATCTATCCGTTCCTGCCATCATTCCTCTTGTTCAGTGAAACCTCAGCTCCACACATGTCCCCACATTGCCACGCGATGAATCCAGTATCATCTAGTCACGGGCTCCTGATGTCTTTCTCTCCCCCCACACACACATACACACACACACACACTGGCACTTTTCACACAGGTACACCCACCCCCCACTCCCTGATATTTTTCCAGGACCACAACCCACCTCAGGGCATCTGAAAGGGCTCCCTGGATGAGCTAAGTACCAGGAGGGCTATACTTCAAGGCCCCCCAAGCACGTATACCCAGTGGACTTGTCTCTGGCTGAGGCTGACCAGGGTGGGTCTGGGTATTATTAGGCTGCAGAGACAGCATGGAGGCATATGGTCTCGTACACAAGAAATAATGTTCATGTTAAATCAGACCTCATGCATAATGCATGGTGCCTGATCTCACATTATTTTGGGTGTTCGTCAAAATCAGTGTTCTTTCTTGTGAGGGCTTCTGAAAAGAAGGGGGGAAAGGCATTAGCTAATTGCGCCCGCAGCCTGGACCCAGGGAGCTGAGCTTCACCCTGCGCCCTGCTTCACCCACCAGTGGGTCTCATCTCTCTGTCTCTTCTGTCTTTCCACATGGAAGGAGGGGCTGACTCAGGTTTGTAGCAGGCGTAAGACCCCGTGTTATTTTATTTCTTTTCTCTCGGCTCTCTGTCCCCAGAGGGTTCTAGAGAATAGCAGTGGCTCCGTTGTTCTTACACCCGATTCATTTGCTGTTTTATGAACTCCCCGTTGATTCATCGCCTCCCTAAGTCAATGATTCACTCCTGATGGCTTTTCAGAAATCCTTCTTCAAAGGCTCCAGAATATTTAGCTCTAAATAGGAGCGGACTTGGACCCTACACTGCTACTGTTCTCCTTGCTTAGAGTGGGAAGTTGTCACTGTCATTGGCCTTTCCTTGTGCTGGCCGGCCTGGGGAGAAGGGAGAACTCCCTCCATGCAGAAGCTGCTAGAATTGACCCCAGCAGCTCATAGACAGAGCTGGCTCTGCATCAAGGCTCCCTCCAGCCACTATGGGTCACCTGCCTTCTCTCATTGCCATCAAAGTCCCTGGGAAAGCTCTTTGTGTCTCAGGGGGAGACAGAGAGCAGAATGGTGAAACCCAGGGGCTGTGAGAACAAACAAACCTGGGTACAAATCCTGGCTCCCCCTCCTATCAACTGTGTGACTTTAGACCAGATACTTAGCCTTTCTGTGCCTCAGTTTCTTGATATGGTATCAATGGCAGTTTCTACATCAAAGAGCTATTTTGAGAATTAAGTGGGAAGATATACATAGAGTGCTTAGCATAAGTAGGTGATAAATGAATGAAAGCTGTTTTATTGTAGGGCCTGGACGGTGCATTGTACCAAAACAAGTGAATGGGGAAGAAAACCACAAGGTGATAAACTTTTACCATGGACCCCACTCTGTTTAAGTAACTCAGACATAATACCTATCTAGCACTTATTTTATGCTTTATTTTCATTAGTTCACATTAATTATTCCTACTTCACAGATGAGGAAACTGGCACCCAGAGAGTTTCAGTGTCCTGTCCAAGGCAGCAAGACTAATGATAGAACATAGGATAACACCGTTTTTACCTGATGCCCAGGTCCATGTTCTTTTTATATTCCCTGCCTGGGTAAACAGCAGCATCTAGTGCTTGGGGTATGTACACAAAGCAGAGGAAGTTCCAGAACTTAGGACTGGGCCAGGGAGAAAAGCTGGGGGCCAAGGGTGTTGGAGCTAATTGGTTAGGATCTGCACCCCTCTCTACCACCCTACCATCAGGTAAATCCCATGAGGCTCCAGGAAGTTGGATGACTTGCCTGGGATCACCAAGAAGGTCATTAAGCCCTTCTGATGCATCCACACAGAGTGCCATGTACTGAGCAACTCAGTGGCTAAGAATGTGGGCCCTGGAGTCTGCCCAGACTTTTATCCTGGCTGCACCACCTACTACCCACAGGACCTTGAGCAAGCTACTTAACACTTGCTATGCCTCAGTTTCCTCATCTGTCAAAAGAAAATATGCTGATATACATAGAAGGGAGCCTGGCAGATGTAAAAGTGCATTAAATATTAGCTATAAAATTAATTTTATGTGTACAATACATATTATTATATTATTGCTAGGCCAAAGCAGTGCAGAAAAATAATGCCTAGTGCTTTTTTCCCTCAGGATTATTCCTCTTTATTCTCAAAACCACTCGGGAAAGAAGAGTTTAAGCTCTCCATTCCCAGTTCACAAATGAGGAGATGGAGGCCCAAGGATGTTGAGAGGTTCACTCAAAATGACCCAGAAAATTAGTGGCAGGTACAGTCTCCCAACTCCTTCCTCATTCCTGCCTTTTTGTGGCAATCCCGTGTCTCCAGTCAGGTACACTGAGCCCCTCCTAAGGCTCTGTGCTGGGTTCTGGGGAGAAAACACCCAGAGGGTCAGGGAAGTCCTCAGGCAGTGGTACCATTTAGCTGGGTCATGAAGAATAAGTAGGGGTTTGCCTCGGGGGCTCCTGGCTCAGAGCCTGATCCCAAGGAGGCAAAGCCACTCAGCCCCAGCACCTTCAGACCCTACTCATTGCCCCTTCCTAAACCTTCAGTGCCTCTTCCTGCTCTGCTCAGGACCCTTCTATCCATGGGCTCCCCTCTTTTGACCCCAGCACATAAGACTCAACTAAGGATCAAGGCCTCTAGACCAGACTCTAGGGAAGCCACCTAACATGAGACCAAGTCTACCTATAGATCTCTTCAGGTTCCAACTCCTGGTTCTACAGCAACCCTCCCCAGCAGTTGATCACCATACCATGCCATAAGGCATTCCAGCCTCAAAGGTGGGGCAAGTCACCTATACGGCCAGGCCTCACTCCACTGTTCATCTTTAGTATGACCCAAGTTGGGTCATTCGTCATTTCTAGGCCTCGATACATGAAATAGGCATTCCCTCATTTATCCACCCATCTCCATCCACTTATCCATTCATCAAACCACCCACCCATCCATACAACCTTATTCATTCATCCATCTGCCCACCCATCCACTCATTCATTCATCCATGCCACTTTGAACTACCTCTTCAACCATCCACCCAACTATCTCCTTATTCAATTATCCAGTTTGACAATCAAGCCCTGTGTTGAGCAGTGGGAATACAGAGATAAATAAGACTGGTCCCCCTGTTCTTAAAACACTTCTAAATTAGCTTCTTTCCCTCCCTACCTCTCAGTCATATAGGGTAGGCATGTGAGGGCCCAAGTGAGATCATTGTTTGGGAGGAAACAATGAAGTCTATTGTGTCAGAGGACTGGGAACTTCAATGGCCTTCAGGAAGATATAGCCAGTATGGTCTCTGCATGGCCCTAGGAATCCATTTAGCTCTAATTTCTCACTCTAGAGATGCCAGGTGTTGACCTGAACTAGAAGGATTTCAAAGGAAGTCAGGGAGAGGAAGGAATGTATGAGCATAACATCTGCTAAGGCTGGAGGTCACCACTGGGACTCAGTTTTTCTACCAGAAATGAAAGCAGCATCTTAGCACCAGGGAGATAGGGGGAAATGTTCTGGTCCCAACCTTGTCACCACCTAGCTATGTGACCAAGAGCAAGTCTCTGCCTTTCTCTGGACCTTGATTTCCCCACCAGTGCAGTGTGAGGGGTGGTTGATGGGTCATCCCACCTCTGAGATGGCCCCTCTCAATTCTCAATTCCCCTCCAGGCTGGGTGGGCCTACCCCTGTGACAATGGAGCCTCTCTGACCAGCCCACACACGAGGAGGGGTAAAAGATGACGTTGTTGGTGTCCACAGCCTGGAGTCCTCTGGCTATTCAACCCTCCCTCCCTCCCTTGACACAAACAACCCTCCGTCGCCTCCCCCTCCCACACCCCCAGAATCTGGGCACAGCTGAGGCTTGCTTTGCCCTGGCCACTGCATGAATCACCCTTCTATGGTCCCCCAGGGGAGTGGTCCAGGGAGCATCCTACGCCCCCTGCGGGGTGAGGGCCAGAATCATGGCCCTCAAGCAGGCAGTGTCCACAGGAACAATGAGGGCCTGTGGCTGACAGCCGGAATGCAGCCGTTGTCCTGCCCTGGCTGTCAACCCCAAGGCCTCAGGTCCGCAGGCCAGGCAGGCTGGCGTGGGTGGGTGCGTCAGGCGTTCGTGTGCCAGAGCCAGGACACACGGCCGGCTGCTTCCCTTCTCTGAGCCAATGGGCCAGACCCCACTGCACACACAGCCTCACAAAGGATCCCATGCACAGGGTGAAAAGTAAGACAGGACCTAAGGAAGGCAAGACTGCCTCCAACCCATCCATCCCTGGGGGACTTGCAGCAGACTCAGAGAAGGGGCCTTGAAGCACTGAGACCCAAGCCATACATCACAGTGGGGAGGGGGACCACATTAGAATAATGCAGGATTAGGATGGAGTTGCTATAGCGACGTATTAGGGCAATACATCTAGAGAGTCCTGGCCCCTTGGTGATGTATGACTCTGCTCAGCTGAGGGGAGCAGGGGGAGGGGGCCTGTCCCACTGCTTCCAGGGGACAGCAGACACCAAACATTCTCTTCATTGGTGGAAAACATCTGCCTTGGACTCTAAAAATCGGCTTCTCAGAATCCTATCAAGATTGGGAGAGATACCCTGCCATCCCAACCTCCAACAACCCATGCTCAACTAAGCTGCAACTTCGAATCCCAGCTCTACCCTCAGTCCCAGCCTCCATCCCAGCCCCTCTAGGCTCTGTCCTTTCTACTTCAGTGCTAAGGACTATTCCCATACTCTCTCTCTCCCAGCACCCACTGGAATTAATAGGACTATATCTGGGGAAGGAAGTTGGGGAGAGGGACAAAGGGGAAGGAGGCAGGAGTCTTCAGAAATATAACTCCTTGGTCAAACGACTCAAAACTGTTCATTTGAGAGACACCTGGAGACTAACTCTGAGGGCACACTTGTTGACCCCTTCTCACCCACAGGCCTCTGCATGCCAGCATCTGGACACCATACCCTCATCTAATCTCAGGTCTAGAAGTTTAACTTCACTGCATGTACTCCCAGGGCCGCCAAGAGGGTGTAGGGGTGGACTAGCACTAGTGAAAAAAAAAAAAAAAACATACTGGGCTCCCAACAAAGAACTCATTAAAAATCTTCAGGTAATGTTTATAATGTTATGTGACAAAGTCAGGCTATGAGCTCCCTTTCAAACTGCTGTATCAAGTCATTTGTACCAGCTTTTCCCATCTCAGAGGCCCTGTCCTTTTACCCCCTGGGCAATTTAGGGAAAGATTCTCCTGAGATAACTCCCTTTGCTATGTCACCTTAGCATCTTGGTGAGGAAGAGAAAGAAGGACCAATTACCCCTTTTAAGAATCATAGGGATGCCCATGATATATCCCTGTCTCTCTGCATCTTGACCTGCCCGCTGTGTATCCATGTCTGTGTGTCTATTTGTCTGCATATGTGTGCGTGCATGTACGTCTTACTTGTTCACTGAATGGTAACTCTTAGTTAATTCAATTGATTAGAATAATTATACAACCCAAAAAGTCTTCCTTTTTCCTTCCAAAAGTGACACTCTGACCCTGAGGCGTGTATGGCTCCAGCCCAAGCAGGAAGATGCTAACCATAGAAGTCACCCCCTCCCACCAGAGGAGGACATAGGTCATAGGACAAGGCAGGGTAGGAGGCCCTCTTCTGATTGTGTACACATGACCACTCCTGCCCACGAAAACACACAGACACTCGCACATGTACACTTTGGCCTTACCCTGGTGTTGTCCTCACAATGGAAAAAACTAGATTCACCCCACAAAGGGAGTTTCTTCTCTCACTGTCCTTCATCCTCTGGGTGCCCCCTTTCTCACGTTTACACAGACAGACACTCTCACACATAATATACACACACATTGAAGCAAAGAGAAAGGAAGAGAATGAAAAGAAGGTAGGTGAAGACAGTGTGTGCGCCCAGAGGGCAGTTCCTGGGGTGGGGGTGGCACGGTGCCCAGGGCATAGAGTGGGCAGGAGAGCTTCATGGCTTCCTCTCTTCCCTAGCCAGTGACCAAAGGTCAGCCCAGGCGGCTCAGCCACGTGCGGTCCATCCACCCCCGTCGGGTCATGTGAGACCAAGACCAAAGCCTCATCAACACACCATTGTCCTCCAGAGCCCAGGCTTATGCTGAAAGGATAAGCCCCCTCCAGCCCAAGGCTAGTCAGTGCCCCCTCCAAAACCTGTTTGCCCAGCTGAGGAGACCCTTTGAGAGGGTCTCTCATCCCAACCTTGAGGATAAACTGAGTGATACTCAGCTGGATCCTACCCCTCTTTGAGACTTTGCATCCCCTTCTTGGAAATGGGAAGGAGCGACTCTCCACTTGCACCGACAGTGCCTGTGGTGGGAGCCGGGGGAGGAAAGACCCTCTTTCTCATGTTCCCTTTCCCCAGTGCTCTTGAGGGGAAAGAGAGCAAAGCAGAGAGGGCCGAAGACTTGCCCTGAAGGTCATCATGCACGTCAGACCCCCTTGTACCCTGGCTCCCAGCCTGGGCCACAACACAGGCTCCATTGACTCCTGGGCACCCTCTTTCCCAACATGCATGCAAAACTGTGGGCTCATGATTCCTGCCCATGGGCCTCTGGCCCCACAGCACCCACCCAGGAAAGGAGGCCAGAGCTGGCTGTATGGATGGCCGTGGGTGAACACAGTTCCCAAGGGGCTGACGGAAGAGAGGAAGAAGAAAGAGATGGATACTGCCCCTACACCAGAATCTTCTGGAGATGGGCTGAAGGCTCTCATGGCCAATCTCTAGACCCTGTCCTACCCTACTAGAGTGGAATCAAAGATCTTGGGGACTCAGCTAGGACAGATTCTCTACCAGTGCCACCCCTACCTATCCCTAATCCATTTTTACTTCTTGCAAAAACAGGGACACCCACCCAGCCACCCCTGCCACCGGGACTAAACATGGGGCAAAGCCAGCCTGACACACCCTCTGTTTCCTAAGAGGAAAGTCATGGAGGGAAAGATGGTTGTGTCTGGGGGAGGAGGACTGGAGGAAAGCCGGGGCTCCAGTAAGGGGAGGGCTGCCCCAGCAGGATGACAGAGAGATGATTAAACCCACAGAGAAGATTGATAAGGGAGCTAAACAGCTGCAGCTCTGCAAGGTGGGCTGGGGACAAATCTCATCTTGTCCTGGCAGCACTCAGAGCATGGGGGGGCTGGGCCAGCTCAGCTGAGCTCGTGACCTACACAGGCTCCAAGCAGGGGGGAGGAGGACTCCTCCTACCTTCTTCCCCCAAGGCCTATGACAGTGGTGGCTCCCAGAGCCCAGCCCTCATTCCTGCCACCCCAGAGCTCCCTCCCTGCCTGACACCCCTCTGCACCTAGGCAGTGTGCCCCTTCTCACCAGTGCCCCCTTCACCCACAGCATCTCTGCCACAGCTCTTGCTCTCATTATTATTAGATGTGATTTACAGCGGAAACGCTGAGTCAGACAAACCAAGACTCCCCAGACAGAGACAGTGGGAGAGGAGAGGAAAGTCTAGGGCAGGTGGCCCTCTCTGGGCAGGGTCCTCAGAAGAGAGGGAAGAGATGGAGCTCCAAATTGAATGGGAGTTTCATCTCCTGTATTTCCTG
Source organism: Macroglossus sobrinus (assembly GCA_004027375.1). Lineage (NCBI taxonomy): Eukaryota > Metazoa > Chordata > Mammalia > Chiroptera > Pteropodidae > Macroglossus > Macroglossus sobrinus. The sequence goes on from PVKZ01000204.1 coordinate 620,859, forward strand.
TCTGCTCCAGGCCCAGGAACCTCATCGGGGTCTCTTAGACACCCGGACCCCTTTGCTGACCCTGACCTAGCTTATCAGCCTAATCCTGTCCTTCTCTGATCTTTCTTGGCAAATCTGAGACAACAGCCCAAGGATCTGGAAGTCTTGAAATCAAGTGGTTCTTTTCCTCATGGGCCATCTCATCATGTCAGGGCTCGTAGTTCAAAAGGCAGCCCCTGACTCCCAAAGATGGAGAGAGGCAGGAAAAGTGCATTGCTTGGGGTTTCAAACCCTATTCTGCAGGCAGAAAACAGAAGTGCTGTGCATCCAAAGGCATAAGAATTCATGGGAAGCACACACACAAACCTGCTCCCACCTTGCTCAGAAGAACTCGGCGGGCAGCTCCGTCTCTGCTCCCTGGGTCTCTGGCAGGGAGGAACTGGGCATTATTGCCAAAAATAAACGTTCCCTCTCCCGCTCCCTGGCTCCTGGCTCCCGGCTCCCGCTCATTAGGATGCGTGGCGTTTGGCTGCGGTCCCACACCTTGCAGCTCATTATAAATATGCAGTCGCTGCTGGCGCTACCCCAATCATCTCTGCAATCAGAGCTTTTAATTAGGTTAATTAAATTGTATCAAATCTCGCAGGGACGCAGTTCACTGATGCTGATGAGGCAGCCAAAACAGACCCCAGCTCCTCCGCTAATGAAGGCCGCTGCCTGCCTGCGCAGTGAGGGAGCCCGAGCGCATAATAAACGGAGCATCCTCTGGGAGGAGCTGCTGCCCAGACCCTGAGCTCCAGGGACCTGGCAGGGGGTCTGCATCAAGCCCACCAGGATCCAGCTGCCGCAGAGACTCCCACCCCTGGGACTATGCCCTTTACTTGAGAACTAACTGGGGCAGCTTCAAAGGCCCAGGCAGGTGGCCAGTGTCAGGGCCCTGAGCACCTGCCAATCCTACATAGCAAACTTAGCTGTGCCCCCAAGATCCCCTGACTCTATCTGGGGTTCCTTCTTTACTTCTCCCCCAGAATGACCCAACAAGGCCAGGATTTCATCTCCTACACACACACACACACACACACACACACACACACACACACACACACCCCTGTGACTGCCCCTCTGGATAGCCTTATTAGCCAGGGAGGCCAGGCTGAGGCTAGAAAGCTCATCCAGCCACTGGCGGCCTAGTCTCCATCTGCCATGGAGGCCATCTGCCCCTGTGGGGGGTGGAGGTGGTTTATCATAATACCAGCCAGTAACAGGAAGGGGTGGTACCCCCATCTCCATGTGCCAGATGGACCCTGCATCTTCCCACCTACCACTCCACCTAAAGAGCCCTCTCCAAGGGAGGGACATTTGCCCTCCGACCTCCTGGGATCAAATTAACTAGAGATGTGATACAGTGGCTTCCTTTCCTGGCCACTGCCCATCCTGATCTGACTGTCCCTGGCCCTGGCAATCCAGGGCTGGACACTCGAGACCATAGGCTCCAGAGCTAGAGCACCCTGTCTTTAAGCAGGAAGGCAAGTGCTGCCACCTCCAAAGGGGCTGCCCCAAATCGCTTCTCAGCCTGGCTCCAACCCACTCCTCTTAACCCCTCTGGGACAGGTCTCTGTTGCTGAGCAGCTGCGGAGAGAGAATGGGGAAATTTCCGGTGCTCTCAGGACATGTTGTTTCTGCTGTAGAAGCTGGTTTTCTGGTTTGGAAAGGGGTTTTTTTTTTTTCCACCCCATAATGTGAAAACTTGAAACCTGAAACCAACCCCCCCCCCAACATTTGTCACCTCAGAGCCTTTGGGGTAACTGGGAGAAGGCTGTAAATGAGTCAGGCTGATTCAGAGCAGGGGGGCTGCCCAGGTGCCTCCAGGGCACCACAATTTCATTAACACTTATGATTTGAGCATGGCCGTCAGGTGACAGACGACAGGAGGAAAGGAAAGGGCTTCCTTGCCACCTTCTTCTTCACCCCAAACACAGCAGTCCCCAGATACACTTCTCTTGCCTGGAAACAACTAGGTCCTTGGCTCTGTTCTGGACCAGTTCTTACTACCACCCACCAAAGCAGGGGGCTCAAGACTGTTCTACTGCCCTGGCTTCAAGCAGTTTGCTCCCCTCCCACAAGAGAAGAGACAGCCATTGTCATTAGTAAAGCCATCAAGTGAAGCAGGCAAGATTGGATGGGGATACAGGGTAGACAGCACTTCCCAAAAGCAATGATGATGGATCCAGGAATAAGAAACTGAGAGATAGCTTATAGGAAGTCTGAAGAAGCAGTAGAAATTTCATTCCTTTAAACAGTGTGAGAAAGAATAAGCAGAAGCATGATGTGGCAGTCTCTTGAGCCTCCTAACTCTAAGTGGTGGGCTTAAGAAAGGAAGCTCTGCCTCTTGGAGTTTCATAGCTTCTCTCTGATCCTTCCTGGCACTTTCTGCTGAGACAGACCCATGATGCTCGGCGGGAGCCCTGCCATCAGAGAGGCCCCATGACCTGGCTGGCAAGAGACAGAGCACCCTCTGACCCCAGGAGGCAGCTGCACAAGCCCAAGAAACCTGCCAGCTCAGCCCTAAGACAGTTTTTCGGGTCCGCCCCCAATTCTTCCAACTCACCTGGGGCTTCGAGCCAAGACTCCCACCCAAGCTTTGGCCTGCCCTTCCCCAAAACCCTGGGCACAGGCTCTGTGAACTGACACACTGGGAGAGCTTGAAGAGGAAGGGAGGCCAACACCATCCACCCACTTGCCTCACTCTTTCAAGTCTGAACAGGCCCTGGCCTCACCGGCCTCCACAGGCTGGCGGAGCAAGTCTGCATCTGCTGGCTGCCTTCCTTGCTGGAAGATGTGCAGTCCTAATTGCTCCCTCTCCCACAGCCAGCTATAAACAAATATTCAACACTGCACGTGGGGAGACCCCCACCATGTCTTGATGGAACCACCCTGTGAACAACCTGGGACTCCAAGACATTCTTCTCTTCATGGTCCTCACGAGAAATGGGAAAAAGCCCTTTCCTGCCTAGTATTTGTCTTGGGGCCACACTAACCTCAAGCAGGGGAAACAGGGGCAGGAGGAAACCTTTTTTACAAGCGCTCTCCACATGACATTGAATCTAATAAACAAATAGCACCTACGGAGTACAGGATGCTTCCAACAGAAGCAAAGTATGTTAAGTAGGTGGACACCAGCACCCTGAGAACTAACCTCAGCAAAGGGGCAGCAGCTCCACCTACTGGTCCCTTTCCCACCCTGTCGCCAAGAATCAGCTCTGTAAGGAATCAGTTCTAAGATTTTATTCAAGAATAAAGCTAGGGCTTGACACTCTTCTGCTTTGTTCAGAAGAGCGCTAAACTGTGGCAATGGACCAAGACTGAGCCAGGCTGGTTAGTTCTCTGCTAGGAAGACTGGAGGGTTCTGTGTCATCCAGGTAGCTGCTTTGGAGACTGGGCTGGTACAAGAGACCTGAACCATACAAGTCCTGACTCACATAAGTGCTCCCCACCCTGGTAGGCTACCCACATTCCCCTTGGCACATCCAGAGCAGAAGGCTGCCAAGAGCCCAGATCACCCTCTGCGCCCAGAGGGGAAGAGCCTTAAGAATCAACACTCTCCCCCTAGGCAATGAGCTGGGAGTCTGATGCCCCACTGAACACCAAAGTTTCAAGGGCCTTGCTTATTTTCAGGGCTCCAGGTTCCATGAGGCTGGAGCCTGTCTTGGGAAATCATAAGGAGCAGCCATTCTCTCCCCTTGGACTCCTCGGGCCTCAGACACAGCCCTCAATGTGACAGCCATTCCAGACACCTAGCTTTATCCCATATGGTTCTGTTTACCTCCTACCTAGAACTTTTGCTACTCCAAGAGGATGCACCTTCCTGCTGCTTTTGGCCTCTACACATCTCTTCAGGCATCACTGTGTACCTATCACATGAGGACTTGAGTAGAACCGCTGCACGTGAAACCCTGATGGTGTGTCCGTGTATCAGAGGCTACTTAGATGTGCACTCACTTGTCTATGAGGCCTGAGTAGTACTGTGTAGCTAACAGGAGAGCCTATGAAGTAAGTGTACCTTTGTGTGGGCAAGCACTTAAGGTGAAAGCATTCAAGTTAACTCCCCTACCCTCCTGGCCAGCAGGGACAAGGGATAGTCAGAGCAGCAGTCAAGCTGTTTTGTGAGAAACAGATTGCTGACTGGTCACTCACTCATCTAAGCCTATATGGTGAGTTCCTTCACTGTCTGGGACTCAAGTGCCCCCAAGCCAGGTGTCCTGTCTATCAACATTTACTTAACACATCCCCAGAAGGGAGTTCACATGCAGACTGGGAAGCTCCTCCTTCCTGAAGGCAAAGCTAGCTTCTATTCCCCTGGTCCTTCTTCCTATTTTCCAGGGACCCCAGATCCAAATCCCACTGGGTACACCATGAAAAAGAAAGGCTTTCATTTTAGGCGTTATACAAGAAACTAGCAATCATGGAAACTAAATTTTAACAATTATTTTTCCCCATCTTTAATATCCATGCACAGCTATTTCCCTTCTAGGGGACAAAGTTTAAGCAAGTCTTCTGGAACCCTGTTCCTCCGACATTTGCTCTGAGCATGCTCAGTTCTGTCCTAAAAGCCTTGACCTACCATCCTTGTATGGACAGGTAAAGGAAAGGTGACGCCTGGAAAAGAAGAAAGCTGCCGCACACACCCTGGGATCCATATCTCCAGGGTGAAGAAAGGCCTTGGATTCATGAGTTGGCCAAGAGTGCACAGGGCAGAAACAAAGAGGCAGGTCTGTTCTGACTTGAGCTTCGATAAAGAAGAGGTGCCCTGTGGGTTCCTTGTTCCAAGGGTTTCTATCTGCAGATATAAAGTGTAAGAGAAAAAAAAGTCCTCTGTGGCTAACTTATGAAGCTACGTGAATATCCAATAAACATAGAATAAATGAGGGCAAAATCAGTCTATCCACTGGATAAACATTATACAAACAAAGAAATAGTATTTTTTACTGAACATTTTTTAAAATTTAGTGATGTAACAAAATGGAAAAGAGCTCATGATTTAAATGAAAAAACTAAGACATAAAATTGTTTATTATAATTACAACTACAAAACACAAAAACATATACAAAATTCAGTACATACCTTTATAATAAACAAAGAAAATAAACCAGAATGCTCACAGGACTGTTCAGCCTCACTGTCCTAGCTCCCAGCACTATTAAGTATGCAATCACTATTTGTTGTTCTTGAATAAGCTCTGGGATTAGGGATGAACTCAATTTATTTTCCAAATTTGCTGTAATGAGATTATATAACTTTCATAATGGAAAAAATGTAAATATATAAAATTAAGACTGACCACAGCATAAACACGGTAAGACAAGGGAAGGGGTTTTAATGTCGTTCACATCAAATGGTAGATCACAATAAATTATGGTTACAAACAAGGAAACCATATCATTTAGACCGAAGGAACTTGAAATTACTGGGGTGAAGGGAACATAGAACTCTTTTCCTTATAGAATGATGAGGCTTATCTATCACACGTCAATGTTTTCGCTGACTTTGAAATTTGTAAATAGCTGGGGAGTTCACTGTTTCTTTCTTCACCTTCACCTTCTGAGTTTTATCCTGTAAAAGAGTAAAAAGGTTACTCCAGTAAATTGTACCAGAGGTTTTGTAAAATAGGAAAGTTCATAGACTACCTATAAGAAAGCCCCCAAGTGGTTCTATAGAGTAGTGGTTAGCACATCTGCTTTACACGCAGAAGGTCCTGGGTTCAAGTCCCAGCAGAGCCACAGCCCATACCCGGGCTTGCCATGAGCATGTGGGAAGAGACACCACGCCTTCAGAGATCCAATTCTTAAGAGGAGATGGCAACACCCCTAGGTTAAGGGTGGAAGGCATGGGAGTAGGGGGAGAGTTAAAAGAAAAGAAAGCCCCTTAATTCAGCACTTCTCAAAGTGCAGGAGAGAGTAGACAAAGCCCAGTTGCCCTGAGGCATCCCACCCACCTCCCACATGCCACAAAATCAACTTCTATCCTGGGCACCTATTAAGGTACTAAAGCTTGTAGAGGCTTTTGGGAAAACTAAAAAAGGTACAAGTCATTTCTTTTTTTGTAGGGCTTATTCTCACATGGAACCCCAGTTGAGAAAGGCAGGACTAAAGGATCTGTAAAGCTGAAGACTTTGACATTTAGAGGAATCATAATATGAAAGGGGCATCTTATATTCCTCAGCTGTTATTTAACTACACAATGCTGTCTATTTTTAAACACCAATGAGTGACATGCACTGTTTTGTTAACCTGTTTAAATGTTAAAGATAGCTACTCATAAGCTATAAAGTTCATATGCTACCTGATCCTATCCTCTGCTGTTCCAAAGCACTGACTAATAAGCCTCTTATTACCTTCTTAATCAAGGAATATTTCAGTGCTGTCAGAGTAACAGACACTGGCTCAAAACACTGCCCCTGAGGAGCAGACATTTTCACTGGGGTTGGTTTACACATAGCTAAAATCCAGTCTCGGTTAAGACCTTTACAAGGGGGAAAAAAAAAATGAAGGCCCAAGGCTCTCTCTCCTCACCAGAAGATCTTTGCGTGTTTGAATTTTCTGTGCAATAATGAACAATTCTTTCTCACGTTCAATCCGCTGTGTCAGGCAGTTATACTGCTTTTGCCTTTCTTTAGCTATCCGCTGCAGAAGAAACACACATTTTCAATAAAACATTAAATTAAAATATAAATAAGAAACTATCTCTTAATCCAATCAAGCCTAAATTTATTGATGGTTTATCAACTCCCTCCTTATTCCAGAATCAACATAATGAGACACTAACATTGTCAGTTTTAAGAACATCACATACTAGAGCTGAACGGAACCCTAGAGACTTGCCCAGGGACACATGGTTCACCTGGAGCAAAATCAAGACTGTCCTCACAGATCTCAGAAATTTTTCCACTACTATAGTAAGCTGCTTCAACCCTTGTATGAGCGTTCTGGTTACCTAAAGTGACGCAGGAATGAACCAATACTGGAAACCCTACACGAAGTGAGTAGAGAAGGGCACCAGGCAGTGTGCAGTGTCTGAGAACCACAGATCTCAGAGAGGAGAAAGGCTTTGTCAACAGAAGCTGACCTGAAAATTCTCACTGCTGATGACTCCTCAAAGACCAGTGGTCCTTAAATTTGGGAGAACTGTAAACCTCTGAGAAACTGATGAAAGCTTTGGATTCTTTCTTGAAATAAATGTACATGTATACAAATTTGTAGGGCTTATTCTCTTACAGAACTCCAACTGAGAAAAGAAGAACTAAATGATCTAAATTTGTACAAACATATATACCTATTTGCTTAAAATTTCAGTGTGTCAAAGAGAGCATTCATAGACTTCTTAAAGCCCATTCATGAACTGCCTGCCCCCACTAAATTAGACTGAAATTTCTTTTATGATTCACCCACCAGCAGTCCCTTGATAAAAATAATTTTGCTTTAAAGAAAACAATCAAAAGAAATAACACTACTAGACAAAAATGGCAAGATTCAAACATTCCCAGCTTATCAAAAGATAACTCAGTGAAGTATTCTACAGAGTTTGAAACACTAATCTCTTTAGGGACTACCATAATTCTTGAGAAGTATCAGTGACGCAGCCAATTGAAAATACAACTAATTGACAAACAGGGTTATCACGAGAAAACTAGTCAACCGGCTTCTCAACTGGAAGTGTTATCTACATAAAGGGGAATATTACTAGGCCTCAGACTTAAACAATTCCCCGATTTTAGCATAGTTTCCCAGCAGTGGTTTCAAACAGCTTTTGTTTTCACTTTATTGCACAGACTGTCAAATTTATGGCACTACCCAATATAGTCAAACTAATTAGGGGTATTTATATTACTAAAGCAAGTTTAGCTGCCTCTGAGCTAGAGAAACTGCTGTGAAATTAAACATTGGAAGCAAAGCTGATGCGGTGTAAATGATTCAAATCAAAACAGAACAGCTGTCTGACTGAAACACATTGACAGCATTTTTTTAAATGAATCAGTCAGAAGTGAGAGTTCAACTCCAGAAGGCTTTGAGAAAAAGCATATCTTCTGTACAAACCCAGCTACAGTGATGGAAACCAACATAAGGAAAAGTCAAAACAAAATTTTGGTTACAAATGCATAACATGAAAGAATTTTTGATATGTGTATTCAGTGCTAAAGGTTCAATATCAAAATATACTAAATCCTTTCATCTTCAGTGCCCCCTCTTTCTCTGCATTTTAAAACTGTTGGCATCTGTTATAAGCATTATAAACACAAAGCCCAGGGTCAGAGGTGGGATTAAAATGCAGACCAAAAGGCCAAAACCTAAGCTGCTAATAACCACTGTCACTCTTCCTCCGATCTTAGAGACCAAAGAATGCTCCTCCGCTCTCATCCCCATCATGGAACCCTCCTACTTTTCTAAGGAAACTCAATGTGTTTGCACAAATAATTATGTTAAACGCAAAGACCAAAAAAGGAATCTAGATTCTTTTAAACTCACACCTAAAGAAAAATGGAGACAATTACCTTAAGTTGAGTCTGATGGGAAATTCCTTTCACTTTCTCCTTCTGCAAGGTCTCTATCGTGGGTCTATTAAAGACTCTGTCCACGAGTTCCGGGGCTGTTCGCAGGTGAGTTGCAATATCAAACTGTTCAACTAAAAGTCAAAACAAACCTTAAGGCACTGTCTCTAACACCAGACAATAAAGACAAATATGCTAGACTGTCCCAGGAACCTGAAAACATTTCATACCTTCCTTTTTAGTGTCAAAAAAGAACACATGCTTATTCTGTTGCTTCCCCTGGAAATCCAGCAGATGGAGCTCTGATTTCAGTCTTTCAATTTTCTACAACAAAAAATATGGTCTCATTTTATATTGGGTTCTTCTAAGGTATCAGAAATGAATGTGCAAAAGTTTAAACCATTTCACATAATTATCACCAGAGAGCAAAGAATTTGCCCCATTCTTTTAAAAGAAAGGACCACTAAAACTTATTGAGCACCAACCACATGTCAGGTATGGGGCTAGGCATTCCCCAAAACTCATTTAATCCTTACAACAATCCTATGAGATGGAAGTGAGGAAAGAGCTTCAGAGAGGTTAATCTGTCCATAATCTTGTGTCTAATAAATGGCAGAGCAAGAGTTCAAACCTGTCTATCTCATTCTAAAAACTGAACTTTCCACTCTACCATACTTCTTATTCATTTTCACAACTAAGCATATTTCAAAGACTAATACCAGAAGAAATCAACTTATAACTTTAAATTGATATTTATATTTCTCTTCTTAACCAACAAAAATATATATCAGAACAAACTTTCAGTTGTTACCTTAGCTTCTGCAACCCTTTTCATTTCTATATATTTGACATCCTGAGTTCTCATCAGTTTCAGCTGTTCTGGAGTTACTTCTTCTTTAATATCCTTAATAACATGAACTCCATCCTGAAATCCAAATTTAAAAGATACATTTCCTATTAGATGAAAATCATTACTAAAGTTGTTGGCAAAGTTCATCGCTGGAACAAAGAAAACCAAATGCTATACACAACAGCATTTCAATGCTCTAGGCATCCAAGGCACATGGTCAATTTAGCATGTCCAATCATCTACTTTTAGAATAGCTCCAGGCATAAGACAATTCAGAGGCAGGGGCAAAAATGCATGCTGCTCATGAAGGGGCAGTTTTGCCTTGGATACTGACCTGGACCATCTGGAGAAGGGCTGAGTAAGAGCCAAGATTCCTTCTCTCCATTTCTTCCCCTATCCTTATTTTCCTTATTGAGCTGGAGCTCAAAACACCAACTGATCCATTATGGACCCACCTGGAGTTTAACCCGAGTCATTTTATAGTAGAATTCATCTGGATTTTTTTCAAGAGCTTTCTTCCGGAGAGCTCTGAGGTATTCTTGCTTTTTCCGGTAGTCACTAAAAGGCAGGTTAAACAAGGTTCATAGTGAAAAAGCTTTTTAAAACCCACAATGAGCAAACTGCAAGCATCTCAAGTTCACACAAAATGAAACAAAAAAGTTAAAGCAATGACAGCATTTGATCCATATGTCACTATCTATAGGTTTCCCTCCTATCCCAAAATTAATTGTTCCCATCTCACATATCTCTTAGTACCATTTATATCTTAACACAGAGAGACAAAACAAACCACAAATTAAAACTCCTTAGACAGGGTTCTGATGCAGGCCTGGGTGCCAAGTGACCAAATAAGAAACTACACACGCAGTATAGCACAATGACTGGAATTGTGACTCTGAAGCAGTCCAGACTGTCTGGGTTCAAACCTTGGCTCTACCGCTTCCAAATGGGTAATCTTGGACAAATTACTCTGTATTCCAATTTAATCTGTAAAATGAGTATGATAATAATAGTATCACAGAAGGTTGTTAGGAAGAAAAAAATGAGTGTAAAAATTATAATTCTCCTAGAATTCTGCTTGGCCCAATAACAGCACTTGGTTATTACTATTCGCCTTAAGAAACTCTGAGACCAAGAAAGAGCAATCCATTGCCCACCATCTGTACCAGAAGCACAAAAAGGACCTCAGCTGACATGTACGGCTAACAAAAATTATAAAGTATTCTGCAAATAAAGTGCCAAAGAAGAAAAAGAATGGGGGTAATTGTTTTATAAAATGTTTTCAGAGTTCATTATCACCCACACTCAGTCTCATGAATCCATCTTTTACATCTCTTCATTCCATACCACACACATGGTGATGTAAGAGACTCAACAGCTGGAATTTTAGATTGTATCTTGCACCAAGAAAAGGAAGAGAAAAAAAACTCAGTTTTTGGCACCAACACCAAGGCAGGGGCAAATCAAAGCCACTATGAGAAAACAATCTGGAGCAACATAATAAAAAAAAAATTCACAATGCAACTACAGTTAAATAAATAATGCTCTGCCCTAAACAAAGAGAGAAATTTAGGGTCACAGACAAGTATCTGACAGGCTGCCAGAGCTTTGGCCATTTTATCAATGGTACGAAATTATCCCCTGTTGGACACTCAAGCATTTCAAATGCAGTACAGGGAGGTTGTAAGCTTTCTTGGCAGCACCTCTACCAGAAAGACTGAACTCACTTTGCACGAAGTTTGTAGTCTTTCTTTTTTTCCAACAGGCCCAGATGTTTTCGAAAGCTGGGCTAGAAGACAAAAAAAAAAGTGTTAAATTTCTTCAGTAAACACATACCCAACTCAACATAACACCTGACTAGAACAAATATCTCTGGGATGCTCAGTAAATCCTTGTCCTTGGAGCCAACTCACTACCCTGTTCTCTCCCCACCCCAACTGGGCTCTGCCCAAGGATGAGAAAGACCATGCAGGCGCCAGAAAGGTCACAAGCACTGCCATAGTAGGTTTCTTGGCCTATTAAGGACAGAGAGAGGCAACAATGACTCTGCACTAAGCAAGTAGTTGCCAGTTGTACTAAAATTACTACAGACTTAATCCAAGGGTTTATAAAATACTATGAAGGGAATACATAGTAACAAGGAAGCAACTGTTGTAAGGAAGCTAAATTTAGAGTCAAGAGAACTGGGTTCAAATCCAAGCTTTACCTCTTAACAATCTGTGACCTTGGGCAAGTCACTTAACTTCTCTGATCTGCTGTTTCCTGTCTATAAAATGAGAATAACAGTACCTACTTCTTGTGGTACTTCTTACCATGAGGATTAAATGAGCCTCTATAAGCGGTAGTGTCTACACATGGCTTAGCACATAGCAGGTGCTCAGCATATGTTTGCTGCTATTACTGTACCTTTGATACAAAGTATTGAGAGAAAACCAAGTGTGACAGAAAGTACTTTCTCCGACACAGAACTTGGATAGCGTGCAGAAGATACAAGGATTACATCTTGGTATTATTGTTCTACAAGCTGCCATTTGTTGAACAGTTAATATATGTCAGGGTTTGTGCTAGATGCTTTTGCCTACATCATCATAACAAGCCACATTTATTAAGCTCTTACTCTATTACAAAGCAGTATAACCTCATTACACACAATCTCATTTAATCCCCACAACAATCATGTAAAGTAGGTAAAGCAAACAAAGAATTGGTTATCCCAATTTTCCAAAGGGAAATGAGGTTTAGAGAATGACTTGCCCAAGAGCATAGAACTAGTACATGGCAAAGCTAGAACTAGAGAGAACCCATTCTATCTGGGGCCACACTCTTGCTCTTCCCCACTCCCACAAGACTGCATCCTCTTCTGCTCTGAATAATCTCAACTTTTGAGGAAGTATATACACTCCTCTACTGTTTAAACTTGTATAACAATTTGGGTAGGGTCTTTAAAGTGACCCTTCTCATTTTTCATCCTTGAAGTGACAAAATAAATAAGTCAATATTTAAATTAACACCCAAACTTCTGGTAATTTTGATTTTAATCACAGCACACAAAAGGAGACTGACAGAGAGTAGAAAAAGAAAACTCAAAATTCAAAAGAGCAACATCATGAAGCAGAAATCTTGAAAGCTGTCACGTCCACTTGAATATGGGTTGGCATTATAGAAAAAAAAAAAAACACCTGGCATTGCATCTGAAATAGTTCAATAATTACACATGACCCCTCCACACAAAATATCTTCGATGGCATCCCCACTGCTTCAGTGAAGGATCTATAGGATAAAACCCAAACTTTACACAAATCAGGAGTGCTTTGTCAATGTGTTTATCCACCTTTCTAACATGACCTTCTCCGCACCTCTCCCCAAGACCGTCTATTCCTATTCAGACATGGCCATGTCACGCTCATAGCCAGCCTTCTCTGCCAATCCAAATCAATTACTTACTACTGTGATTTTGGACACACTATTTGATCGCTTTAAGCATCAGATTCTTCATTCGTAAGAATGAAGGTAATACCCAACTCACAGGAATAATGTAAGATTATATGAAATAATCCTTGTACAGCCTATTGGCTGTACCCTAACATAGAGTCAGGGCTCAAAAAGTGACAGTTGTTATCACTGCCTTCCAAGTCTAACAAATTTCACCATGATGCTTCATCTCTACTCTTCCCACTCAAATGCCTCATTCAGCATTTTTTATGTGCTACCTCTTATAAAGTTGCCTTTTTATTCATCTTTTAGTAGCCTCTGGATTCAAAATACTTGGTCTGATTCCTGGCTTTGCTGCTTACCAACTCTCTATCTTTGAGCAAATTACTTAACTTATCTGAACTTTAGTTCTCCCATTTGCAAATGTGAGAAAATAATAGTACCTACTTCCACACACTGTTCAGAGTTAAATGAGATAATGAGAGGAAAGCTTTTTGTATTTTATATGGCTATTATTACTTTTAGATTGGTCCACACATAGGTCTAAACAAAGTGGCATATTACACAATGGTTCCTGGCACACCATGAAGCACACAGCAAATGAACAACAAATGTCTGATAAATAATAGTAAGCAGGAAGACTGAACTGTGGTTAAGAGGCTTTTTAGTTCCATGCCATCAATTGGCGACAAAACTTAAGACACATCTTCTCCCTCTCTTCGCCATCTGTAAAATGGAGTTGGACCAGATATCTCTAAGGACCTTTCTGGATTGGGTATTTTGAGATTCCCGAGAGCAGTGGAATAAATTGATTCTGTATGTATTAAACGAATTTCTATTCAACCTCTCCACACAGATATATCCTCCACATAAGTCCTACAACTGTTTATTCTCCCTGAACTTGGTGTTTGTGACTGGGAAAGTCACTTTAGCTCTCTGAACCTGTTTTCTCATCTGTATAATGGAGATGGAAAACACCGAAAAACATTATAGAGTGAGACAAAAACAAAAAGCGTATGTGGAAGATCTTCATGGACCACAAAGCACAGGGCGATGATACCCTATCAATAACACGAATCTCTTTGGTCACAACCCCCATATGTAGCGAGCAGAGCTGAGCACCTTTAGATGTGGCTGCCAGTTCCAGCCCGCGCACGTACTGGCTGTGTGAGCTTTGATCTCAACTTCCTCAGAGAAGGTCAAGCACTTGGCACACACAGTACTTCATTTAAGTACCTCACTGAAACCTTGCAAGATAGCTCTGATTACCCCCAAGAAATGGGGAGCGGCCCCTGTTCTTCCCAGAGAGAATAACCCCTTCTCTTCGCCGAGCCGCGAAGCTCCGCCCCCGCCACGCCAGCACCTTTAGTATAGACTTGCATTTACTATCACCCGAACACTAGGTACACAAGAGAGCAGGACCCGCGGCGGAGAGGGGGCTGAGGCGAGAGAAGCACATGGGCAAGCGCTCGTGGAGCTTGTGCGGTCCTACCTGGCTTCGCTCTCGGTGTTCCCGCTGTCGGGACTTGGCCGCCTTCCGAAAAGCCGCCGACATATCTGCCCACGCCTGAGAAAGCTCAATAGACAACGCTGGTTCAGTACCACCTCAGACGCCGAATCCACGGACCCTACCGGAAACAGGCCGAGCCTCCAGCGGCTTAGAACCACCCACTTCCCCCCGCAGCCTATGCAGGGTCCTGCTTTTCCGGAAATACGTATTCTAACGACGACGTCCATCATTGGTTGCTTCTGGGAAGTGTAGTTCCCTAAGTCTAGTCTCTTGACTCTACAAAAGCCAGTTCTTATTCGCCCACATGTACCGAAATCTCTCTCGCCTTCGCGCTCGGCTCCGCGTTGGCACCTGGGAACACGTGGCTGGCACAACCTTATGCTGAGCTGGGCGCGGTGTGTGCGCATGCGCAGTCACCTACGGCTCTGTTCCACTTGCCGTCTTTATGCGGTACGTTTAAAAGCTGGAAACTGTGTTAATTTTACTGTGTACCAGAAAAGAACACTCTATAGCAAGACAACAAACCTTAAAATCATGTCTGGCTTTTGACAGGTCACTTGACTTTAACATACATCATTTTTCTTATCCATAAAACAAGAATATTAAGAGCATGCTCTGCTTGCCTCTTAAGGTCCTCAAGGGGCTCTCAGTTGAATGGAGTCATATTGTGGCAGTAGTTATAAAGTTCTGAGCCTTACACCCTCAAGAGAACGCTGGCTGACAGAACGAGTATCAGATGAAGAACAATGTAAATGATTAGGACCATAAACCATGTGTTTTGATCCTAACTGCTACCAGCCAAGGCAAAGTTAGTTTCACTCAACCTTTGTCTCCCCATCTGTAAAATGGAGGTGATAATACTATACCCACTAAACCTAACTGTAAAGATAGAGAGAGAGTTGGGCACAGCAGAGCACTCCAGAGGCATTTGGTTTCTTTGCCACCATGTAAAGCTAGCCTTCAGCGAGTTCTGTAATTGGCACCCATTCCATATTACAGGGCTCACTCCTCCAGCTGAGGAGCTCTGAGGAAATCCTCTCCTCAGTCCCCATTGATGCAAGTCCAGTAGGCCAGTGGGCATGAAAAAAAGCCTAAAATAGCTGAGATCTGCAAGTGAAAAGCTTTTTCTGACCCTGAGTCTAAGCCTCATGCCAACTAGAGCCACATGCATTAACAAAATTCCATCTCATTCGTTACTTAACCATTCAAAAACAAGGCCTGTCATGATCTGGCCTATGCCCACCTTTTCAGCCTCATCTTGATTAAGAAACCCAGACACTAGGCAAAGTGACATGGTGGTAGCCCCAATCACTCCTGCCACTTCCCCTGAAAAAGGTATTATGAAATAAGCATACCCAGGAGAAGACAGCTCTGCGCAATGGAATGGGGAAGAAACCCTTAAGTCAGCCTGCAGGGCTCTAGGCACCCCAAAGGCTAAGAGTGAGCAATACACCCATACAAGGAAGGAAATTTTCTCATTGGGAGAAGGAGGGCTTTTCATTACAAGCATAAGAGAATGATTCAGCACCCAAAAGGAAACCATGAGAGGCCTGTCAGTCATCACCCAGGGCCTCCTTTTAAAAATGCTTCCAAGGTGAGGAAACAACTGGGAGACTCTGAGCAAGCAAGCCCCCTTTACCACATGATAAGAAAGGGTATGTGGGGACTGGCTGGATGAAGGGACAGCCAGATACCACTCACCCAAAGCAATGCATCCAGCACTGAGGCTCTGCTTCCAGCCCTAGCTCAGATACACCTGTTCCCTGAGGGGGTTGGGGAGGGACTGATGTGGAACAGGAACAGGGAGTCCGTGTGGCTGATCCCTAGACCTCCCTGGGGCACGTTCTTCTGGGTCAACAAAAATAGAGCAGGCAGGGAAATGTGAGACCACTGGGGAGCTGGACATGCAGAGGGGAACCAGAGGGGCATTTACAGTTTAGGCATCAGAAACAACAATGATAAACAGCCCTTGCCCTGTACCAGTCTCTCTCCCCCATTCTGGGCCAAGACAGAAATCTCCTAATTTTCTCTGGCCTCCAGACTCTAAGTCCAGCAGCAGAACCTTAACACTTGATTATGAAAGGGAGTTGGGGAGGAGGGTGAAGCCCCACATGTTAAATATCTACCGTGTGCTCTCATCCAATCTTCACATGAATGATGTGAGACAGGAGTCAACCACTCAACAAATAAGGAGACTGAGATTTAAAGAGGTTAAATGCTTTCAGAGACTTACAGCCTAACAGTTAAGCTCTTTTTGTTTTGTTTTGTTTTGTTTGGTATGAGAAGCTTTGACATTTGATTGGATTTAAACCTAGGCTTGGATTTAAATCTAGGCTTGCCATTATTCACTGTGTTACCACTGGCAGGTTACTTACTCTCTCTGTGCCTTCATTTCCTCATCCTTAAAACAGGTATAAAAATATGTATTTCATAAAGTTGTTGGGAAATCAAGTGCACCAATATATGTAAAGTGCTTAGACAGGATCTCATGTGAAGTAAGAACTCAAGAAAGATGGGCTCTTATTAAGGCTGTGCAGCAGATTCAAGCCATGAGTAAAAACCAGAGACTCCAACTCTACCTTTCATCTACCTTACTCACTCACAACCCCTCCCTTTCTGAAGGCTGTTCACCTGTGCCCTTCCCCCAGAGCAGACCCCTTTTTGCCATCTGCTCAACCAGGCAGTCTTCCCTGCATTCCCCAGACCTGGGAGTTTCCTACACCAGCAAGACAAATCCCAGAGAAAGGACCCACCTAGCTGACTACTCACTGCCTAGACTAGAGATAGCAAGTGTCTGGGATCCAAACTGGGAAGGAAAGAGGGGATCCAAACTGAAGCAGTGTCCATCATCATTCATTCATCTGATATCTATTATCTAAACATTGGAGTAAGTATTGGGAATGTGGTGGTCAACAGGAAGAACCCATTCCCTGCCTTCACAGGCACTTATAGTTTAAAGCATGAGGAACTAAATAATAAACAAGCGATTAGTTAATTTTAAAAGGAAACCTGAACTTGAGGGTGACTTGGGACCCAGGAAGGCAAGCATGTGATTCAGAGATGGAAGAGGAGGATACTCAGGAGCCCCAGCCTGGGTGGAAATGGATCTCTTCTGAGAGCTTTGTTTGACCCAGCTGGGGAATGGGAAAGCCTCTGAGTCTCTACTCTAGAGGCTGAGGTTATTTCTAGGGTTGGTTTGTTGTCTCTTGTTTTGCAAACAGCACTGCAGAGCCTCCTCATTATTCCCCCGCCCTTCCAGATCCCAGCTATTTATTTCTAGTGACAAGCCTGAGAATCCCAGGGGGGTTGGCCTCAAGGACCTAGAGGGGCCTCGTGTCCCTGGCAGGCGCCAGTCCTCCCTCCAGGGCACAAGGAGGAAGCCAGAAGGTTGGAAACTGTAGAAGTGAGGGAGGGGGGGTTCCCTCTACTTCCCTCCACCACCCCCTTGCAGTGTGACCATGCACTCTCCTCACAGCCCTCCCCTAAAAGTCCAAATATCATGAGACCAAGGATTAGGATCTCCCCTGGGCCTCAAAGGTCAAAACTATTCCTGGGCACTGTGGAAACCAAGGCAGAACTTCTCTGTTCCAGGTTGCAGCTGGAGGTGAGGAGGCGGTTACTTCTGTTTTTGCCACTCGAGTTGTAGAATAAAGCCCTTTGAAGGTCAAGGCTCTATTGAGAAGGAGGAAATCCTCTCCTCACTCCACGTTTTCAGAGAACACCTAGGTACCCACTGTCAGAGCCATGACAGCAAAGTCAAAATTACCCTCTCCTCAAAGCTGGATTAAAGCTCCTTTTATTGGAACTGAGAGTGACCCCCTGGGAGCCAACTGGGAGGTAGGGGGACATGAAGAAGGGAGGATGACTCTTAGTCCGCTAATGGACCTTGGTGGGCTGGATCCTGTAGCCCTTGCCTGAGACTGAACACAGCAGTCTCCCGCCTTCAGCTGGGGGGTTGGAGGGAGCAAGGAGAGAGGACAGCAAAAGCTACAGGGAGGGGACAGGGGCGGGGTCCTGGCCTCCCAGGAAGGTTTGGAAAGCCAGGTTAGGCTGGGCCAGAGGACCGGGCTAGGGGGCAGGTTCCAGTCTAAAAGCGAGGTGGGGGCGGGGTCCGCACCCTGAGGGCAGGGGCGGCCGGGGGGCGGGGTCCGGGCGGGGCGAGCCCGGGTGCTCACTTCCTCGGGGAGGGGTTGGGGCCGAGCTCCCACTCGCCCACACGGTCCGGTTGCAGCCGGCAGCCTTGCAGATTGCTCGTTCGGCTCCCGCGCGGCCGGGCCCGCAGGTAGGAGCCGCCGAGGGACGCGGGCCTGGCTTCCCGGCCCCCCGTGACGAGCGCCGCGCCCCGCTCCGGCTGCCAGCTTCGAGGTGAGCTCCCTGCCCAGCCCGGCTCGGATCCCAGCTCCCGGCCCCCACCTCGGGCCGGGAAGGGAGCGGAGGCGGCCCGCCCCCTGCCCCAGCCTGAATCCGGCCGCGGGCGCCTAGGGCGCTGAGCCCGGCTCCGCGCTGCTCCAGGCACCGGGCGGGGCGGGTGCTGCCGCGAGAGTTGGGCGGGGGAGGGGGGCCAAGTTTGAAATAGAAAAGCCAGAGTGGAGAGAAAAATGGAGGGTTCTGAGAAACCGAGGATCCCAGAAATCCAGGTGGAGCGAGAGACTCAGACTGAGACCGGGACACGAACGACAGTCTTACACAGGAGGCTGCAGAGTTATCTGAAACAGAGACAGAGACTTGGGCGTAGAGTCACCAGAGGGTGACCTGAGGCACAAGGACAGACCCAGATTTTGTGGAGCGTTTTAAGAAAAAGTGTATAATGACCCTGCCATAGAGCTCTTGTCCCAGGGCCTTGGAGGGTCTTGGGCAAGTGAGGTCCCAGAAGCCTAAGCTGCCTTAGCCTCCTGGTGAATCAGCCTCTGTGAGGCCTATGGAGACATTCAGAGACTGGAGAGACACTCAGACATACAGAGATGCTAAGAGGTAGAGAATTAGGGTGGAATGGGGACCAAGACATTCCTCCCCATAGAGGCCCTAAGAGACCAGATGTGAGTGTTCAGAGGTAGAAATGCACAGACATACAGAGACACCCAGAACATACGGCTGCTGAAGTGTGCAGAGACACAGGCACATGCTGAGTGGAACACCAGTGACAGATTTAATGGAGATTCACTGAGAGCTTCCAAGACAGACCCTAAGAGACTTAGGCCTGGAAGATTGGAAAGCAAGGGTGTGGGAAAACACAAACTCTGGACCAACTGAGTCTGCATGAGGAGGGGACCTCAGACAATAAGAGAGATCAAGAAGGAGCCCTCATGACAGCCTAAGACAGCCCCAACTTATTTTTAAACACTGATCTTGGACAGGCTACTTCAGCCCTGGGGGACCCAGGGTGAATGAACTGTTCCTCTCTTGTCCCCAGAGCAGCTGCTGGATCCTGCTCCCCACCCCACCCCCAAATGCTCTAACTTCCAGGCCTCATGGGGGGTGGGGTTGCAAGGGGAAAATGGAGAGTTTGGGGTTGGTATCTGCTAGCAGAGGATGGGGGTTGGAGTAGTTCAATTTCTCCCCTTTAGTCTCCTGTCAGCTCCAGGGAGCTGGGGGAGGGGTATGTTCTGATCCTGACTCACAGCTGTGGGGCCTGGCCAGGGTTCTCCTGGACAGAGGGGGCTGGAGGGGAGCAAAAGGATTGAGCTGTTGGCATGGGTACTCAGGAAGGCTCTTGGGTGTCTTCCAGTCTCAGGACTGGCAGCTAGGAGAAGAGCCGAGTTCCTGTGCTACTGATGTCACCCAGCATCTCCTGTCCCCTCCTCTTAAATGCTGACCACCCCTTCTACCATCACTGTAGCATTTCCAGGAAAGGAGAAACAGGAAAGGGCTCCTGGGCTCTTGATACCTGAGTGACCTTGAGCATGTTTCTACCCTGTTCCTGGCTTATGCTCAGCTATAAAATGGTGATGACACACTGTCCTGCCTTTTGTGAGATCCGGTGAGATGATGGGGTGGGTGGGAATGCATTTTGTGAAAGGGAAGGCAGCCTACAGGTGCGTACATCTGTGTACCTTGTGAGGGATCTCAGTTATGCTCACTGGAGTTAGGCTGGCCCTATGGCTTGGGCCTCTTTGTTGTCTCCAGCAGAACTAGGGGTTCCCTGTTTGTTCTCCCTGGGCCTATACTGAGAATGTTTAGGTCAAATTCCAAGTCAGTTCCCTGACCCAGGGCTGGCCAGAAACCTGTTGTCTGACCTCAGTATGAGGGGGGTGGCTAATAATAAAAACACTAATAGTCTCCATTTGCCGATTTACTAACTGCCAGGCGCTTTCTAAGTATTATCACATTTAAGCCTGACAATAACCCCAGGAGGTAGGAGGTAGTATTAGATGGGAAAACAGGCTCAGAGAGCTTAAGTGACTTACCCAAGATCACCCAGGTTTATATTTCACAGTTGGAGCCTCTACACATCACATGCCACAGCCATTCTGAGTTCCAGGAGGTTCACTGAGAGGTGCCAGATGTGTGTGTCTGGGTCAGGTGTAGGGATGTGGCGGGGGCAGGCAGGGGCTTAGTTAGAGCCATTTGGCAGACTGAACAGCCTCCCCTGCACCTTCCCTACCAGCCATGAGGGAACATAAGACTGGCTCCCTCAGTCCCCCAGCTCTGCCTGGGAAAGGAGGAAGAGGGGAATGGACAGAGACAGGTGGGCCTTGATAGTGTCCTTCACTCTGTCCTCACTAGAGTCCAGCTGGATGGACTAGGGGATTCTGGGAAGGAAACAGAAGCCATGCCCATACCCTATTTGGGGTGCCCCTGTCTCAGAGTGATGACTGCCTCCCAGGGGGCGGGCCCAGGGCTAGCTTGGGCCTGGGAAGGTGGTGGCTGCAGGCCAAGCAAGAAGGGAAGGAAAAGGCCCAGGACACTCTAGGATAGCATGGCCACACTCCACCTGTGTGTCCCCCTGCTGCCCAGTGGCTAACAGCTCAGGCAGCCATCAGATCTTGGGTGAGAGGAAACCCAGGCTGGGTGGCAGGGAGTGGACCAAGAAGGGCAGTTAATCCTCCACCCTACAGCACAGTCCCTACCACAGAAGTCTCTACTCTGAAGACCCCAGCTCCTGGTTGCCTCGTGCCATGGCCTGGGGTATGAACTGAGTGCCCTCCCATTATACAAAAGGGTAGCTATGAGCTCAGGAGCTATTGCTTCAGAAGAACTAGGCCCTCCACGCTTGGGGCATCTGCTGGCGCCTGGAGTCTGAACTCCAAGCCAGAGCAATGCTTGTTGGCGAGAATTTCCGATGGGGGTGGCTTAGAGAATGAGGGCTTTTCCTTCAACTTGAGCCAGAGCAGGCCCTGGGGAGTGCCCATTCCTGGGGTCTAATGTGGAGGGAGTGGGTTCCTTTGTACCCCAGGTTCATCTGCAGCTGTGAAAACACCCCCTTCCTACAGGTCCTGGTGGTTCCTCTCCTCTCACCTCAGGATCCCAGTCCTAGGAGAGCAGGCTTTATGGTGGAGGAGGTTGGAGGCGGGGAGCTCTGAAACTGGGGCTAGAAACTAGAATCAAGGGCAGCAGAAGGGACTGGGAACCCCACTTCCTCACCCCCCCACCCCACTCCCCACACTCCTGTTCCAGAGGCAGCTGTGTGGATGACCTCATCCCACAAACATGCTTTGTTCCTGAGAAAATGGAAAGTGTCTGAGTTTTGGTGGGGGGCTGGGTGTCTGCAACAACAGCTCTCAGGGCTCCCCTTTGCCTGACTCCCCACCCAAGAGGGGGCCTGATTGGGGAAAAAATCTTCAATGGCTCTCACTCTCACTCTTCATTCCTTCTGCCCCAAACCCTTAGAAATCAGAAAAGCTGGGGCAAGGTTGTTCCTCCCAGAGGCAGGAGGAGGGAAATCATGACCCAGGGGATGGAAAGATCCTGGGGCTTTGCCAGATGCTGCCAGGAGTGATACCCCCCAGCAGGAGGTGGCAAGCAGGCACTCTACATAATCTCTGTATCCAGTTCCCCTCTCCTTCCCCAGGCATCTCATTTCTCTTTTCTCTCCCCTGTTGCTGGCAAAACCTGACATCTGGCCATCTAGGTTGCCACAGCTGCTGCAGATGTTGCAGGGCAAGGAGGCCCAGGCTAGTGTGACCAGAGACCCAGCAGTGGGTAGAAGGAGGGTGAGGGTAGAGGGTTCAGCTGGGGAAGCTTGAATGGATCCAGCTTGCAGGATTTCCTTCCTGCTTAAACCTAGGCTGAGCCTCTGAAGTCCTTGTTGCTGGGTAATTCTCCTGGGAGGTGAGGCTCAATGACATCGCCTCCTCCACCTTCACCATTCATCCGCCCAGCATTCTCTAACATTCCACTGTTTCCTGGATGGCGACAGAGGCAGAAACAGGCCATTCCCATCCCTAAGCTCCCCACTACAGACCTCTGGGTAAGGGTTCCTTTATTCATACCCCAAGGGTCCCTTCCTGGGAGTCAGGAGAGGGTAGGAGTGCTGTTCATATGGGATAAGATGGGGTGGCTCTCTGTTCATGCTCTTGCCCCCTTGGGGACACTAGGGACAATGGAGGCTAAACTCAGGCTGTGGCAGGAAATGAGTCATTGACCCAGGAAAAGCCCCCTCCTCCCAGATCTGCCAGGGCCCAGATAAGAAAAACAACTTCTGCTTCCTGATTTTCCTGACCCCCTTCTACCCCCCACCATTAAATACTGAAATAAACATGCAAGGCAACTGGGTTCCCAGAAGCACCCCTTCCCCATCGTCACCTACTCTGACCTGGTATTTTCTATTCCTGGTCTTTTGCTCTTTTTTTTTTTAATGCCAAGGGCTCTTGAAAAGGGCTAAGCCAGAGCCCCTCTGGGTGACCTTGCTGTACTTTGTGTCCCTAACAGGGCTCACTCATAGTCATCATGAGCGAGACCTTTGACTGTGCAAAATGCAGCGAGTCCCTGTATGGCCGCAAATATATTCAGACGGATAATGGCCCCTACTGCGTGCCCTGCTATGACAACACCTTTGCCAACACGTGCGCCGAGTGCCAGCAGCTGATCGGGCATGACTCGAGGGTAAGGACTGGACCAGATAGGGCAGGGAGTGGGTGGGGGCTTGCGGGAGGGGACAAAGGTACCAGTGCCTCTGCTGTGCTCTCGGCAGGAACTGTTCTACGAAGACCGCCACTTCCACGAGGGCTGCTTCCGCTGCTGCCGCTGCCAGCGCTCCCTAGCAGATGAGCCCTTCACCTGCCAGGACAGTGAGCTGCTCTGCAATGACTGCTACTGCAGTGCCTTCTCCTCACAGTGCTCTGCCTGTGGGGAGACGGTCATGCCGGGTACGTCCCCGGGGTCTCATTGTATGTGGGACTGGCATGCCCTGGCATCTGTGTAGTGTTCTTGCATGTGTAAGGGACTGGCATGCCTATCTGATACATGCATAGAGGTTTACATAGTAAAGAACCTGCACATGCATCATGTTCCTAGGAATTTAGTGTATGCAGGATCTGTCTTGCCTGTATGTTCTTGGGAACTTATCATGCACAGGACCTGGCATGCCCAAGTATACACATGAATGCTTACCATGTACAAGACTGACAAGCTTGGTACATTCCTGAGGGTTTAACGTGTGCTAGACCAGTGGGCTCAATATACACCTGTGGGCTTAGCATGTATGAAGACTTGAATATTTGGTACACATAGGAGCTAAGAGTACACTGAGACTGTCATGCTTGGTCCTTTGGGGCTTAGTGTGTGGAGACATAAAGAGAGGGCTTAACATGTGTGGTGACCTGCATGCCTAATTAGATACATGTGAGGATTTAGAATATGTGGAGAATGGCATGATTAGGCTATACAGGGAGTAACACATACTGAACCTGTCACGTCCAGGACATTAGAACTTTGTGTCGGCAGAGACTTGCCTGGCTAGCATAAGTAGAGTTTTTGTGTGTCTGCTAAAACCATCATGTCTGGTATATAAGGGCTTAGCATATACTGAGTCATCCATCATTCCTGTGACATAGAGACCCGGTGTGTGCCGACATAGTCTTATTTGGTCCATATGGGAACTTGACATATGCCAGACCCTCGTATCTAGTTTATGGGGCCTAGCACCTGCTCAGCCAGCATGTCCAGTGTTTGGGGGAGGTTAGCATGTACAATATACGTTGTGGGTCTCCTGCTGCATGTGCATGGACACCACCCTGCACAGGCTATGGGAGCAGTGGAGACTCGGGTTAGCAGAGGATGATGGCACTTAGGAGCTCAGGACACAGCCTCTGAGTGGGTCCCTTGTTCCCCACAGGGTCCCGGAAGCTGGAGTATGGAGGCCAGACATGGCATGAACACTGCTTCCTGTGTAGTGGTTGTGAGCAGCCGCTAGGCTCTCGTTCCTTCGTTCCCGACAAGGGTGCCCACTACTGTGTGCCCTGCTATGAAAACAAGTTTGCTCCTCGCTGTGCCCGTTGCAGCAAGGTGGGAGCTGGGCCAGTGAGGTCGGGGTGCTGATCCCTACTGCACATATGGGTGGGGGAGAGCAAGGCTCTGTTGTGGGGTGGGAATCCCCAGTTCCCCCTGCTGACAGATGCCATCCCTACAGACACTGACACAGGGCGGTGTGACATACCGTGACCAGCCCTGGCATCGAGAATGCCTGGTCTGCACCGGGTGCCAGACACCTCTGGCAGGACAACAGTTCACCTCCCGGGATGAAGATCCCTACTGTGTGGCCTGTTTTGGAGAACTCTTTGCACCCAAGTGCAGCAGCTGCAAGCGCCCAATCACAGGTGGGACCAGGGTCAAAGAACTGAGTGGGTAGGGTGCAGGCAAGGGAAAGGAATCTGGGTTTGGGTGAGGCTGAGGGGCTAGGACTGCCCTCTAGGTCTGCAGAGCTAACCTCCAGCTTCCCTCCAGGACTTGGTGGAGGCAAGTACGTGTCCTTTGAAGACCGCCACTGGCACCACAGCTGCTTCGCCTGCGCCCGCTGCTCCACCTCCCTGGTGGGCCAAGGCTTTGTGCCGGATGGAGACCAAGTGCTCTGCCAGGGCTGCAGCCAGGCAGGGCCCTGAGCCAGGATTCCTGAGCTCAGGCCTTCCCAAACCATGGCTTGAGGACTAAAGCTCCTTTTCCAATCCATCTCTGGGACCTAGCCCCTCCCCAAATTGGGGCTCCAGGATTCAGCTTCCCCACTCCAACATCCCCAAACTGGTACTCCCTGACCAAGGGCCCCAAACCTGGGCTCTTACTGAGCCTCTATTCAAATCCCCTCCCAAGCCAGGGCTCCAGAACTCAGCCCTCTCCCCTGTAGTCTGGGTTCCCAGAACAAGCCCAAATCAGGGCTCTAGATAGACTCCAGCCCTCCACACCTGGACTCTGGTACCCAGGCCTCCTTCAATCTAGACTTCTCTGCAGAGACTTTAGGTCTCTTATGGGTGCCTGAGAAGTCCTCAAAAGTGAACTATACTCAGGCTTGACCTTCTCCACCCCAATGCTACTCCTGGGCTGGGGTTGTTGGAGCAGCAGATCAGAGATTAACTGGTTAGGGGGTCCTAGGGTACAAGGTTTTGGCCGTTGAGTGTTTTATCAATTTATTTCAGCTCCATTTTGCCCAGAGATGGGCAGCAAGGTGGGATTGCCTCACCCCTTTCGAGATTCTGCAATAAAGCAGCATGAGGAAGCCCAGGTCTCTGTGTGTTTGTCTCGGGGTGGAAGGGGAAGGAAGGTTCCTTCACAGACCCAGAGACAGAGGCTCCGCCAGACCTCCTCCATGCAGGGCAAAGAGGAGAGCTGCCTGGCCGTGGAATGGGAAATCTCTTGGGAGAAAGGGGATCCCCGTCGCAGCTACTGTCCCTCTCGGGTTTAACCAGCCTCCCCGCTGCTGGCTAAGGGCTTTCTCCTCCTGTGGAGAAGGGAGGGGTTGGGGAGGTGAGTTCCCAGCGGGAGCAGGGGTGGCAGTGCGCGCTCTCGTTTGGTACAAATCGCCCCCTTTTAACAGCCCTTCTCAAGTCCCGCAGAGCATGCGGTGCGGATCGTCACACTGGGCCCAGACCCTCAGTCCCCTTCCCCCTCTTCCCGAGGATTAGTGGAGGCGGTCCGGGATCTGCTTGCGGCCGCACGTTTTTTGCCAAAAAAGGCAAGGATGCAGCTGCACGCGCCGCGGGAACATCTGGATCCGATTCCCGGCATGAATGGGTCATGGCCCCGCCCCGCCCCCCAGTGATTCAAGGGCGGGGGCGGGAATGAGCGAGGGGCCTGGCCCCCAAAATGGGGAGATGGGGCGGAGCGCTGCCCTCACTCGGCTCCGTCGCCCCCGCCCCTGGCCCTTTCCCTGCGCCCACGATTGCGAGACCCTCGCACCCTGTAGGGGAGGGGCCTTTGGGTCTGGCAGAACCTCGTAACTATATGTATCTCATACTAAATCCTCCCAGAAATCCTAGGGGCGGGCATTTTCCGCTTCACAGAAGTGGAGGCTGCTTGTCAGTTCTCCAAAGTCACATAGGTAGTCATTGGTAGATCCTGGATTCTAATCCACCTCACACTGCTTTCCTGGCCCAATTCTAAGTCTAAATTTCCTGAGGCCATGGTTGACATTTTCAAAGAAACTTTATGCCCACCCTGAATGCTTATAATTAATAATCATATGTCTCTATTTTTGTCTTTTCCACCAGCCTCTATGAAGGCTCGCATCTGCCTTACTTGCCCCCTAGTCTCAGCTCCCAGCATTTACTTCATGTTCAATAAGTACTTGTTGAGGGAGAGTAGTCCAAGCGTAGAAAACAGCTGGTGCAAAGGCCTGGCGGCCTGCGAAAAAACATATGGTACTTTGAGGAAGCAGCAAGTACTTTCATTTGGAGAAAGTGCCAAGAGACTAAAACGGCAGGCAGAGGCCAGGCATGAAAAGCCAAATGCCAAGTTAAACAGATCTCACCCTGCTGTAGGGTAAAGCAGCCAGTGGAAATGTTTAAGCAGGGGTGTGAGATGATCACTCAAGGCTACAGTATGAATAATGGATTGGAGAGTAAGATGAGCAGGCTGGTTAGTAAGTTAGTACAGTGGTCCAGGTGAGAGATGATGAGGCAGGTGGCAGCAAGAGTAGAAAAGGTAGGTCCTGGAGATTGGTTTGACAGAGTAGGGAAGGAGAAATTTTAAGGGAAAAGAAGGCATCAGGTGAATGCCATTGCTTAGGTGATCTACTCACCTAAGAGGAGAGATGTACAGGTACAGTACTGTGTCACTGATTTCAAGATAAACATTTTTCAGATTGAACATCTCAGAAACTCCAATTCATTGTATAATCAAAGGTTATCTTTTATTCTTAGTGAAACATAAAATAATAGGTTAATGAGATTAACATTTGATGTCATCTCAAATTAGAAGAAATATGGTAGATCCCAAGTCTTCAACCCCTTCCCCCCAATAAAAAGATACATGCTGGGTTTCTGCAACCCTGAATGGAGGTTTCTTACTTCATTCCTAGTACTGCAGTAAAAGCCTCTGGTGAGAAGCTGTACTTGGGGTCCTCTCCCTAAGGTTGAGGTCTTACTTAAATTTTTTAGACATAATCACAATACCCCAGGAGCAGTCAAGACAAGAGTCATTATCTCTGTTATTTTTCAAACAAAGAGCAATGCATGCTTATTGTAGAAAAATTGAATTCCAAAAAGTAAAGAGAAGAAAAGGTAAGTAATTAATAATTTATTCATGTATAATAGCCTCTTAGTTCTTTTTTGACAAGCATGCATGTGCATGTATGTATTTTCTTTTTTAGTTTTAAGTTTATTTTTAAATCGAAAAAGTAATATACGTATACGTTAAGAAAAAAACTTATGCTATTCTTTGGGTACAAAGAAAAATTCCCTCCCATACCACATCTTCCAGACTACCTCACAGACAACTACTGTTTTCTGTTAGTTGGCTATGCACAGAGAAATAATCTCTTTAGACATCTATTTTTATACACACTGTTGTACATCTAGCTTTTTTCACTTTGTGTGAACATTTTTGTCCATATGAGTTTATATAGATTTTTAAAACAGTTTCATCACAGTATTAGTGGACCCCAGGAAGAGAGATTCATTTGATGTAAACCCAAAAAATTTTATCTGCTGAGTTGGACTCCCCATGGTCAACCAAGGGCCCAAATTTTACAAATAGCAAGAGTCTACAGTTTATCTGCTGGCAGCAGTGGCTTCTCATATACTCTGTATACTCGGAAGACTCTCTGAATTTCTCTGCTTCTTGCACTATGCCCTTGTTTATACCATCAAAGTCAACTATTACAAAGGAGTACCTGATTTCACCTTTCAGCCAAGAAACCGAGATCTCCCCTGACCAATCAGAACTGCGTGAGTAGGACTGTGCAAATCTAGATACCTCATTTACATAAAACAGATCTAATTAGGAAAGTGAGTGGGAATTTTCATTATAAAGATTGGCCTCCCCTTTGACTTGGGTAGCACACACTTTTGGGTGTTTGCTGGAGCCTACCTCCCAGTTTGCAAACTGTTTGCCTTACTCTCCTTCTAACGCCATCTTGGAATCAATACCCCAGTACCAGAAGAGTCCTTTGCACGCAGTCATTTTCCTGGCAGTGCTGGGTGAGTGGCCTCTCAAATCCAGACTTCTTATATTTTTGGTTGAGATCTCAGACTCTGTTCACTTCAGGGCAGAGACTCTTTATATCATTTGATTTGCACTTGGTCTATAAAGCTCTTTAGATCTCATTCATAAGGCTCAGACTTGATCCATACGGTTTTTCTGACCCAGTCCATAAGGTTTTGTAGGGAGAGTCGCACTTAAGGGGCCCTCAAAGAGATGAACAGACACTTTCATTAAGTGAATGCAAATGGACAGCCTATGTTCTAAGCTCCTTCTTTATGCAAAGACCTATGGCTCAGAAAGTTGTAACTTGCTGGGTCTTAAGACCCAGGATGATCTTGAACTATGCTGGCCCAAATGGGGCTCTTTTGGAATTTCAAAACTTGCTTATATACATGCACAATTGGAACAAAGAAAATAAAGAACCTCCCAAAGACAGTGGGAGGTTTTCTTTAACTAATACCTGGAGAGCTCTAAACAAAATCAGGAGGCTATTATCAATAGCCTCTATTAAAGAATATAATCCTAAATTGAATAAATGCCTTGAAGTTAAGAGGAACCATTGGGAAGTTCTTCCTCTAAATTTTATGCATCTGATTCTGAAGCTAGACCTACTAACAAGCCTCAAGAAGAATGACCCTCTGCACCTCCTCTACCACTCCCACCACACACCCTACTTTTCCCTCCCTTTTCTGCTCTTTCCAAACTTTTTTTTTCTCCCTCCTGATATTCCTGCTTCTCTTAATGCACCAGACTTTCCTTCCCCTTCCTTAATAGCTCCTTTAAGGTTGAATCAGGTGATGGTAGACCACCAAATTTCTTAGGCCACATAGACTAATTCCAAACTTTTGGCCCTAGTAAAGGACTTCTCTGATTCTATGATTAATTCTCTTGAATTTGAATGGCATTTCAACCTAATTATCAATGCCTATAAGCCTAGATTTTTTTTATATTTATCAACTTATTCACATGCTTGTAGGAAATGTTTAGCCCAGGAATGGATTTTGGCCACCAATTGGAATGACCCTCTGGAGGATTTCAAATTAACTGGTATGCAGGGTTTTGAGAAGGCATAACAACAGGCTGCTAAGTTATTAAGAGTTATTCCCCAAATCTTTTCTCGCCAAGTATATTTGGAAAGCCATCCACCGTTGTATACAGAAAAAGAATGAACCTATTCTTGACTATTTTGACAGATTCGAACAAACTTTCCAAAAAATTTGGGAATAAAAAATTTAAATGATGAAACTCTCAATTTGTTCAATTTCATATTTGTGGCTGGTCTTTCTGAAGCCCTTAGTAAAACAAGATGACCTTCACTGGGCTGAAAGATGACCACATGAGATAGCCTGTTTGTCTAACTAGCTAAGACTTTAGAGAAAGACAGGAAACCTAGGGCTACATGAACCCTAGATTATCAGGGAAGAGACCTCTAAGCTTATGTTAGTCCAACTCCAACAATTAAAAAGAGATGCCCCAGAATACCAGCCCCTCAAAATCAAAATCAGAGAATTTGCTTTTTCTATAAATGCCCTGGAAATTTTGAAAGGGACTGTCTCAAATACATATAACTGCAACTAAACCCTGATAACATTTCCCAACCCTCTTTGTCAGGGCTAGGAATTCTCTGGGAACATTTCCTCTACTTAAAACACACACACACACACACACACACACACACACACACACACACAATTAGGGGAATTAGATATAAAAATTGAGGATGAAGTGGTTAGAGCTCTAATTGACACTGTAGCCATCTTGTCTGTCCTCAACTCCAACATGCTTTCAGTGTCCCCTGCTCAGACCTCTGAATTTATCCAGATGGTTGGGATAGCCAAGTAACCTATGACAGTTCCTAAATCCATACTCATCCCTTTTCATTTGAGACCTCTTACTGTTAATCATCATTTCTTATTCTATCAGCTCTCGTACATCTCCTGGGAAGAGATTTCTTAAGAAACCTACCAAATCCATATTTCCTTTTCTCAAAAGGGAAAAGTGATGTTTGAATTATTCTCACCAGAGGATCCTATCTCTGAGATGGTTCTCACCTAAATCCACATTTATTCAGCTAGCTTCATCAGCAATATACAAACTGCTCTCGCAGTGCTACACAGAGCCTTTAAGCACAGTCCAACACCGACATGGGCCATATCCATTCAGCATCCCCAATTAAAATACAGATAGGCCCCAATAAACCCTCGCCAATATTAAACAATACCCCCTAGACTTTGAGACCTTTGCCAGAATACAACCTATAATAGATGACTTTATATAT
Source organism: Macroglossus sobrinus (assembly GCA_004027375.1). Taxonomy (NCBI): domain Eukaryota; kingdom Metazoa; phylum Chordata; class Mammalia; order Chiroptera; family Pteropodidae; genus Macroglossus; species Macroglossus sobrinus. Next base: position 652,019 of record PVKZ01000204.1, read on the forward strand.
TTAAAAAAAAAAAAAAGACACTTAATCATTCCCAGGACCAGCCTGTATAATACTGTCATCTCACCAATCTGCAAACCCAACAAAAGATGACGGAGATTTGTTGACCACCTCAGAGCCATAAATAATATAGTCATTCCTTGACATCCTGTGGTTTCCAACCCCCACACCCTACTCTCTAAAGTTCCCTCTGAAAGTTGATACTTTTCGGCTACAGACCTCCACAGTGCATTTTTCAGTAGGCCCAGATAACCAGTATCTTTCTACCTTTACATGGAAAGGCCAACAGTCTACTTGGACTGTTCTTCCTCGAGGATATACAGAAAGCCCATTTATTTCTCTCAAATCCTTAAGGCTGATCTAGCCATCATTTCTTTCTGATGCAGGTTCATTTTACTCCAATACATTGATGATTTACTCTTATGTTCGCCTGAAGAAGCTTGCCTCACCAACAGCCTTCATTTATTTCATGCTTCCAAAAGACTCAATGATTCTAAAAAGAAACTCCAATTTTGTCAAATCTCCATTAACTCCTTAGGATAGCTCCTAACTCCAGAAGGATTAAATGTTGATCACGCATACCTACACAGCATTTTAAACTCCCTCCTCCTTCAAACAAAAAAGACAATTTTAGGAGGTTCTCAGGATCTGCAAGTTATTGTTGGAATTGGCTTCTTAACTTTTCCTTAATGTCCCAACCATTTTATGAACTACTTAAGAATTCCTCTCCTGATCCTCTACAATGGACCTCTGATGCCCAACCATCTTTTTAAAGAATAAAAACCCAGCTTATTTTAGCTCCAACCTCAGAGCATCCAAATTATAATCCCCCTTTTCACCTGTTCATTCATCAGTGTTAAGAGAATGCTCTAGGGCAGCAGTCTCCAACCTTTTTGGCACCAGGGACCAGTGCTCCTATGAGAATCTAATACCTGACGATCTGAGGTGGAGCTGAGGTGGTAATGCTAGCACTGGAGCTCGCTTGCTTGCTCCTCACCTCTTGCTATGCAGTTCTATTCCTAACAGGCCATGGACCGGTACCTGTCTGTGTCCTGGAGGTTGAGGACCCCTGCTCTCAGGGGTTTTTACTCAACTTCATGGGGGAGGGCAGAACAGGCCTATAGGATATTCCAGGTAGCAATTAGATCCGGTCACATTATGACTTCCCCTTTGCCTTAAGGCTGTTGCTGCTCTTTACTCCCCTTACAGGACTACAAAGAGGATAGCTATGAGATCTCCTTTAACTATGTTCCACACTGTTGAAACTCTCCTTAATTCCCATCATAGTCAGCATTTTTCTATAGGTCATCTAACGAAATATGAAGTCTTCCTTCTGTCTTCATCCCACCTCACTATCACCCATGCAACTTACTCCTGCTACCCTACTTCCTCTTCCAGATGATAACATCCCCCACAACTATGATGGACCAACCCCTTCCCCCATGACTGGATCTACAAGAAAACCCATTTCCCAATGCAAACTAAAGATGGCTCACTGATGGATCCCATTTAAGGGACAATTATCAAACTGGGTATGCTATTGTCTCCCTAAATGAAATCATAGAATCTGGCACCAAATCTGATACCAAATCTGCCCATGCTCTTACTAAGGCATGTTTATTAGCCAAAGATAAAACTGCCAATATTTATACTGATAGTAGATATGCCTTTTGAGTAACTCATGCCTTTGCTATGCTCTGGAAATGAGGTTTCCTTACTTCATCTGGACAGAAAATTAAAACAAAGACTAAGTCCCAGCACTCCTAGATGCCATACTGACTCCCTGAGCCTTAGCAGTTATTAATGTTCAGGGACATTATTTCGCCCAAAATGTAGAGGCACAAGGAAATAAAACCACCAATACTGCTACCAAATTGGTCACTTTATAGGAGATAACAACAACCTTACCTATTAAAACTCATCACTGCCTTACCTCCGGTTTCTCACCTATACCAGAGACCAGCTAAATCTCAGGTCATTTCTCCAGAAGATGAAGGGAGAAATGGATTAAACAAAGTCGTTCCTTTGATTCTTCTCAACACTATGGGTACACCCTAATAACTGTCCTATCCACCCCAATGGTTTCCACAAGGAGGAGATTTTGACCTTCATCCATGATTTAACTCCTTACAACACTGAGAAAATGATCCAATGGGGAAAACAATATTATTGGGATCCCTCACCCACTGTTGCCCACTAGACATATCAGAATGTGCAAAATTTGTCTACAGTTTAGGAAACTGTTGCATGCCTCACTGAGCCACTTTCCATTACCAAGAGGTCCTTTTGAGGAATGGCAATTAGAACTTATCCAACTTCCCCTTTCACAGGGTTATAAATATGTGCTGGTCATGATCTCTATATTTTCACATCGAGCTGAGGCTTTCCCTTGCCATCAAGCCATGGCCTTGGCAGTAGCTAAACTTCTATTAGAAAAAATCATTCCATTTTGGGGGAGTCCCTCAAGAACTTCACAGTAATTGAGGAACTCATCTTATAGGACAGATTGTTCAAAACAATTTGTAACAATTAGCCTAGCAGCATTTCCATGGTGCTTACCATTCTCTATCCTCTGGATTAGTAGAAAAACCAATGGAATAATAAAGATGCCACTGGCAAAAATTTTCATGGCATTTAGTCTGCCATGCCCTAAGGTCCTTCTTAACCTTTCTTCTACCCACTCTGGAAAACATAAACTTTCCCCTTTTGAGATTATCACGGGTCATCCTCTCTACCTAGATGAAGCATTTATCAAAGGAGATCTCCTACATTACTGTAAGGAGCTTATCAACACCCTATTAACATAACAATAACCTTGTTAAAGGTTCCTTTGACAGTGCCTTCTGGGATTTTGTGTCCCCAAAAAGACTCCAACTCAAAGATTCTTCATCACAGCTGGAAAGTGCCTTATCAGATACTTCTGATCAATCCACCTGCTGCTAAATTATAAGATGTGTACTCATGGATTCCCATTTCTCATTTTAAAAAGTTCCCAGACCCTGTTGCTGAATGGGCTTCCCAGTCCATCAATGAAACCACACTTTAATTGACCAAAATCCAGGCAACAGGATGAGAAGATGACAGCTGAAGTAGACAACTGTTCCCAAGGAACAGGACCAGGCCTGTACAACACCAAGTCCTCACAAAGATTCCTAACTTGAGTTTCTTGTCTTTCTCTCTGGCTGACCTTTGTTTATAAAGCTACATTGTATTTTAGGGAAGATTATCAACATAAGAACAAACCCAGTTTTTCTCCTTTTACGTACTCTCTCCCTCATTTCTCTCTCTGATGATTGGAAAGATAATATTTTAGTAAAACTATCTCAAAGTGCTGCTAAGAGGGGAAATTTAACTAGTTCTTAGATATGTCACCAAATCCCTAAATTGAGAAAATAACAATACCTGGCACTAGTTGCTCCAGTTACCAACTTTAATACCATTTCCAATGTCACTGTTTTCTCAGACAAGCACATACTTAACTTTGCCTTTTGGATAGATATTATTTAAAAATCAGAGGCACCTGCCTCCTGCTTATCATCATCTGTGTCCACTGAATATAAATTTAAATCTGCCCCTCATCTCTTCCTTACTTGATCTCTAAATGTCTACATGACAAAATTAGAAAGAGATATAGAAATAGATATAGCCAAATCATGTAAGCCTGTGCCACTCTGATGGATTTTGCAAAGCATAAATGGTTTCACACTTGGTTGCAAAATTTTTCTCAGTCATACGTATGAATGAATCCATAAACGAAAGTACTAGGGCATGAGAGAGGAGGAAATATGCGCCACCAGGGTTCATTTTGTTTTCACTGTAGAAGATCCCTGGACTAAAGAATGGGCACATCGATAATTTAGACAGTTGGCAAATATAAGGACTCTGCCTGTTGGGGCAATTTGTCACTTCTTTCTCTATTCATAAGGACCCCCCTCCTTTGCATAAGACAAATTATTTTAACAAATAACTATTTTAACAGGACCAAAGGAAGATAACGAGGCCCAAAGGGGAAATACTGGCTGGTTATGATGACAAGATAAGGACAAAGTATACTCAGCATACTAATCCCTAGTGCCAGAATATATGTCAATAGGACTATGATTAGGAATTTTTCCACCACTATCAGACAAATAGCGCCCCCCCCAAAAAAATGGCTAAGACTATTGCTGCCCAGCAAAAGTCCCTAAATTCTCTTGCTCTAATGGTCCTTGACACTTGCATTAGCCCTTGATTACTTGCTGGCCAAGAGGGGTCTAAAAAAGAGGATTGCTCTGGTACTCCAAAGGTGTGCTAACACAACAATGGACAGGTTGGCTTAAACCTTTTACTAAAAAAGTTATATACCCAGCCTGACCTGCCCAGTTAGGAATTTATGATCAGATCACCCTGTAAAGTTACCTTCCTCACTGGACTTGTCGGTTTTATTACAGAATGCCCTCTTCATTCACAAAAGAAACAACACAAAACCACTATCGTCCTCACTTTAATGACAAAGCCAGGGAAGAAGAAAACGTTGTCAGAAGTCACAAAGAGAGCTAGAGACTCAAGTTCCTGTCCCCCACATCCCATCTTTGCTCTTCAGCTACTCCTCAAGGGTCCTCCTTGCCGGTCTGGTGGGCCTCAGGACGCTGCCATGAATCTTAGGGTTCCTGGGTTTCTGTGCGCCCCCTAGAGGTACCTGCAAACCCATGGACATCACTTCATCACACCCCCGGCCAGGAGGGGGCACTGCTGCCATCTCAATGGCACAGATGGGATCTCCTTGTGGTGCTCACTTTTCCTTCAGTCCCCGGCACTTCCGGCACCGCGGAACTTTGGTACAGGAGGACCAGCTGCGTGGGGACTCAGGCGCGCAAGGCGGCAGGAGTTGTTTCCGGCCCTGTAGGTGGTCTGAATTGAGTTGCGGCAGCTAAGGAAAGATGGAGACAATTCTAGAGCAGCAAAGGCGGTATCACGAGGAGAAGGAACGGCTCATGGACGTCATGGCCAAAGAGATGCTCACTAAGAAGTCCACGGTGAGTTGGGCCTGGGCAGGGGCTTCCATCTGCGGCTGGGCCCCATCCCTGTGTGTAACCTCTGAGAGCTTTCTTTGATCTTCGGACCCTCCCAGCTCTTGCCCCACCCCCACCTCCCGTACCTTCCTGGGCTCCCTCTTCGAGCTCCAACCTTGGTAACCTCCCGGGTCCAATACCCCAAAGGCCGATTTGCTTTAGCCGCTAAAATCTGATAGGGTAAGCTCCGCCCTCGGGCGGCCTTTCTAACTCCAGAACTCCCGACTAACGGCGTCTATGTTACTGTTTGCCTTTCTTCAGCTCCGGGACCAGATCAATTCTGACCACCGTACACGGGCCATGCAAGATGTGAGTGCCCCGCTGCCCGATTCTCTGGGTCGGGATGAGCTGGGAAAGAGAGGGAAGGCGGGGTACAGGGGTCACTTGAGCCCTGGCCAGAAATAACCAGGGTGGCAAGTCCAGGGTTGTCTGCCTGGAGACGTCCACGCGGCTGCTAAGCCTAAGGGTCTGAACTGCCCTTCATCACCTCTCGGAATACGGAATTCTTTGTAACACGGAAAGATGCACTTTCTATAGCATTCTGCACCTCATAGAAATGCTTAGATAGGTTATGAGGAGTCCATGACTCAGGTACTGTCTCTCCACTCTGAAAGAGAATGCATCGTTTTGAAGTATTTTTGCCTACATTGTCTGCATTTGCGTAGTAGTTGTTCAGTTTCTTTTAGAAAACTAATCGAAATGTTGGTTCTCACTAAAGCTGAGTGATAGGTACTTGGAGGTCCATTATACTATGCTCTCCACTCTTGCATATGTTTGAAATCTGTTTAGAAAGGAATAAAAGACCTAATCAGTTTCTGATTTGTAGTAGATAATTAGTATCACAGCCCCTAGTTTCTTGTCGGAGTTCCTAAATCCAAAATATTCTGAAAACAAATGGTTTATTGTTTGTTTGTTTTGGTATTACTTGGTAATAACTCACTTGATCTCACTTGGCAGCAAAACCTAACCTGAACATATGAAAGGCTTTTTATGGTCTTTATCTCATTTAGTAAATAATGCATAGATTTCACTGCAGAACTATTAATATTTGTTTCAGATTCTACTAGAGATATTATATAATAAATAGTACCTTTCTGAACCTGAAAATTCCAAATTTCAAGGCAGATCTGGTCCCTAAGTTTTGGAGGAGGAACTATGTATCTGTTCCATCCTGAGTTTGAATCCAAAGGAAGCTGTGTGATATTTTATTTAGCCTGTGCACTCCTCAGTCAAGCTTTTTGAAGTAATGAAGATTATATTGGGCCACCCTTTTATCTTTGATAATCTTAGGTGTGAAATACTGTTTACCATATGGCTGTCTTTTATGACTCTTCTAGGGAAAGTTAACCCTCAGTAGTATGTAAATATAGGAACTCTCTGCCACCCCTTGAATCACATCGCTTAGATGGTCTTCAAATTGACCTGTTTTAAACACTAACCAGGAATCAGTGCTATCTATTAAAGGTACCTGAAAGCACAGGAACTTTTAATACCACATTGCTCAAGGTTTGCCTTGTTGATTGCTTAGCTCTATAATTGTACACGTTGCTTCATTCTCATGGGTTTGTGTTTGCCTTTCAGAGATATATGGAAGTCAGTGGGAACCTGAGGGATTTGTATGATGATAAGGATGGGTAAGTGACAGTCACAGCCAATCCAGGAGTTAGTGTTTCTGAGAAGCCATGGTTAAATAACTGATTTTATGCTCTGTGTTCTTTGGTTTTTGTCTGAATTGCAGGTTACGAAAGGAGGAGCTCAATGCCATTTCAGGACCCAATGAGTTTGCTGAATTCTACAACAGACTCAAACAAATAAAGGAATTCCACCGGAAGCACCCAAATGAGGTATAGCCTTAAAAAGTATTTTCTCTAAACCTGTCTAAGAGCCTGTTACAGGAAAGGTTTAAAGAAAATGGAGATGTGCTACTCTCGTGTTTCTTTAATAAAGAACTTGCTGGTTAGCTGCAAGGAGCATAGTTAGCAGACATCTTACAACTCTAATTCTTTTAGGATCCCCCTCAGATTTAAGCCAAAACCATTTTTTTGCTGGACATCCCCCAGCCAGTGACTGAGCACAGTAAGGGGATTGTAGTCTGGCTATTTCTGCCCAGGGTGAGATTCTTCTTATGAGTAATCTTTGCTGCAGAGCTCTCTCCATTGGGTTGGCCAAGATTTTGTCCTATCTTTATCATGATCTAGGTTCTCCCTGCCCAGTCCTCTTCATTTTCTCTTTTGTGACTATTTTACCTCTACTTCCTAATTATCTTAAAATTTGCTGCCTAGAGAATCCAGCTAACACAAAGAGGCTTTACTCACTTCCAGTGATCATTACATGTTTAAGATTCAGCCCAGAGGCCAACTCACATGAAATATCTTACCTAGTCTTAATCCTCAGCCATTTATCTTTCCTTTCTTTATGAGTCTCTTATTTTATGACAATGAATGTCTGCCCCACTATATCGTAAAATTATAAGGAGCAGGGATTATGTCTAAATTATCTAGAACGCATTAAATATCTTGCACAGCTAATCAAAGAAATTTTAGGGGGAGGGGGAGCAAGTCAGGCCTATAGAAGTGGAGAGGGACAGGTTGGCAATGACTGAGCTTTCATGGCTGTGTAACTTGAAAGTTGTTTGCTCCCTTGATAGAAATAAGGAAGAAAGAGATAACTCATTTGCAGTAGAAAATGAATTTTTATATGTTTTTAGGGGATATTATATCTAGATAGAAATGTCCCCTGAACTGTTGAAGTTAAGCGACTGGCGTTCAAGCAAGAGGTAAAGGATCATGATTTAGATTTGAGAATTATCATGTGAACTTGATGGCTGAAGCCATGAATCATAGAGCTGTGGGAGAGACACATTGTGAAGGGAGAGTGTCAGAGTTTCTCTGTGTGCCTTGGGGTACGCTCACAATAAGGTACCGACTGAAAGGGAGCCTTGGAAGACTTCCAAGGTCAAATGACAGCTTCGAGTAATGTTATCTTACTGATGCTAAGCAAAAGAGAGTTTAAGAAAGGAAGTCACTGATAACTGCCAGAATTGCTGCTTCACTGAAGGATTGGGAATGAAAATCTGGTCATGGGTAAGAATGGGTAATGGAAAAATAGTATGGAGTATGGAACATGGATTTGAAAGACTGGCAGAAAATAGAAGAGCAGAAACAGATCTTAAGGAAGATGAGAAAGATGTACCTGCTTAAAGAAACATATGGAAAAAGGAAGAGACTGAAAATACCAGAAAGGAAAGGCCATTGAAGTTAAGTGGAGATAGACGAATGTAATCTCACATACCTACATAATGTCTCCCCCACTCCCACCACCACCCTCCCTTGGAGGACAGAGTTTGAAGTCTTTTGCTAATCAAGAGAGAAGACATGTGTACCATTTCGGTGTGTTAGCCATATTCTAGCCATAGTAGAAAGGTGAGGTTACATAAAGGATTGATAAGGTGCCCAAGATATACTAAGCAAAAAAGATTAAGGTTGATTATGTGAAAAACAACATAACGTTGCTCCCGCTAGTATGTGCTTGTACAAATACATAAACACATAGAACAGTCGTTTCCAAATTTTGCTGCATGTTTGAATCATCTGGAGATCTTTAAAGTACTAATAGCTTCTCTCTTTCTAATTCAATTGGTATCAGATACATCAGGATTTTTTAATACACTTTTAGGTGATTCTAATGTGCAGCAAAGTTTGGGAATGGCTGGCATAAAAAAAGATTCATTAGCAGTGGTTAACTATTTGCAGGAGAATAAAGGGGGACTTTGATTCTTCATTTTGTCTTTTTGTGTTGAGTTTTTGTGAGCATGTGTTACTTTAGCAATTTTTAGTCAAGCAAAAAGAAAAGGAAAAGAAGAAAGCAAGATAATTGGAGAACAGTAGTAGGCCCCTGAAGAAAAATCAAGGCCAAAGGGTCAGAAGTCTAATTCGCTGCATAGCCCGTTTCTGTAATATTGCAACTTTTGTGTTGAAAAATCCACCTGAGTTTTTCTCTCTCTCTCTTTTTTTTTTATCAGATCTGTGTGCCAATGTCAGTGGAATTTGAGGAGCTCCTGAAGGCTCGAGAGAATCCAAGTGAAGAGGCACAAAGTAAGTAGAGTTTTAAGTAGGATTTAGCTTTTCCATCCAGCACTAGCAGAAGTACAAGTTAATAACAGCTCAGTTTATCCTGAGTGCCCTAGAAAACAGGGCTCCAGAGAAATCTGTAGTCAGATTTTCTTACTGGTTTTTTCTTTGCTGGTCTCTGGACTAGATCAGCCTTCTAAGTTGGCCTTGGATGGAATACTCAATTTTGTGCTAGCCTAACTTAAATTCACTGGCCTGGAAAGCTGAGGTCTAGTCACTTTGAACATAGAGACAGCATTTGGGTGCAGGGATGCTTTATGAAACAAGGGACTAACAGTCTATTTGAAAAGCCAAGTGTAAGAAAGTGGTCTTTAATATCTGAATCATTGGTATCTCTGATTCCTTCAGATTTGGTGGAGTTCACAGATGAGGAGGGATACGGTCGTTACCTTGATCTCCATGACTGTTACCTCAAATACATTAACCTGAAAGCCTCTGAGGTAAGACCAGGAGAGGGAGAGGTTCTTATCCTAGTGGTGAGTTGTGATGCTGGACTGAGCCTACTAGATGAAGCAATTAGAGTATTTTCTTTATGTTTTATAACTGTTATGTGAACACTAAAGAAGTGATATGCTTAGACTAAAACAATATTCAAAGTGAAAGCCAGGTTTCTACATGAATATAATAAGTATAATTTCATTAATAAATTTTAATATTTTAATATGAGCATATTTTGTTTTTGTAAAAATAAATTTTAAAAAATTCATAAATACATATAGAACTCTTGTTTAGGCACACATAGTACTAGGTACATGGAAAATACAAACCAGGGCTATTTAACGTCTTAAAAGACATTAACTTCTCACAAGAGATTATATTTAATATGACAGTCTCAGGTCACAAGTATATGATTAAGTTCTTGAAGTTGTGAGGAAGTGTCCCAAAAGTTCAGTGACTAAAATTTCTTGAGGGCAGATTTCGTGTCTGTCTTGTTCTCATCTATATCCATGTCCTTGGTCCAAAGTTGCTCACTATGTGATTGAATGAGAGAACAAATGGCACTTTCCAGGACCTTATTTTAGGATGTAATGGGTGTCAGTCTTTAACTAAGTGCCTGGCTTGTAAGTGTTTAACAAATATTTCTTTTTAGTTTACTATTTATTAACTTGATTTTTATTTTGCAGAGCTAATTGTGTGTCTGATAACTGTATGGGAATTAAACAGTGGCGGGGAGAAAGAGACTAAATGAGCCAGGCCTTGGTACTTTGTTAGGCAACAACTTTAATCTCATATATTGGAGATTATTTTGTGATTTGATGGAAACACCAAACTGAAACTCTTGTTTCTTTTCTCATTCTAGAAGCTGGATTACATCACATACCTATCTATCTTTGACCAGTTATTTGATATTCCTAAAGAAAGGAAAAATGCAGAGTACAAGAGGTAAGCATTACTGCTTCTAGGCCTCCTCTGGATTTGATTATTTATTGTAAAGGTTTGAGGGCAGAATTCTGAATTTCATTTCTTAAAAAGCATTCATGAATGACTTCCAGATTTATTGGAGGTTAGGCATTTGAACGATAGTTTTAAAACATTTGTAATGCTCTGGCTCTGGCAAAATATGTGTCTGTGAGGACATCTGCAATCTTATGGCCATACGTTCTTAATTTTGTCTCATTGTAGAAGGAAGTCTCCTATCCAGGGACCTCTGCATCTTTGGAGTTTAATGGGAAAAAATTAAACTCTCAGATTGTGACTAAGGTGCCTGAGTCTGATGTATAGGTGTTAAGTTTTGTTTGTATTATTACACTTCTGGTTAGTGATAAAATAACATTTTATTTTTTACTTGAAATCAATTTTTTTACCTGAAATCTTTTATGTATGAGTTAAGACTTTATTTGTAATTATATAATGAGGAGGAAATAAGATGGGAAAGGTCAGAATCGAGATGACATGTTAGAAAAAAAAAGTCAGTTGTAAGCTCTTGTTAAAAAAGTAGTGTTTTAAAAACTAGTATTACTAGAATTATAAGTATATTTTACAGGGCATAATAGTATATCAAAAATAGAAACCCTCTTTCACTGTATTGCTTGTTTCTCTAGATACCTGGAGATGCTGCTTGAGTACCTTCAGGATTACACAGATAGAGTGAAGCCTCTCCAAGATCAAAATGAACTTTTTGGGAAAATTCAAAATGAGTTTGAGAAGAAATGGGAGAATGGTACCTTTCCTGGGTGGCCGGTGAGCTTCAGCGGGGATGTGGGGAAGGACATGCCAGGGAATTGATGTAACGGTTTTATTATAATCTTAAGCTTCTGCTTTAAGGCATTAGATGCTGATCCCTCGGGATCAGTTGTGGCCCTGAGGAGTTCTCTGCCCATATGCTAAGCTATCTCTATGCACTTTGCAGTGACATTTGTCAGGGCCCACTTGCCATTGGCTGGGCCTAGGATTTTCACCAACCGTGTCATTACTGCTCTGTGGTTCCTACTGACCAAAAACAGATGAAATTATGGGCTAGCATTCTCTACTATGTATGTTCACTCTTGGGGATAAACTTGAGTTTTCCTGAATTCTCGGGGAGAGAATAGACTGTCTGGTTTTTTTGCTCTGCTCTTGTGGGAATTTGATTCTCATTCATATGTGTGTATAATTTAGATGGGAATTTGATTCTTATTCATATGTGTGTATAATCTAGATGGCTCCCTTGCCTTCATTCTAAAACTGGATCTTAATGAACATCATCTTATTTTTCTTGCCAGAAAGAGACGAGCAGCGCCCTGACCCATGCTGGAGCCCATCTTGACCTCTCTGCTTTCTCCTCTTGGGAGGTATGTTTTCTTTAGCCACTGTACTGGTCTTGCCTGTTCACTCCTCAGAAGGACCACTCGATTTTCTATTTTTAATGCTATGACACCAGTCCCTGGGACCAGGCATCTACAAAGAATATGGAAAGATTGGGGGAAAAAATTTATCCAGCTACTTTGAAATTTGTGAAATAATAGTCCTAACTATATTAAGTTGTAGTGGAGGTATGAAACACTGCTATAGAACCTGACCACAGAGTCAGTCCGTAGGAGAGTTTGAGCTTATTGCTAGGAGATTGACTATGGCATGTGTAATCTTGTCACAGCTTCAGGAACACCCACACACTAGCCTGCAAAGACCTAGGTATGAATATTTGTTGTTTCTCAAAATCTTCCTCAAAATTATAACTTTTCTCTTTTTTATACAGGAGTTGGCCTCCCTGGGTCTGGACAGATTAAAATCTGCACTCTTAGCTTTAGGCCTGAAGTGCGGCGGGTAAGAGACAAGTTTTTATATCAGAACTGTTCATATACTGTGTATTTGCTTAATTTTCTATGTGACTCTGATAACCATATTCTTTCTGTCATCTCTAATTGTGAAAATAAGCAAATCTGTATGGTAAGGAAATCCTGAAATCCTTTGACTCTCCTTTCTCCTTAGGACCCTAGAAGAGCGAGCCCAGAGGTTATTCAGCACCAAAGGAAAGTCCCTGGAGTCACTTGACACCTCCCTGTTTGCCAAAAATCCCAAGTCAAAGGGCACCAAGCGGTGAGTGGCTGGGAATTTGATTCTTAGCACCTGTGCACACAGTTTTTAAATGTTATTTCTGTGCAAGATTTTTATCACAAGAGATTTTAAAGCCTGTTTTATCACCATTATTGATCCATAGAGTCCAGTCTGTTTTTTTTCTCTGTTCGTGGCAGAGAGTGCTGTCATTATTATTATAAACCAAGGACAATCTGCACTCAGGTGATTGAGAGTGGATGAAGTTTGTAAGGCTGAAACTGCTTTAGGTGCCCTTTGTTGCCTTAATAGCTTATGGAGCTTGAATAGGTTCAAAAAATATTTTCCTAAGTTTATTTTTCCTGATGACAGTTGAATCTATTTTGAGCCACAGGCTTGTACAGGGTATTTTTTATGTGTTTCTAATTTTCACAACAACCCTGAAAAGTAGTTGTTATCCTGAGTTTTTGCAGATAAGGACTCAGAAAAGGTATGGAATTGTGTCCACTTTCTCACAGTAAGTAACAAGGTCAAGATTTGGGCCCAAGTCTGCCTATTTCTGAGCTCACTCTTCTGTGACACGTTTTCTTTATAGATTATAATGCTAGAAATTTAAATATCTGGGTATGTCTTTTACCTTCTAGAATGAGGTCTAAGAGGAAGTTTCCATGCATTCTAAGAAATAACCTCGGTATGTCCATGAGCGAGTCCTGAGCCAAACAGCATTTGCTTTCAGAGCATGATGTTTCCCATGTGCTTGTAATTTTTAATGCACGGGTATAATAAATGTTCTTAGATACAGGGAACAGGCATTAGATAAAATAACTGATAGTTTGTTTCTTGTTTTCAGAGACACTGAGAGGAACAAAGATATTGCTTTCCTAGAAGCCCAGATCTACGAATATGTAGAGATTCTTGGGGTGAGTAACTGACTCTGCTGAGGACTGTAAATGTAAGAGTAGAGGAGTAAGAGAAATATGAACTCATAGGATCTTTTTTACTTGATAAAAGAAAGGTAGATGTTAAACTAATTCAGAGAAAATAGAATTTTCTCAGGGTAATGGACCCGTCAGCAAGGTCCTCTTCTGTTCTTAGGAGTCCATGTTTGGCGATATTCCCAAGGTTGCCTAATTCTCATGAGGTTAGGCAGAAAGACTAGCCTCTCCTCTCAGTATAGTATCCAGAATGGTACATGTTCTTTGCCTGAGCTCTGGAATATACCCAGGGGATAACCCAAGAAGCAGACATTCAAAAGGCAAGTAAGAGAAAGGCTGCTCACAGCAGCTCTTCAGGTATCCCTGACCATGAAAAGGTCTTACATATTCACAAGATTGTGAGAAACTTACTGGGACTAGCATGTTAGTGGATCAAAGCTGGCTATGAGCTACTCCTTGAATATTCTTTCAAGAAGGAACTGGGGGCTTGGTTGGGGTGGAAAAAGGCCTAACCTTACCAGATGCTTATCTCAGTCAGAAAGGGGGAAGAATAGGAGGAAAATAGCTCTCTTTTAGGGAAGGGAAGGAGGGAAAAAGGGCAGCACTCATGGGCAATGCCTCTGGGCGTCCTTCAGTAGACTAGCCTTTCTGATAACTTGGCTTTGCGCAATTTTCAACTGTTCTCAGAGCCTTTCCCTTTACAGATGTTCAGATGGTGTTCTGAGTGGGTGGCTCTGGCTTAGGTAGCTTGTTTATATATCTTTGTCAGTTGCCATGGATGTTTTCATTCTGCTCTTGTTTAAGGACCAGATATATAGTAGCTATAAATTTAGTCAATATTATCACTACAAATTTAGTCACTTGGTTCCATCTGTTACAACTACTTTCAATAAAAGAAAAATAGACGTTGGACATTGAGGACACTTATATTCTCTACAGTAAACTTGGGCTTTGCTAATATGGGCAGCAGTCTGAGTTGCCAGTTCCCTGAAGACGACTAGGAAGCTAATTTGTGCCATTGACATAAGGTGTACGTACCTACTTATTACTTCCTCCCTCCTTTGAGAGCATTTTGCTTTCCCTGCCAGGAGGTGGCACCATTCTCTTTGAAATTCCAGCCAAAGTGGTTTCCAGAAGTTGCTGTCATATATTGATAAGGTTTTTGTCATCATTTCACCATTTATTATTAGTCTTTTGGTTTCCAGACATTGTGCTGAATCTTTGGATACAGTAGAATATATGACGTAGGCTTCTACCCTTGAAAAACCCACTTTGTGGTTGGGAGACAAGTAAATATGAGGAACGTGATTTGTGTTATACTACATTGATACTGAGTTTTTTCAGTAGAAAGAGGAAAAAATGTTCCAGGTAGAGGAAATGGCAAGCATGAAGGTAAAATATTACGATAGGAAATTAGGTGTTCAGGAAATGAGAAATTCAGTGTGTATGGAGAGTGCCTTGTGAGAGAGGGAGTGGCCAGAGGAAAATTTGGTGTTATGTTGGAAATTTGAACTATGTCCTATAAACAGAAATCCAATAAAAGCACTTTATACAAAGTGTATTGTTAGATTGGGTTTTTTAAGCATGTAAGTCTGGGAACAAAATGGAAGCTGGTCTGGAATAAGGAGAGACCCAGGGCAAGTTAGGTTTTCATCTTGGTGAGGGCGATAGTGGGAAGAAAAAGAAAGGACTGGTTAGGACATATTTTAGAGACCATTCTCTGTTCTGTGATAGTCTTTGGCTGCAGATGAGTAAAACCTTTGACCTTTGAGGAGGAATTAGTGAAGGCGTGCTGATAGGAGTTCTGACATGAAAGCAGACTTCCCCTTTATTCTACAAGAAAGAAAACCTTATCCTTAGAAGTAGGATCTGCACAGGTTGTAGGAAAATAGGAAATTTCCCTTCTCGCTTTGCGCTTCTTTTCTGTGACTGCGCTTTTCATTTATGGACCTGATTTAGGAACAGCGACATCTCACTCATGAAAATGTACAGCGCAAGCAGGCAAGAACAGGAGAAGAGCGAGAAGAGGAGGAGGAAGAGCAGATCAGTGAGAGTGAAAGTGAAGATGAAGAGAACGAGATCATTTACAACCCCAAAAACCTGCCCCTTGGCTGGGATGGCAAAGTAAGTCCCAGCACTACCATCTTTCTCCCCATTTTCCATTTGGAAGCAGATGCAGACACTCTTCTAATGCTGTTTCTTTTCTGATTTCTTTTAGCCCATTCCCTACTGGCTATATAAGCTTCATGGCCTGAATATCAACTACAACTGTGAGATTTGTGGAAACTACACCTACCGAGGTCCCAAGGCCTTTCAGCGGCACTTTGCTGTAAGGAATTCTTAGCCATTTCTCCCGGAAATTGCAGTATAAAACAAGTTTTTAGAGAAGAGAATAGGAGCATCCTGAGAGGATTGCTAGTGTCCAGAGCTTATAAGAATTAGAGAAGGAGGAGTGGGTCTACAGTAAAGCACGTGGTGTGTAGTCTCTGTTGCCAATGCTGCCTCTTGGATAACACCTGAGACAGTTTCCAGCGGCATTCTTCCACTTTGCTGTTTGAACCTCATTTTGGTTTTCTCTCGCTTGTTCTCGTACTTTCCTCTTTTGTCATTCTGCCAGCATCTTAGACCAATCTCTGACTCCTCCGTAATTTCTCTACCCCATTGCTAGTACTCAGGAAGAAGGAACGGCTGACTTCTTCCTTCTTTGGGTCTTAAATTGGTCTTTGCCTCCTTGAAAAAAGATACTAAAGGAATGACATTTACCAAGTTATTCTGAGTGGTACTCCAGTAAGTGGATTCACCCTCATTTTGTTTCTGCCTTTAGTTCTTAGTACTTAGAAGAAAATTTTACAGAATGAAAAAGACTTGCTAGACCAAGGATTGTGAATTTGTATGCTCTCCCTTCCTTCCTGCCTCAGACATAGTACTAACTGATCCTGGGTCTTCTTTGCTGAGCCCCTGAGTAGTCTGAATCTTTCTCAACATCACTTCCAGTTAATTGGAATTGGCATCCAGGATAAAACCCATGCCATTTGCCATTCCTCAGCCCAAACTGTCATTACATTAGTGTCTTTCTTTCCCTGCTCTTTTTCACATCCTTATATCTGATAAACAGTCTTCTTTATTTACAAAGGTGACACTGACCTGCCGCCAGTAACCCTTACTCATGCTGATGGTGCATATTGCATAGGAGACTGGCTAGTTGTGTTCTTCCATAGTCTTGAGAGGTTTTATCTGAAAGAGTGCTAAATCTAGGATCTAGGTTTGTTTTGTTTAGTTTAGGATCTAGGTTTTATAAACCACCCCAATGAGGCAAACAGTGCGATGCTGCTTTGAAATATCTGCATTTCGTCAGTCATGGCCAGTTGTTTACAAACATGAACCACAAAAGAAATGCTGCTTTTAAGTGGAGTCTTTTGCAAAGGGTTAGATCAGGGCTTATGAGGATAGTGGAGTTAGTGCCCTGTGTTCAGCTCTTCTCATTTTACATTTTCCTTATTCTCTCTTCCAGGAATGGCGTCATGCTCATGGCATGAGGTGTTTGGGCATCCCAAACACTGCCCACTTTGCTAATGTGACACAAATCGAAGATGCTGTCTCCTGTAAGTAAGCTTTATTTATTGTTCCCTTGGCCACTTTAGGTGGCCACTCTTATACAGCTCACTTTCCCATTACTCCAGTGTATCCACGCCTAAGGGCAGCAGGTTGTGGATATGTAAAAGCTACAGCAGTCATATAATTACTGTACTATTGAGAGTTAGCTATACCGATTGTTTCTCCCTTGAGAAGTGCGCTAGGCTGAGTATAAAACAAGGCTTTTAACTAGTGGCTATGAACTCCCCTATATTCAAGATTTTGAGTGAATGAGTATATGTATATTTTTCTGAATTGATTTTAATATGTTAAGTGCCACTGATAGGAAGGAAAAAATAGAACTGGTCTCAGTAAGTTTATTTCTGAAGTGACAGGAGAGATACACAGAAGTTTAGTAGCGAAATACCTCTTGGAAGACAAGTGAAGTGAGCAAATGTCAGGGAATGTGTTGTTAAAGCACCCAGGGCCTTAGGCTTCCTTTTCACCTGGCAGTGGTGGCTTTTTCTGCCATTAGCATCTTCCTCATAGGCTTTCTATTTTCTTTCGAGTTTATCTCTTCTGTCATGTTTTCAATTTGCAGCTGGTTAGATTGAGAAGAATGGAATTTTACCACTCCACTTTTGTAAATTTTAGGCACTCATTCTCACTGCTCAGCTGCTTGGTCAGCTCACTCCTTTGGTTCCCATCTCTGAGGCTGTTCAAATATCCTTCATGGCAGAACCAAATAGAAATGACCTTCTGAGGAGCTCCCTGCTCCCTGATTAGCCAACGATTCTAGAGGCTCTCTTAAAGATTTTTGTGTGTAGTTACCTTCAAAGACTCCTTGCTTTCGTGTCTTTCCTTATTAATTTAGGAATCAGGATCATACAGTTCCTCCAATCAGAATTATAATGTATCTTTATTGCCAGGTTATCCATTTGGCCTCTTTTCATTTTTTGTCAATCTCTTTCTGGGAGGAAATTAGAAACGAAATACCTTAGAACAATAATGCTGCATTTTGAATGCATTCTCATTTTTAGTTATATTTTCTAGCTACATACCACTAATAGGTCACAGTTTATTGTTTGTGTGTCTTCTTATGTCCTACAATTTGCCTAAGTTAATTTATTCCAATACCTCAAGATTGATTTATATCATTTTAGGCTTAAAGTCATGCCAACTGCAAAAACAAAGGGATACTTTTATTTATTTTGTTCCATGTATTTATTTTTCTTCATGGATAGTTATCCCCAAGCATTACCCTCAAGTCTTACGTTTAGTAGAAGCATGTGATAGGTAGGTCATCCTTGCCTGGATGCTGTTTTTAAAAGGAACAATGCTTGTGCACCTACACTAATTTTAAGTTCACCTGTGAGTTTATTCTGAAAAATATTGTTTTTATTACTTCCGTCAGGCATTGGATAAAACAGTGTTCCTAGATTATCTTATGCTGGGTAATAACTATTTTTTTAATGTATTTATTCTGTTAGGATTCTGTTTAGAAGTTTTATATTGATGTTCATAAATAAAAGATGAGCTTCCTGTTTTCCTTTGAGACACTTGCCTGATTTAGGGATCAAACTATATGACAAAATGGAAGTATTACATTGCTACATTTTCCTGTCATTTGAAATTTTATGTTTAAGTAGAAATTATTACATTTTCATACAAATGGACCACTCTGAGAAAATTGTTTAGTTAACCCATATAATTTCTAGATTTCTTATGACAAAGTAGGAAACCAATTACTTTATTTCTATTCTGAGTTTTATTATTTCCTTTTTTCTATTAATACTTGCTGTGATCTTGTTTATTTCTTTTAAGTCTTTAGTCAAGAACTTTTTCTCTTTGTTTTGTTTTCCTTTCTAATACAAGCATTTACAACTAGATGTCCCTCTGTTAGGAATCCATTGGGAATAGCCATTCAATTGATGTTATGTTTAGAACTTTATTTGTAAAGATTCTATTCAGATTTTTAAAAAATAATTCAGAAATTATTTAAGAGTACTTTTAATTCTAGTTGATTGAACACCTTTTAACTATTTTATTTATTCCTATTTTTCTTTGTCTATGTAGTGAGATGCTCCCTGAATTTAGAATATATTTTATCCTTGTGTCCAAGTGTATAATCAGTGACTCATTAAAGTTTAGGTACACCTTAAAAGAAGTATCTTTCTCTACATATAAGCTATTTAATCTTCTTAGAGTGTTCAGGTCCTTAATTTCATACTTATATCTATTCTGAATTCTGATGAGGACATGTTGGCATTTCTAATACAACTAAATTTTGTCTCTTGCATTTCTCCCATTTTTGTATGTATTTTGTCTTGTAGTATTTGAGCCTCATAAAATCAGTGTTATACTATAACGATACTGACCACTCCCATTTTCTTTTTCAAATTTCCTTTATCTGATAGCTTGTTCAGTTGTCATAAAATTAGACCATTTTCCCAATTATCAAAATTTTGGCAGCAAATATTGGCTATTTTTTACTTCAGTCATTAATATTTATCATTGTATAGGGATACTAAGCTTTTGACACTCGATGTATTAATTGATCTATTTGTATTTAACTTATTTGTATTTAATTCCCTTTCTGGAAAGGTTTTCTTGGGGATTTTTTTAGATTTCTCATTTACATAGATTATATAGTAAGCTTCAATCTATTCCTTTTATACAGGTATTTTTCTAATATTTTTAACTTTACTATTTCAACTAAGAGTTTATTTCTGCTTCTAATATTTGTTTTTTATTACTAATATGTTCAATTGAGTTATAGGAGGTGATTGTATTTTAATGCTCAAGAATTGTAAATCTTAAGTACTTATTTCTTATTCTCATAATTCAGTAGTTTTTACATCTTTAATCTTACTATGACTATCAATATTTTTTTCACCTTGTTTATAAAACATGGTTTTTCTACTTTTATGATCTCTTATCATGATCTTTACTCTAGGACTTGATGCTGGAGTCTGTCAGGTTTTTGACATGTTGATATGATATGCTTCACGAGAATATTTGGTTCAGTACCACATACCTAATATAATTGCATTTCCTTATTTATCAGATGTGGGTGGTTATAATAGACCTACTTCATAGAACTGTCTCAGAGTTTAAACGAGACACTACAGGTAAAGTGCTACAGCCATGTCTGACAAATAACATAGAATGTGTGCAGTAAGCATAAGCTGCCATCGTCATCACCTTCACTTGTGGGCTGCTCTGCAGAATCTGAGATCCAAAGTTAACTTTATGTCTTCATTGAGAGTTAGATGTTAGTATTATTAGCTACCCCGTATCAAGTGCCAGCTCTGGTCCAGGTAAATGGGAGATGTTTTACACTCATTTAATGTTCAGAACAACCAGTAAAGTAGGAGGTCATTCACATTTTCAGAAGAGGAAAGTTATGTAATTTTTTAAAGGTCATACAGTTTGTAAAGAGAAAAAAAACAGGGATCAAACCCATGTCTGTCCTATAGCAGAGTCTTTTCTCTTTCCTGCCTTCTTTTAAATCATGCTTATCAAGTAGATTTTTTTTAAATATTGATCATTGAGGGTTATTCCAGAAAGAAACTTCACACAGTCTCTCATTAGCCATACAGAGATTATTTAGAGGAAAAAAAAATTTGCTTTTTTTCCAGAATATTTTTGACGGGGTCATAATTCAATTATCCATATTATTTTCAGAATTTATCTCCTTGTTCAAATGTCTAGGTTAATCAGTTTCTCTCACATGGATGTTTTTATTATTGCCACCTCTTAGATTTAGTGTTTTATTTCTACTCATCATGACTTCCCTTGATATTTTTAGGTTCTCTGTTCTGCATAGCATTTAGAGTTTTGTTTCTATCTCAGTATCACTATCTCTTCATTTTTTCTCCCCCATCCTCAATAGATCATTTCTAGGTGTACTACAAATTTATTAGCACCACCCTCCTTCCCTTTTTTTTCCCCAGGCATTATTCCTTTTTGAAAACATCTTAGATTAACTCTGGCTTCATTTCAGACTTTCAGTAACAGATAGATGATTGTATACATATTGGCTCCCACAAGACTGTCACAGACTTTTCTCAGGCATCTTACTGATAGTAAGCATCAATTAATTATCGGATTTAAGTGAATTATTTTATTCTGTAGAATTTCTGCGATTTTTAAAAATTTTCTATCGGAATAACTTTTTTTAAATTAAACTTGGATTGTGCTTTTTTACTTTTTATTTTAAGCATCTAAACTAGACATCTTAGGAATTTTTGGTTATAAGGAAGCGTGCCAATTAAAACTAACTCCATGCCCTTCATTTTATTCGCAAGCATATGCTTATTTGGCTACACCTCTTCTCTATATGTATGCCTTAACTTTTTTTATATTTTCGAACCTTAGCTTACTATGAAGGCAGCTCCAGTCCTTGCTCTGTGTGCCCTTTCAGTTTCAGAGCCTGCCATCATCTAATGTCCATTTATTCTCTCAGTGTCCCAACTTCTAAAACCTGGGAAAGACAAAGTGGGCACCGCCGGGTCAGGTCCTATTTGTAGTCCAGTCATCTGTGTCTCCAGTAGCCAGCGGCTAATGTAGTTTCTTGTTCAATGGGACTGCTCCTTCCAGAACACATCAGGAGGACTTATTTCCTAAGAATGGAGTGTGTAGGGCCATTACCCATTGGCACAGACGTTGCACTGGATTTACTTGTTTGTCTTTGTTTTAAGTCATTCTGTGGAAGTTTTTCTTTTGGAGTTTATGATGGGAGAGTTTCAGTATTTTGATTTCAGTTATAATAATTTTTTTGTTTGTTTACTTAAATGAAAGATTTAACTTATAAATTTATTATGACAGTTATTCTGTTGTTGCCAACTTAACGATTGTTTTAAAAAGTTGAACAAATGACATCTAAGAAAGAACCCTGTGGAATTGCTACCAGAGATCCCCATTTGAGTGATTAGTCACAATTGCCCAATATTCACTAGGTAGAAATCCACCTAATTAATAAACTAACATTTGGATATCGCTATCTTATTTATAATAGTGTAAGAGATTTAAACACCTTAATGAACTCTGGGGATATTGCTTATGAGAGCAATTGCCTTGCTAAAATCAGAATGTCATGTGTCTATGGCTTTTTATCAGGTCAGCTATCCCATCAAGAACAGGAAATTCAGTTGGTTTACTGCAGTTATTCTTAGCCCATTAGGTGTCCAGAGGTGGACCCATTTTTTTCTAATTGTTTTTAGATCCCTCTGAAGAGTAACATTTTTCTTACTGGTCTGTAGTTTCCTACATCCATTTTTTTCTTTAAGAAAATTATGACAACATTTCCAGTCTCCAGTATTTTAATGCCACTGTGGGTTGGATTCTTGAGTGGCCTGGTCAAAGAATGACAGGGCCTTGCCCTGGCACATGGTCACATGATAAATTCTCTGTTCCTTGGTAATGTACATGTTATTTGGGCTGGAGGACTTCAGCTAACTTAAAACAATTAGCAAGGAAAAGATGATTACTTGAACACCTATATGCTAGGCACAGAGCTAAGTGCTTTCTCATGTTTTCTCATTTACTGTTTCTTTACCCATCTTAGGTGTCAACTTTCTCTATGAGATATTCCTTCTAATCTTCTCAAATTTAGAGATCTACTCGATGGGAAATGTAAAATATAGGAAGCAAGTAGTTGTACCTTCCTACCTTCATCTATTAATATTTATCACCTTCCTTCTCTACCAGTGGACCTGTTCTTTGTCCTGAGAGTGCACCTTTCTGACACCATTCTTAGAGGTTTAAGTCTGGTTTTGTATCTGTCCTGTCTTATATACACGTCTGGTCACTCCCTCCGAAGCTATGGTGGTATCTGTAGATATCTTCCCCTTTTTGTCTTCATGGGGATAATTTGTTGTTGAGCTGTCAGAATTCTTGTTTTAATGCCTCCAGTATATGTTGAGCCATCTTATTTTTCAGACTTTTTGGCCATATTATTTTACCTCTTTTTTTCCTCTGAAGTCTGAAATATATCCACCAGACTTTAAATAAACATATTTGATAATGTCTGGTATTTTATTTTTCTTTTATGTGAAATTTAAAACAGTTCACTTTGTCCAATAATTCCTATAAGTTGTACCACATTTACTTCTTCCCTTCGAGACCATCAGTTCTCTATTCTAAGAGGTTTTTGGTTATATTTGACCCAACTTTTCTTTTACAGCAAAATAAAGATTATAGTAAATTTTGCATTGGAAGTGTCTATAGGTGGTCCAGAACCAAAATCCCAGTTTGGGGCAAGTAGAAGCTTCAAAGGCAGAGTCATCCAGGGGATTCCTAATGTGGGTGTGTTATAACACTGTGTGCCCAATGGATACTCAGTCTGCTCATTTCTCATCCTGCAGTGTGGGCCAAGCTGAAACTGCAGAAGGCATCAGAACGATGGCAGCCTGACACTGAGGTGGGTAGCACCAGAAGGTCAGAGACAGCGTCAAGTGGCAGGGCTCACTCATCATGTAGAAGGGAGGTGAAAAATGGTTTCTGGTTCACTGTGGTAGCAAATATAATGTGACAGCATCTATAAACTGGCTCTTGACATGTAAGCCTAAGTTATTTGTTATATCAAATATGTTAGACTTAAATCTATGTCTTAAGACGAATTGTATTCTTTCACTGAAATTTTGAAGTGGCAAACAGGAGTACCCAATGTCTTGTCTTGCCATGGGGATTTATAAACTAAGACATTGAGAATCCGTGTTATATATTAAATCTCTGAAGAGTGTATTTAATGAGATGGGCCTCTCATGGGGTGGGGAGACATCTCTATTTGTCTTAAGTAGTCATCCCAAATGGCAGATTTCAGAAATAATGGTGATATGCATATGAGGTATGGTAGCCACTCTTTTTCTTTCAGGTTAGTGGTTTTCAGTAGTTCTTTTTTTAAGCAGCAATGCTCTTTTCACGCTGTAATGTAGAATTCTGATATATAACATAGAATAAAGCAGAACTGCTCTGGAAGTGAGGAAGCTCAGCCTCTTGTCCTCCCTTTCAACCTCCCTTTCTGCAGTGGCCTCTTGGGCAGACACCAAGGGTTGTCAGGAAACATTTGAAAACTGTCATCTTAGGTTAGCCTTTCTCAACCAGGGTTCCTCATCTTAAACACAGAAAGTGATTTGAATGAACTATTTTCTCATATGTCCCAAAGATGGGTCATAAGTGGTACTTTTCTAGATCCTTAGGAGAGAAATTAGTTCATTACACACAATGGATGCCTTAGGGCAGTGGGGCTTAATCGTTTTCCAGAACCACAGTTGAGAAGGGCTATCTTTAGATGAGCTGTGGAATCAGGCCAGGGTGGGCTCAGGTACCCAGATGTTAGTTCCTAGGAGATGTAGCTAACAGTGTACCCCTTCTCTTTTAGGAAGAGTATGAAGACTCCAGTGGGAATGTTGTGAATAAGAAGACATATGAGGATCTGAAAAGACAGGGACTGCTCTAGTGTCAGGAATGTGTTTCAGCCTTTGGGCTTACCCAGGCTTCCCTAAGACCTGCTTTTTCTATTTCTCTCAACCAAATGCTCCTAAAGACTCTTTGCCACTTAGTCTTATGGTCTAGCATGTGTCTTGTAGAGACAAGGTATGCTGGCAGATTGCAAGGTTGAGATGGGTTTTATCTTTGTTTTATATTAAAAAAAATTCTCTCCGAAAATAAAACTAGCCCTTGTTCTGAATGTGTCTTATTCTGAAGCCCTGGATTATGGAGTAGCTCAGACCTTTGGTTCTTAACACATTCCTACTACTTTCTCATCAAGTTCAATAGCAACTAAGGTAATGAACCCCTATTAGACATATATTGTTAGGTAAAAGTGACATAACTGCTTTCACCATTTCCCCAAATGAGGACCTAATAACTAATAGCATTACCCAGTTATGATAGGCCCTGCCCTTAGCTGAGTCAGCCATTCATGTACATACGAGGGAAAGATGGGGAGGGTAAGCCAGGGCCTTTGTTAAGGACAAAGCTGTTGGCACTAAGGTTTGCCCTTTTTGTTTGCATAAAGAAATGAGTTGGGCTGTTTTGGAATGGGCCTGCAGCCCTTTCCCTTCCCCAAGCTTCAGTATCCTGGCCCACAGTGGAACTAGGACCAATAGTGACTGTGACTTCACCTGCTTGCTAGTTCAGAACGAATGTTTGGTGATCCCTACTCTACTGAGAAGTGGCTAGTATGCTTGTGTCCTCCAAGCTCAGATAGCCAAGATTTGGGTGGAGTTGGGCATCTGCCCCAGGAGCTGAATCTGTTATCCCAAATGGAAAACACTGGGGGAGCCGAGGAGGCTCTGATCTGCCCACAGGCACAATCATCTGAAGGTCTGGGCCCTCCCCAGAGAGCCCCTTTGCCCCTCAGCACTCAGACTTTCAGTCTGTCTGTAATGTATCTACTTGTAAAACTCCTGAATGGGAACTGGGCCTTCTCCCTCTCACTCCCCTGTTGCCCTGGTAACCTCCACACAGTAGGTTTTCACCATCTAGGCCCTGTGGCACTTTACTCTATTGATACTATCTTTCTGGTTCAACCTATCCCTAGGGCAACTCCTCACATGCTCATCTGTGCTTTGGCTTGTGCAGTCACTTAAAATCCCAGTTTGGCAATCTCTCCAGGACCTGAGCTGCTGAAGCAGAGTGAGTGGATAAACCTGATTGAGCCATCTAGAAACATTGATTACCCAAAACCAGCCCAAAGTACAAGGAGACCTTGCCATGTGGGAAGAGATTTAATAACCTTGAAAATGGGAAATGTGAGGAGGAGACTTCCCTTCAGACTTCATGTTACAGCAGCATGGAGGCCTCCAAGGAGTGCAGCTGTCACATTCCTCAGCACCCCTCTTTAGGAGTGGGTACCCAGGACTTCAGGGTTAAGGCACTATGCCAAGAACCTATTTTTTTTTTCTTCACAGTGTGCAGGGGAGATGGGACCTGGTTCTGTGGAGTCCTGCCTTCACCCTTGCCCAGATAACTGCAGTCCCTTGAACTACATACCAGAGCAGCCTTGGCGGGAACCTGGGGCTTCCCTATCATAACAAAGGCTACTTTTCTTTGTTACCTCCATCCAAATATTTTATTCTTGCATTTTATGTGCCAAGTACAGTGAGGTTTGCAAACCTTGATTAGGTGGAGGTGAGATGGTAGAAGCAGAACCAGAGATGAGGCTCAGTAACAACCTCTTGGTCAGGCAGGAAGAGCCATGTGGCCAACTCCACACAGCCCCAAGGGCACAGCTGTTAGGTTTAGTGAAACTTGGGATCAGAAGTGGTTCTCCCCAAAGTGACTCCTCAGAGTCTGGACTTGAGGGGTCTGCTGCAAGTGGAATAGGATTCCAGCTGAGCCCCCTGACTAGGCTGGGGAAGGAGTGGAGGGTTGCTTTTTCTTGGTTTAGATCAGTAGTTCTTAATCTTTTTAGGATGATAGTGTGGAACCAAAGTGACCCCATCTTAAATACAAACCCTCCATTTTGAGCTTAAGAGAAATTCCAAGAAAAACCACCAACTGGCTAAGAGTCATTCCACCCAGCAATTGGCCAATCAGAGACCTCTTAAAAATTATCTAAACGTCCCACCTGCCAAGCTCCCTGTCCCGGGGTTTTTTTTCTTCGGTGCAAAACCTAAAATAATCCCCTTAAAAAATCCTGTAACACCACTGCTGTACTCCCCTGCTTGTGGTTTTACCCTTTAAAAACCCTTTAAAACTGTAAGTCAGGGCCGATACTTCCACTGCTGAGTCAGTGTATTCAGCCCAGGCTCGAGCCTGCAAATAAACTCCCTCTTGTTCTTGCATCAGTGTCGGCTCCTTGGTGTGCGTAGAGGCTCGAAGTCAGGTATAACAATAGGTTCCTCTAGAAATAAAGATAACTGTGGACTTTCTTTTTAGGAAAATATACATGCATAGATATTTCTACACACAATTTTAGGGGTTCATGAATCTCCAGAATCCATTCTTGGTTCCTGAGTCTTATAAGAATCTCTCCTTTAGACATGGAGTCTGAATCTCTGCCAGGGTGCTTCCTGCCGAGAATAGATGATTCATTTCACTCTTCAAGGAGGAAAGCTACCCCATCAGAGAAGCTGCAGGACTCTGTCTGCTGCTCCCAGCCCAGGCAGTAAGCATCTGGGGAGTTAGTTATTCCTGGGACTGATCCCCAGATTGGTGTTGCTGAACCCAGGGGCCGATCCTGGGGCAGATCTAGCAGCAGGAGTCTCCTTGCTCCCTACCTCTGAGAGGAAAGTGAATAAATCTGTGTCCAGCTTCAACCAGTCATCCCTCCCTCTACTTTCTGTTCTCTGCCTGGAATGTTCTACAAAGGGAGCACACCAAAGGTAACCAATGTACTGGGGGAGTAAGAGACACACAAAGTCCTAAGGTTTTTCTTCCTCTTTCATTATTATTTTTTTTATCCTTGGGATGATATTGCCTCACCCCGCCTCATTCGTCAAGTCCTTCCAGCAGCCTCACCTCAATGTTCTCGTGGCAGGAATGGGCCTGTGACCTCTTACCACACTACCACTAGCTGCTGGACAGTTCTCCCATTCCAGGCAGGCTCTGGGAGGACACTGCCCCCCACCCCCACACCTGCTTCCTCTGATCTCTTCTGAGAGCCCTCTCTACCTGCCATGTTTTTGATCTATACAAAGCATGTCCCAGTGGGATATGGGGATGGGGGTCCTTCAATCTGCCTAAGCTGCCTATTAGCTTTATTTTCTCCCTCTAGCTACAGTCTAGACATTGGCTGTGCTTCCTTTTTTTGCCTGTGACCCCTGTGTGTCCCCAGTGGCAGCAACATTGGAGGGAATTCCCAGAGCTGGCAAATAATTGGAGGGGAGGAGGAGCAGCTGCCAGCTTCCAGGGGCTGCATTTGCAGCCTCCCCGACTCACACACACCCTCTCTGCCCTCTGCACCTGCAGGTGTGCAGGTAGGTCTACAGCTGGGAGGGAGTGGGGCACAGGGAATATTGAGAATATTCTCTCCAGCCATGGAGAAGGCACAAACTAAAGTAGATGGGCAAGGAGCTAGAACTAATACAGACTAGGAGATAACTATCCAAGCTTTGCTGGCTTTCTGATTCTGTTGAATGCCTGAATGTTTGGCCCCTTCACACTCCTGAGCTGTCCTGGCAGCCTCATCTACCCAAACCAGGGAGGAGGAAGAAGGACTTGTGTGAGAGGCCTGAACACTTCTTTTCATAAAGACGCAGGGACCTTCTCTTAACCTGTTCATTTTCGGAGATGGAAGTCCCCTTGGAGAGGTGCTGACTGGACAAAAGCTGCTTTTTGAGTGTAGTGTTGGAGAGAACAGTGGAGGGGCTGAGGGTCCTGGTGGTGAGCAGAAGGAAAAGTAGAGAAAGAAGTAGCCCCTATTGCTAAGGGGTCCTATCCTGCCTCACCTCAGCACCCTGGATCCTGAGCACTGCCCCCATTTGTGCATTAAAGACCACAGCCCAGAGAGGGTCCTAGCTCTAGTTGTCATCTGAGAGACACATCCAAGTGCTAATGGAGGACTATAGTTCTGAAGATACGGAAACATGCCCTGGAAATGTTGGGTTGTGCTCAGCCTCCCAGGGTTGGGTGGAGAGATGAGAATGCTCTTCTCATCTCCAGTAATATTCTAGCTTGCATGGAAAAACCTGAACTAGGCTTAGTAGACCCTTACAGTTCTGATGCCCCAGTCTTGGGGGAAGAGCCAAGATCCAGATATCCAGAGTCTGAGAGCTACCTCCTTCCCTTGGCTAATCTCTGATTTGGGAACAGAGTTGGGTCTGCACCTGAAGAACCTAGACAAGGTGAGCCCTGACTTCTGACCCTCTCTATGAGCCAGGGTTTCCTTGCCCTGGGCCAGCTGTTACTCCCCACCATCCACCCTTGGTACCTTCTGATGTTAGAGGCAAATGAGACCAGATCAGTGGCACCAGTGTCTATTTCCTGTCACTGCACCTGTTCCAGCTCTGTCTCTCTGGGATGCTGCTGTTGCCAGGCCAACAACATTATCTCTCAGAGGGGCTGTCACTAGGCTGGAGGCCCCATTGTGCCTGCCTTAATGTCCCTGACAGTATGACTTGCGGGAAACAAAAGTTCAGCCCCTGGGGTCCTCTTTTCCATACAGGTTGATCTCGCCTGCTCCTCAGCCTCAATTTACTCATCTGCTTGGTGTAATAATGGGACTCTCTATTTGCAGCCCTCACCTTGGCTGCCCAGGACTAGTCATTTACTCTCTCCAGCTCCTGTAGCACCTCAACCGAAGATGTCTGTGGCCAATAGTAGCCACAGGGCTGTTCTGCTCAGAGGTAGCTGTCCTCAGCCCAGAGATCCCAGCCTTTCCTAGACCCTGTGATCAACCCTAACCCATGACTGTTTCTGGACCCTAGATCTGCCCCTTCTTTGCCCTAACCTCATGACCTCTTCCACTTAACCACTGTATGACCTTTTCTTGACCTGTAACCCTTGAGCTGGTTACTCTCTGCAGTGATCCTCTCTCTCTTTTTCCTCTTACCAGTCCTGCTGATATTACTGATAGCCCAGAACCTGGCCAGATGTCAGCTGCTCCTATCCAGGTAAGCAGCATATGGTGAAAGAGAGCCTCCTGGATCCCTTTAGCTATGGGAATGAGGCCATGATGTTCAAACCCTTCCACAGATATGCCACAGCTTCCACTGCTTCAGAGAGAAGTGCTAACAGGAAGCAGAGTTTGCCAACCAAATAGCAGAGTGTGAACCTGGGGAGCACCATTGTGAGGTGTGGTGTGGGGCTGCTATGGGGCCCCAGGTGGGAGGCCACCACGAGGGGCTGCTGCAGGGGTTGGGAGTGGTGCCATTGGAAGTGGGGCTGACATTCAGGTACATACAGGAAAGTGCTGAGAGAGAGACACGGAAGCAGGAGGGAGAGGAGTCAGTGTTTGAGTACTGGGAGAAGTCAAGATACAGCCCAGGACTGTATCTCAACTCCCCATCTCCATCTTCCTGGACTCCTTGGCACTCTCTTTATGCAGCTGATTCAATGCACGGCTGCTCACTACATGGTCTGGTGCAGCTCCAGGTGTGAGGGGGAAATTGGAACCGGTTTCAGCCCTTGCCTACTGGCCAAAAGCTCGGCCTCCAGCCCAGGACCCTGCTCTCTGCAGTGCTGCAGTGGTGGGCCACTCTGCCTGATGCTCAATGCATCGGACTCCAGTGAGACAGTGCCACCAGCCTGCAGCTCTGAGCCTATCCTCCATTGCCCTCCAACTCAAAGCCTCCACTCTGACTCCTGTTCCCATTGGCCCCATAAGCTCTGAGCCCCACCACATCTCTCCCCAGCTCTGAGCCTTGCCTACTCACTAACCCCCAACTCTGAATCCCACCTTTTCACAGGTCCTCAAATCTGAGCTCAGTTTTTGCCAACTTCTCAACTTCTGTCAACACCCTAACCTCTAAACGTTTCCAGGCTGACCCTTATCTTTGTGGTCTATCCTACTGACTCTCCAAGTCTGAGCATTCTACCTGCAGTGCTCTACCCCCTACTAGATTCTCCTTCCTAACTCCCACCTTTCCCCAGGCCTTTTTTGCCAGCGCTCCCTTCCGCCCCTTCCCACCCCCCATGCCACGCAAGCTTTAAGGCAGCCAGAACCATCTTGTCTAGGGTGGCAGCAGAGGTAGAAGTTTCAGGTTGTGACTGTCCCACACAAGATGCCCTCCCTTGGGGCAGAGGCTGGGACTTTGCAGAGGAATTGCCCCACAGGTGAGGTGTTATAGCACTTCCCTCAGGCAACCCTGCTCTGCTTTTAGGTCTAGGCCACCTGACCTTCCAAGAGGACAAGCAGGTTCTCACTCCACCAGCCCCTGTGAGAAATGTGAGTGTCTCATTCACATCTGCCTGCTTTGGAAGGTGGAGGCAGGGATGGTTACTGTGCAGTGGCTGGAGCCAGTGGGGTAGGCATGATGAGGCTCCAGCCTTGCTTCTGTCTGGCATTCACTGCCTGTTCAGTCTGAACCACTCCCCACCCCTCAACCTTCCTTCCACTTTCTCTTCCAGAAGAAAATCTGTGTCACCTTTTCCTGCCAAGGCAGTAATTGCTTCAAAGGTCAGAAAGCTGTGGCCATGTGCCCTGTGGTGTGGACTTTTGTGAGGTGGGCCCCCAGAGTGCTCCAAGGATTGGGGTGCTGTCCTTCTGCAGCACTGCAGGCCTTTCTCCTTCTGTCTGGGCAGAGTAGGTCAGCAGATAAATATGTCTGGAGCTAGACCTCTGGGAGGCAGGTTGCCTGGGGTCTAGCATGCTTGACCCTCTCAACTCTGCATTATGCTGGAATTTTCCAAGTCTTCATGATATGTCCCCTTGTTACTAATCATGCTGTATACCCTCTGGAGACTAGCTGGCTAACTTCATGGGATGGGAACTGGTGGTCCAGAGAGGTTCAGCTCAGCCATGGCCCATTTAACACTTTCTGCTTCCATGAGTTGGGGAAAGGGGCCTGAGGGATGAATGGTTCCATCTCTTCTTGCAGCCGAAATGCTTCAGCTCAGTCTACACTGCGGGTTGCAGCCAGGCCTGTATGGCAAGGAGCCACAGGTGTTATGGGACTGTGGCTCAGTCCTGCTCCCAGGAATGCTGCCAAGCCTCAACCTCAAGCAGATGCCTCCAGCTGGATGGGAACCTCCACTTCAACCAAGCAGCCCCAGGGGCCACCAGGAACCCCCTGTACTGGTCCTTGTTTGGGGTGATGCTGCTCCTACACTCTGCCCTGCTCCTATTCCTGCTCCCCTAGCTGAGCCCAGCTGAATCGGGGAGCAGCATCCAGCAAACCCCCAGGCCCACCCCCAGCTCTGATTCCTATAGCTGTATCTTTACTAAAAGGGATTTATTTTGTCTGGGCTCATGGTTCCCCTTTCTCCCTCCCAGGACCCAGGCCTGACCATCATGTCCTCTAAGGACTCAGGGCCTTAGCCCCATTCCCAAGGAGAGGCTGGGGTTTATCTGGAAAAAAAAGAGCAATTTTTTTTCCCTGCCTGACCCTTATCAAGTAGGAAGACCCAAAAGTTCTGCAGGGGAAAGATTATAAAAGAGCCTGGCCCCATCCATTTTTCCCATACTCTCCTCCCAAGCCTTTGACATTAAAGTGTGGGGCTGGGATTGAGGTTCCCCCACTTTCCTGCAGTGACAACTAACCCATTTCTCTAAGGGTCTGTGTGAATCCCTTTTCCCCTCATCCTCCACCTGATTCTGAAAACAAATTCAAATAAACTTGTTATTCATTTGTGCCGTGGTTGTTTCCAGGAAAAGGAAAAGATTGGAAAGAAGGTGATAGTTGTTCCTAGAATAGGTTTATATATACAAAGTTGGACTGGTCGTTAGGGCAGCAACTCCCAGCTTAGGGAAGGAAGAAGGGTCACTGGTTAGAAGTTACAGTGTCACTCCTTCCCTGGCATGGCCCCTTCAGTTTGAGTCAAAGCTTGAGGTGTAGTCATTAAGATAATTTATTAATTTAATAATTCAATAAACATGAGGGTCAACTGTGCCGGGGTGGCAAGGAAAAGACATAGTCCCATCCTCAGAGAGGGTACAGCTTGGTGAAATGGCCAATAGGCTGAGAGACCAGTGCTGGACTCTCTTATTGGAGCTCACCCTTTTTTGTCCATCTAGAGCAACCTCCTCATCTTAGATGGGGAATTGAGGCCCAGAAGAAGAAAGGCCTTGCCCAAGTGTACATGACTCAGTGAATCAGGGGATGGGGCTTGGGAACAACAAAGGGCACTGTTTCTGGAGGAGAAGAAGAGAGAACTGGGACTCAGCACAACCCAGCATAGAAACAGTGTCACACCTCTTACAAAGTGCATTCACACCTATTCTCATACAGCTCCATGAGGCAGACAGGTCAGGTGTTCCCCATCATATGTCATACATACATCATACACATACACGTGGGGCTAAGGGAGAAAATAACACAGGCATGTGTACCGGTGTCTGGCCAATGGCATAGAAGTTGGAGTCAGATTTAATCAGTTGAGGCCCAATTTTGCACTTGCTAGCTGCAGAGAATCTCTCTTGAGTCTGTTTCTCCAGCTAGAAAGTGGATAATGGTTCTTCATAGTGTTGTTCCCCCTTTAAGCCAGGACAGGGTACTTATTTGGAGAGGAAGAGTTCTAGCAGAGGCCAGAGTTGGCCCACATGAATGAGAGGAGTTAAGAAAGGAATTGAGGAGAAAATAAAAATGCATTATTTTTTTCTCTGGAGGCAGACGTGACCATCTTCCTTCCCAGCCCTGGGCAGGTAAATCTGGCCCCATGACTTAGAGGATCAGGGGTGGAGGTTAGGGCATTCATTAGGAAAACCTTTTTGGAACAGGCAGCCCAGCACACCCCAGAACCTAAGGAGTTAATGGGGGCAGGGGAGCCCCCCATGTTTGATGTGGGCATGCTGGGACTTGAAGGCTGAGTGACCATTGTGTGCAGGGGATGCTGGGAAATGTAGTCATTGGTGGCCACGGGCCGGGGTGTCCAGCGGTGACAGCTCAGGAGGTAGGTGGCAATGACAGGGGTCTAGGAGCAGAGAAGCCAGGACAGGGCTGGGCAGGAGGGAGGGAGCCAGCTGAGGGCTGAGACCCCTGTTCTGCGGCTGCAGAACCGGACGCCCCACTTGGCCTGCGGCTGATGCAATGGGGCCTGCTAGGCTGGGGTGGGAGCCAAGGAGCAATGGGACACTTTTCCTGTCTTCAAAGAAAGAGGAACAAAACTGGAGTTCTTGTCCAGAATGAGACCCTCCCTTCCTGGGAGTAACAGGATGCTCCCCAAACTCCATGCAGACACACCACTGACACTTCCCAGAGAGGTGCCTGCAGAACTAATACTACTCTCTTAAAGGGAGGCATAGCCCTACCCCCAGAGCAATGAGAATGTGTCCTTCTCGCCATTAATGAGACCAGGCACATTTCCCACAGGCAGACTGGACCCCACTCAGGAATAACGGGACGATACAACAAATTGTACATCCTACCAGGGGCAAAGAGTCAGCTCCTTTTTACAAAAAACTTCACAAGGCCCATTCTAGGGAGGAGGAGAGTCAGGGCTCTTTTACCTTCTCCTTGCACAAAGCCTCCTCTTTCCTGACCCCAGCCCTCTGAGGCAGCTCTATCACTTCCTGGGTAACTTGTTGACCAATGGGGCTCCCATCTGCACTCTCCCCCAGGGTGGGTCTGCTCAGCGAATGCCAGCATGGACCAGTCCGTGGCGATCCAGGAGACTCTGGCTGAGAGGGAATACTGCATCATTATATCCTTCCCAGCACTGAGCTTCCCAGCCCCAGAGCCCGCTCTGGCCTTGAGAAGTGGAATGGAATGTGTCTGTGTGTCTGTCTCTCTGTTTTCCCTCTTTTTGTGCCATCAGCGTAGAAGGAAACCACTATTAACTAAGTACGTACTCAGTACTAAACTCTCTGCCAGGTGCTCTTTTTCGTTTTTCTTTTTCAATTACAGTTGACATTTAATGATATGTTAGTGTCAGGTGTACAGCATAGTGGTTAGACATTTATATAATTTATGAAATGATCCCCCCAATAAGTCTAGTATCCCCTAACATCATACATAGTTATTACAACATTATTGACTCCATTCTCTATGCTGTACTTTACTTTCCTGTGTAACTACCAATTTGTACTTCTTAATTTCTTCATCTTTTCCAGCCCCTCAATTCCACCCCCCACTTGACAACCATTAGTTTGTTCTCAGTATCTATGAGTTTGTTTCTGTTTTGTTTGTTTATTTTGATTTTTAGATTCTACGTATAAGTGAAATCATATGGTATTTGTCTTTCTCTGACTTATTTCACTTAGGATAACGTCCTCTATGTCCATCTATGTTTGTCCAAATGGTAAAATTTCATTCTATTTTAAGTATGAGTAATATTCCATTGTATATATGTACCATATCTTCTTTATCCAATTGTCTGTTGATGGACAAGTGAGTCTTGTTTTCTTATCCTGTGTCTTTTGATTGGTGTATTTAATCCATTTACATTTAAAGTAATTCTTGATAGGTATGTAGTTATTGCCATTTTATTATTCACATTTTAAAATCTTTTTTTCTCTGCTGCCAGGTGCTTTAACTATGTAGTTCTCCACCCAAACCCCTTTGAAGTTGGGGTTTATTATCCCCATTTCGCAGATATGGCAAGCTCAGAGAGGTGAAGCGACTTGCTCAAGGTTACACAGTAAATCTGTGTGGGCAATGGAAGGGCAGGGAAGGTGGGGTGGGCTGGGTTGGTAGAGCCCTGGCTTCCTGTTTCGTTCAGTTTCCCTTGACCCTGAGCAGCAGGCGGTACAAGGTGTGCTGTGTGAGGGAGACAGCAGACAGAGCCGTCTCCTGGGGCTCGTGCGCTACCGCCCAGAACGTGGAGTCCAGGAACATGCGTAAGTGAGGGGTCTGGTCCTTGCCTGTCTGGGCCATGGGGTTAGTCTTCACTATACCTTCCAGCTGGACTTCAGCCATCCCTCTGGGACAGAGTCTGAATCTTTTAGAATAATTATATTAATGATAGTTAATATTTTTGAACACTATATTTTTAACCTTTCTTTTCAATATAACTGATTTAATTATAAATTTATAATGAACAGTATATTCTTAGTCCTTCATATATATCAGCTCATATAATCCTCAAGCATCTGGAGAAGAGGCAGTTTAACATGCTGGCCCAGATCTTGAGCCTCATGGCCTGACTACCTGGGTTCAAATACAGGCTTTGTTACTTTCGAGCCACACAGTCTTGAGCAAGGCGTTTTGTTCCTCTGTACCTCAATTTGCTTAAAGATTAAAGTAAGTCATCACATGTAAAGTGTTTAAAACACTAGAAAGTACTCAATAACACCCACATATTACACAGAAACAGAGAGAGAATAATAATGCTTGTCAAAGGTCTCATCGCCAGCATGTGAACCTCAAGGTCTCAGAGCTGGCAGGGAAGGACCTTAGACGTTTTCTAATTCACTGCCCTCACTTTATAGATGAAGGAACTGAGGTTCAGGCAGGGGAAGGTAGTGGCTAAGGTTGTGCTATTCTACCACAGGCAGTGCTAGAAAGTATAATGGGTAGATAAAGCACACATTTTACTAACAAAGCAGTGTCTCCCCAAAAGGAGACAAGTTCACCTTTGGTGACCTATCCATAAATCGCAGTCTCTAATAGGTACCACGGATAGAGAGGGTATGATGATTGTGCAGAACTGGGTACAAACAGCATAGCCCTAGGGACCAGTGAGAGAGTGTGAGCACCCCAAGGCCTCCATGATGGGCCTGAGGGGAAGCCAGTGGATTTGGTCCTTACCTCTGCTTCCTGCCCTTAGTCTCTTCCTATATACACACCGGAGGATGGCCATTACCGGGGATGATGTCTCTTTGGACCAGATAGTGCCGGTCTCAAGGGATTTTACGCTGCAAGAAGGTGCCACAGGGGTCTGGGTGGGATGACTGGGTGGGATGAGGCCCCCTGCTCTGGGCCCCAAGGTCATTTCTGCCCTTGTTGGGGTTGGGCACTGGGAGCAAGGACAGTGCTGTGGCACTCGGTGCTCAATAGCTAAGGCCTTTTCATTTCCCTTCCCAGTGTTCCCAGATGGTGAACTCTACATTCTTGGTGAGTGGATCTTTCAGTCTGGGTCCCAGTCGGGCCAAGGGGTACAGGCTCTGCAGAGAGAAATGATGTGAAGTAAGAGCACCTTCTGATACCCTTATCAGACCCTGCAGGGTCCAGTCTGCCCACCTCTCTGGCTTCAGTTCCAGTCACTTGCTTCCATGCTAACTGGGCTTGGAATCCTCTGGATTGCTTCCATCACCTCAAACATGACAGGTTCTCAGTACAAAGTCCCTGCACATGCTACTCCCTCCTCCTGAAAGCTCCCACATCTCTTTTCTCTTAGTCAGCATCTTTCAGGGCTTCAGTTCACACTTTACTTTTTCCAGGAAACCTTTGTTGAAATCCTGATATGTATATCTCATTGATACACATTCCTTTGTCTCATCCTTGCCTCTGTCACTCACGGAGATTTAATTTTTTGTAGTGACCTACTTAATGTCTGTCCTCTTTGTCAGACTATAATAGTAGTAATATGAATAGAAATGAATATTTAATCAATAATTATCTTGGGCCAGGCACTGTGCCAAGAGCTTTACACACATCGTATGGTGCTTTCCTTACAACAACTCTGTGAGGTTTTTACTGTTTTCATCCCCATTTTATGGACCAGGTAACTGAAAAATTAAATAATTTAGTAAGTTGTAGCTCATACTTTTGATCGTTCTGCTAGATTGCTCCTAGTCACTCATTAGCTCAGCACATGTTTTGGGATGCTTTCCATGTGGCTGCCAGGGGCTGGGGTTCTGCTATGAACAAGATACAATCCACAGTCTACTCCATGAAGACAAACCGCGCCTGTTCTCTTCATCACAGTATTCCCAGTGCCTAGCTCCTGCCTGGCACAGTTGGATAGACTGACTGACAGACAGCACCTCTTCTCTGCCTCTATGTGCTTTTCATTCCACTTGCAGAGGGATAGACCACACAGATCAGAGAACTTGCAGCTTTGTCTCTTTCAGCTCTGTCTAGTTCTGCTGTGGCAAGGCTTACTGACTTTTTGGAGCCTTGGTCCATACCCTCTATAGAGTGAGGATGATGTTAATTTGGAATTGATGATACA
The DNA here is from genome assembly GCA_004027375.1 of Macroglossus sobrinus. Taxonomy (NCBI): domain Eukaryota; kingdom Metazoa; phylum Chordata; class Mammalia; order Chiroptera; family Pteropodidae; genus Macroglossus; species Macroglossus sobrinus. The sequence goes on from PVKZ01000204.1 coordinate 689,837, forward strand.
GAGGGTGCACTTATTGCTCCAGCAGCAGCCTTTAGTGAATTGCTTAAGGGCTGAAGGGATTTTGGGAGGTTGGGCTGCTGATTCTCCATTCAGAGAACTCCAGCCTTAAGATGCAACCATCCTCAGCTCCTGAAAATTAAGGGCTCATTTCTGGTCTCCTCTATGCAGGCTCAGATGTGACCATCCAGCTGGACACAGCAGAACTCAGCCTCATATTCCAGTTACCCTTTGGTTCGCACACCAGGATGTTCCTCCATGAAGTTGCTAGGTCCTGTCCAGGTAAGTAACACCCTAAGCTCCCTGGGGGAGTTGCTGGACATTGACCTACCGACTACCAGTTGATTTTCTATACTCTGGACTCATACTCCAGAGTTTCTGTTCTCTCTCAAAGCTATTATCATGTGACCACAGTGCCCCAAGGCCACCAGCTGATCATGGTGATTGCTTTTCAATTTTTGTTTCTGGACCTGAGTTTTAATTCTAGCAGGGCCATTTTGTTCTCTTGGCTTTGGGCATGGCTGCACAGGGTAGTTGTAATTCTGATGCAAAATCTTTTATAAGTTGACAGGGTCAATAGCTTCTAGAGTCCCATCTTCCTTCTGCCAGCTAAAACCAAGAGAAACTTGTCATATAGGCCCTCCTGCCCTTGAACTCTGCTCTGTCCCCCACTGCAGCTGAGAAAATGGTCTAGCTTTGGCTTAGCAAGGAGAGGTTAGCAGCCTCTGAAGCAGAATTTGTTTAGACTGGGAAATCAGCCAGGCATATTTGTAAAGGAGAGTTTCTATAGAGCAGAGGATCAGCCATGGAACATGCAAATTTGAGCCACCAGGTGCTGGGGCTTAGGTGTTTACCCAATACCATGACTTGTTTCCTTTCAGGCTAACGTCCTGTCTCTGTAGGAGTAAAGGGAAGGCTTTCCTTCTGTCATGGTCTCACCATGGAGCATAAACATCGGGAGGATGTGCCAGGAACAGGACTGGCCTTGAATGAAAACTGGGGTATGGGGAAAAGGAGGAAAAACAAAGATTATAGAGTTCTGACTACCTGGTTAAGGGGTTTAATGTTTATTTTATAAGCAGAGGGAAATTTATCTCCAAACCTTCACCTAATAAAGATAACTAATGATTATTATTAGTCGTTGCTGAAGGGGTGATAATAGTAATAACAGCAAAGAGCTTGGACTTTGAAGCTACACAGTCCCTTGCATTTGAACCCTATCTTTGCTAGTCCCTAGTTGTATGACTTTGAGCAAATCACCTCACCTCTCTGATCCTTTGTTTTGTAGACTTTTATATGTAAAGAATATCTTTCTCCTGGAGCTATGGGAATTAATGAGATAATGCACATGAAAAGTGCACGGCACATAGTAGGAACTCAGAACACTTTTCCCTCTTCCATACGAGAGTTACCTCATAACTTAGGTAACATTTATTGACTTGTGTGTTAGAAACAACTCTAAGAACTTTTCACACATTATCTCATTTTCTTTATCACAACCTTACACAGTAGGTATTACCAACGTTCCTGTTTTACAGATGAGGAAACTGAGGCTCAGAAAGGTGAAGTGCCTTGCCTGAATACATAGCTGGTAAACTACAGAACCAGGATTAGACAGGATTAGAAATTCTATTAGAAGTTCTTGAGTTTTGCTCTAATGCTTTCTATGCTCCTTGTCACCTTATCCCATATAAACAACTTAGGGAAGGCTTCATTTAGGAGATGGTGTTCAATCTGAGACTTGAAGGATGAATTTTTTTTTTTTCCAGGCAGGCAGCAAGGAAAGAAGGACAGTCAGGGGGAATAGCAGGTCAGTTGGTGGGACTGATCTCACAGTAGGAGGAGCATGCAGAAAGCTGAGTCAGGAGAGGCCTGCAGAGGCAGCTCATGAAGGGTCTTAAATAACCAACAAAGAGCTTGGACTTTGCCCTTTAAATTGTGGGAGCTTTAGGAGTTTTAGAGGAGGAACTACAAGGCAGGATTTGCAGGTCAGAAAAATTCATCTGACAGCTGGTGCTGGAGAAGAGATCCTAGAGTGGGGAGATCAATGGGAATGTGTCACAATAGTCAGGCATAAAAAATGAGGCTTTAACCAGGGCTTGGTAATTAATGGGGTGGGGGAAGAAGGAAGGGACTGGAGAGATCAAACAGATGAGAATGAAAGCACTGTGGGAGCAATGAGTTTGGTTGTTCACAAAGTATTCACAACTTTGGTCCCACTGCTTAGAACAGTGCCTGGCATGTGTCAGGCACTTAATACATATGTGCTATGAATGAACAGAGCTTGGAACCCAGCTGTGAGAATGAAGGAGAGACAGGAGTTAAGGATGACTTCTCTCTTTTAGGCTTTGTTGCCTTGTAGTCCCCTGAACTGCTCTTTCTTCTGAGGTCCACACCTGGGGTAACCAGCAGGGAAACTTTGCTAACTCAGCTTCTCTGAACAGTTGACAGGGGGCCTGAGTGAGAGGGGACTATAAGAGCTAACAGGCTCTTGGATATTCACCAGCCCAAACCTTGTGTTTTACAGATAAAGAGACTGAAGTCCAGAATGAAATTATAGATGAAAGTACTTAGGTTTTCCTCACCCAGTTCTTGGCTGATAATGTGCAGCACAAAAGGCCAAGGAGTGGCAGTGCCTTGGTCACGAGACCACAGTTAGAGAAAGAACTATTTAACATTAATTGAGCATCTACTATGTGCCAAACATTTATCTAGACAATGCATAACAACCATATTCTCCTGTTTAGTCTTTGAGCAATACTAAACAGTGATAAATTGTTTTATAGTTGAGTTAACTGACATTCATCAATTGAAGTAATAGGACCAGGTTTGGAACCCCAGATTCTAATTCCAAAGCCCATGGAGCCTGAAGATTTCAGTTCCTATCCCAGCTCTGCCATTTCCTAGTTGCGAAGGTGAACAATATATTTTATTTATTCAGGCCTTGGCTTTATTATTAGTACAATGAAAATATAAACTTGCCTTACCTAATAATACTCTAATAGTTTTGTGAGGATCAGATGAGGCCCAGTATAGGTTAACAGTATATAAATGCTGAAAATAATTTAAAAACTGTGTCTGGTAGTGCAATCTTCAGGACTGGGACCCAAACTTTCTTATTTATGACGTCCTTGCAAATCCATTTCAGTTTGGTCAGGTTCATGTAGTTCTACAAGGGGAGTAGGCAGGATAGCATAGGATGTAACAGTAAATGTTTGGGAGCTAGACAGACCTGGGTTTGAGCAAGAGGCATAAGAGACTCAAGAACTTCTAGGAAGAAGGAATGGCAATGCGGTTAAGGGGGAACCAGAGGGCTTGTCTTGAAAATGTATTTCCTAATAAGCACACTGCTTTTGAGATGCTGATAGAGGTTATGGGTAGTTAAAGCACACCCAATCCACTCCCTAGTACTGACATGTGACTGAGTCCCTACTCTGCCACTCACTCTGTAACCTTAGACTTCACCACTCTGAGCTCAGTTTCCTACCTCCTAAAGTTTGTTGAGAGGATTAAGGACGTAATAGGCCTATAAAGCATAAATTAGACCTTGGCACACAGTTGCCACGAGGTTGGAAAAGTGCTGCGGGTCTACCTTGGAAGTGCACCTTTGGGTGCACATTGCATTTGAATCTCAGACACACTGTGTGCGCAAGGGAAACAGAGGGAAACAGCCTTGGAGACGCTCCCGAGAGGCTGAGCGATCTGCTCACGGTCACACAATCATGCAGAAGTGGAGCTAGCTCTTCAAGCCTTTGGCTCAGTATTCCTCGTTGTTCCTGCCACAGGCTTCAACCCTGAGACCCCGGATCCTGACTTCCTGTGGCTGTCTCGCTACAGGTGCACTGAGCAGGAACCCTCGCGGCCAGGTTGGAACTCGGCCTCAGGCACCTGGCCCGTGTGCACCAGAATTGGCGGAGGCAGGTATCCGTCTCGGAAAGGGTGGTGAGGATTGGAGGAGGCTCGGCTGCAGGGGTGGGCTTCGCTCTCTTTAGAGGTGCGGCTATGGAGCAGACCAGCCTTCGATTGGCGGAGGTGGCTCACGGGGGCGGAGCCCTCTTGGGAGCGGTGCAGGCGGGGCGACGCGAGCGGTGAGATGAAGAGCTTGAAGGAGCAGACTGGGAAATGTCCGCCGCCGCCAGCTCTCGGGAGCGCGACCCTGCAGGTCTGGGGGGCGAAGGGAAGCTGGATTGGGGCTCAGGGCCTGGGGCGGTGCGGGGGCCTGGCCCTCGGATGGGCAGGGCCTGCGGTTTGGTGGGTGGACGCGCTGGGCGAAGACCAAGGTCCTCGCCCTGGGAAGGCGGGGACACTGGGACTGAAGTTCTGTGGGGATATTAGTTATTCTTAGCCGAGCGTGACAAGCACAGGCGGGTGGCAGTGGGGTACTCCGGAATCCCGAGACTGGGATTGTCGTAAAGCTCCGTTTCTAACTCGCTGTGTGACCTGGGGCCGGTCGCTGCCCCTCTTTGAGCCTCAATTTCTCCATCCTAACCTTCGGTCAGTTTGTTCAGCCCCGACTTTCAGAGTTTGGCTTGTGTGGGGGCGCAGTCGCCTCAACAGAGCATTTCTTTAGGGTAAGGAATGGTGTGTGTATTAGGACTGCCTTGCTTTCGTGTGGGTCCTCAGCCCCTGTGAAGGATGGGGCTATGCCCACACCTGGAGTCCAGGAGAGCCCTGTCCACCCTGGGACTAGAGATCAGAATGAGGTTACAGGTGAAGAGGACTAAATTTTTTCCACCCAACCCTTGGTGGACAGTGTCCTGCAGCACAAAAGGCCATTTGTTGAGCAGGAGGTTGTCTTTTAGAGAGCATGAGGCCCAGGGCTGAAATTTGGGTCAGTCTGGTGCTTTGGGAGGACCTGCAGAACTGTATTTTCTGGCCAGCTCCTAGGTTTTCACCAGGGCAGCCAGGTATTTTTTCCTCTTAGGTGTGCTCATGCAGCTCGAGTTACGTGGGAGCTTTGGCATGATCACTAGTACCTATTTGTGCCTCTTTTCTCCACTGTTTGCTAGAGATGAAGGATCTGTCAAGTAGCTGTGTAAAGTGTGGGGCAGCACTCCACTTGCTCTTAAGGTTTGGAAACTATGAGGGGTGGGGTGAGGTGGAATGGCATGTTGCATAAGTTTGTAGAATGAGAGGAAACGAGGCTAGAAAAGGACTTCCTCAGTGCTTATGCTTTCCCTTCATTGCAGCCACCACAAGTCATGGTCGAAGCACCTGATGATGCTGATAGTTTGCATCTTTCATGTGCTTATCTCAGTTCACTTGAAGTGATGATCCTGAGACAGCTATTGCTTCAGTTTCCATGACATTCTGGGCTATGGTGCTGGGATCTATAGAGTTAAGATTAAGAACATATCCTTTTCTTGCTTCTCGAAAGAGGATGACAGGCCCAATGGCAACAGAAAAAGGTGGGTTCTATCTTCTCTGCCAGCATAGCAGAACCAGGCTGTTGAAGTGTTTCATTCCCTAAGTAGAGAGAGGTCTTCTGTGAGAAGTCAGCACAGGTCTGAAGCCCCTGGTGGTAAATGGTGCAGGGATCTCAGAATTTTTCGTTTCATTTTTTTTTTTAAGAGAGAAAAAGAAAACTAGATACATGTTGTCAAGGTTTTAGTTTTATTTTTTATTTGAAATGATTCATCCCCATTGTAATATTTACAGTAAGTGGGATGCCTGTATTAATTGCTAAATTGCTCACGTTAAAATTGTGAAGAACTGGAACCAAGCACCCTGCTCTGTTTGGGTCAGCTCTGTTTCTGGAGTTCTCAAAGGAGAATCACATCTTCTACAACAAGTGAGAGGAACCCTTTTGGCCTCCTTTGGATGTTCTGGAGAGTCTAGGCCCCAAGGGAAACAGTTTGTGGATTTGGTTCTCTCCATATGCATATGGTCAAAATATCCACTTCTCAGTAGCCTGGGGGAACCAACCTGAGGCAAAAGGTTGCTTAAAAATTTTATTTATGATGCATATCAGGAGAAACAGGGCTCCCCTGAGGAGTGGACAGTCTGACAGGGAGGGATCAGCGAGTCCATAAATAGAGGTAAGAGAGTATAGTAGGGTCGTCGCAGCAGGAGGTGGTCCTTATAAGGTGAACCAAGAGTAAGAGCACTTTAAAAGCCTACGTTTTGGAGGGAGAAGGTAAATCTGGTCTTTACTCCTTGTCTTTGCTTTGGTAGAGAAAGGAAAGAACTCACTTTGATGCTTCTCTTCAAAACGTCTATTTCTTTCTTTTGGTCTCTGCTAAATTCAGGGTATCAGGGAAAGCTTGGGATTGTGGTAGAAAAGTGAAATGCCCTTAGTTTTAGGTTGGAGTCCATGTCTTCTGGTTCACACCCGTGTCTTTGAGCTAAGTCATGATGTTAAAGTACAGTGTAATGCTTCGAGCTGAGAGGCAGCCTGTTCAACTGATTGGCCTCTTCAGCTGCTAAGACCTTGCGCTAGTATCAGACAAGTAGCTGTTGTAGGGAGAGGTTTTTTCCGCTTCTTCAGTTACTTGACTGCTCTTCCTTGTGGCGCTTTTTCTTTCCTTAAAAAGAAATAAGGAGAAAAGGCTCCTTATTTCTATCTAGCAACTGAAGGTGCTCTTATCCAGAAAACTCCTTGGGGGATCTGGCTCAGGGTTCAGTTCTCATCCATGTCCTTTTGTAAAGTATTCACCTGCATTTCATCCTGGGCACATGCAAAGACCTGGGCTTGGTTCTGGAGAATTCTGAGCTATGCACCAGAAAGGAAACAGCTACTTAGAAGTCTCACTGGGGCAGTTCTAGGCCAGTTTAACAAAGTGGTGATAGCAAACAAATATTGGTCTTTTTGAGGTGGGTTTTTAAAAAAATTTATTCCATGGTTGATTTAAAGGGAGGCAGCTTTGTAGTAACTCAAATTAAGAATGAGATGTACTATGAGTATTTTTTTCCTTTGGACCCAGGAAACAAAACATAAAAGTTTTTTTGGCCTGAGAAAGGAAATGGATGCTATTTATATCTCAGGGTAGCGTAAAGGGTAACCTAGATTATCAGGGTAGAAGCCAGAGAGAATGTTGGAGAAACAGCCCCTGGGTGTGTCTGTCTGTTTGACTGTCTGTCTGTCTTTCTCTCTCAAGTAAAGTGTGTGTGACCAACATCCTTTTAGCCTAGAGAAAATGGATTTTCCTGGATTTTTATCCTACAGGTAGAAATAACTCCCATCATCTCCACCTTTGTGGCAAGCTCTGCAGGCTGCTAAGCAAATTAATTTGAATAATTTTGTTTCTTTAAACAAAGAGAACTGTTTATTTTTCTTCCTCCTTTTCTTGTTCCCTTCTCCATTTTCCCTCATTGTCCCATTTAACCTTGTGTTTATTTCTAGAACAGGAGAAACCCCTGAAAATGCCTTTTCTTCAGAAAACAGTTAGTTTTGGAATTCTACAGTAGGAGTCTAAAGCAAAAGAGGTGACCCACAAAAACATCAGTTAGAAGTAGAACTTTGCACAGAAAAATCCTCAGGGAAGGAAGGTTCAGGAATAGGGAGGCATCAATATTTATTAGAGGAAAGACAGTGCTGGAACATAGAAGCTAACTGATTTGCATGTTTTCTTTGCTGCTTATAATATACTGTAACAAATTTGTAGGCCTTCCCAGTGATGCGTATGTGAACTGAAGCTAGCAAGTATGAATGATGAGGACCTGAACAAAATATATGTCCAAGTGGTCTGGGCATTTTTATTTTTATTTTCATTATTGCACTTTGGTACAATATTGGACATGACTCTTCACTTTCCTTTCTTCCACTTGTAAAATGGAAGTGAATGTTTGCCTCCCAAAAGGTCACACAGGACTTAAGGAATGTTAAATTATTTAGGGGTGCTTTCATTTAGGAAACACATTTAAGAATTTCAGATTCCCACCTCCAAGACCTTAGAAACTGGATGCCTTCCTCAGGGCCTATTCTAGGCTGGTTTATTTCAAATAGCTACACTCATTTTCTTCTTTACTTGTTCCTTCCCTCCAGTTTCTTTTCTCTAGAGGCAATCACTATAACCTTAGTCATCCGTGACTCTTCTTTTCCCTATTATGTCTAATAACCAGATTCTGCCCAAAAAATTTTTAATCTCCATAGTTCATGTTGGTATCCTCTTACCAGAACTAATGCAGTAATGAGTCTTCCTAACCTTAAGTCTCTTTCTCCCTTACGGATCTCTTTAGAACATGACTTTTATTGTGCCTTACAATTTTGTATGTGAACTTGAATGTTGTATCCTTCCCTGTTGTCTACAGATTCTTTAACCTAGAGTTCAAGTCCTACTCAGCCTGGCTTATCCCCCACTTCTAGTCTTATCTTCCTTAATCCACCATTTCCTTTGACTTCACACTTGACTGTTCATTATTTCTGGATAAGTCCTGTGCTTTTTCATCTCTTTGTTGACTGCTCATTCAGCTACATTTTTATAAGCTTGAACTTGCTTCTAGTAGCGTTTTGTATCCTCTCTCCTCCCCAAATGTCAGCCTAATGCCTAGTATATCAGTAGGTGCTCAAAAAATGTCTGTCTCTTTTTTGAACTATAGAGACCCTTAGAGCTTATAGCCTGATGTGTTTTTGGCCTGCACAACTCCTGTCCCCTTCCTCTTTGAGCATGCTCTGCACTTCTCTCCCCTCTTCCTGGTTTGCTCCTGCTCACTTCTCTTTCAGCTTTATCATCAGACCACAGGAAGTTCACAGAAGGCCCAGTAAAGGGAGAACCTGGAGGAAAAAGTCAAGTCATCTCTCCAGTAGCCTGTCACCACTACAATCTGTTGCTGGAACGTAATTGCATTCACCGTTTTCCTTCTTGAAAGCTAAACTAATCATATTTAGTCCTTGCTAACCCAAGTTGGATTTACACAGGGTACACATTGGATTTTGAGTCACAGGCTCAAAGGTTTGCAGGGCACAGGATGTGTTTTTAGAGATGTCTCTGCTCATTTTAAATGCCAAAGTCTACGGCACTTTTTTAAGCCATAAGATAATGGGAAATGTTAAAAAGAAAGAAAAATACCTATTAATAATGGTTATTTGACTTTTAAGAAAGTAACAGAACTACTTGGGTTCGCAGCCATAATAGTTCCATTCTTTTTAATGCTGGGTGACCAGTGTTTTGGGCTTGTCTCAAGAGTTCCCTGCTTTATGTCCTGTGAGCCATGTACTTAACCCCCCTTTGTCATAAGAGTAAAATCCAAACTTTAGCATTCAAAGTTTTACAGTTTGGCCCTGATATTTGTAATACAACTTTATTAGTAATAAATAAAATAAAATTTTATTTATAAAAAACATATTAGTTATGACTATTATTAATTACTGTTATTATTAGCAGTTACCATTTATTGAGCACTCACTCTTGGTCTGTGGGCCTCCCAGTATGCTACAACAGTTCTCTAAGAGGATGTCCATTTTTCAGATTACGAGAGTGAGGCTCAGAGAAGAAAAATAACATACCTGTGATCACTTACTGGTCAGTGACAGAGTTGAGAATAGAACTCAGGTCCTCTGTTTGAACCAGTGCTTGAGCCCTCACCCCTACAGGCCTACATTCTTCTTTTGTATTCCCTACTGCTTTTTATTTGTACCTTTTTATACTACTTATTATCACTTATTTCTGAGTATACCACAGTGACATGTCTTTGTGCTGAAATTATTTTCTCTATCAGAAATGCTTTCTGAACCTCATGCTTTCGTTGATAGATAATATAGTTTATTGGTTAAGAGCACAAACTCTTGACTCAGATTCCTTGTTTTTGAATTCTGGCTGTGCTATTTATCAGCTGTGTGTTCTTGGCAAGTTACTTAACCTCTCTGTGTTTATCTCCAGATCTGTAAAGGGCAGACAATGATAGCACCTACCTCATGGAATAGTTGTGAATATTAAATATATGTAAAGTGATTAAAGCCACGCCTGCTGTGTAGTAAGCCTTAAATATTTACTATTAGTATTATTCATGATAATGTTATTATCATTGTCAAAATGAACACAGCCTGACTTGGGTTCTGGGTAGTTGGTTCTTGATCTGTTTATCTCTCCATGAATTGAATGTGTTGCCCTGTCTTAGACTAAGAGCACACAGCATGTTGTCACTAAGCATTGTCAATAGCATTGAACCAACCCACTTACTCCTGCCAGTTTGAATCATCAGTATTTTGCTTACATGGTTTTGTAGTATTTTGCTCACAGTGTTCTGGAAATGGAATGCAAAGGCCAGTGACTAAGAAGATAGGCAGGGACACCTCCTCTTAGACCTGTTTTGTAATAGCTCAGGAAGGATAGTACATGATCCCCACCCAGCAATGACAGCCACATACCCACATATACTGTGGAGACCATGATGGTACTGCCTTATCCAAAAGACTCAACACTTCTCTTCATATAGTACTTACTCTTAAGAGTTTATAGTTTCATTGAAGATGTGCTCATGTTTGCAAAAGGGGAGTCTGTGGAGTCAAGCAGATCTGGGTTTTAATTGTCCTTGGGCATGTCTGCTATCTGTTCTGGGCCTCAATAACCTTATTTGTAAAATGAGTCCAACAATCAGAAATAAAACATGAAGCACTTGGCACAGTAGCTAGCTATTAAAGAGTACTAGATAAGTGGTGGTCATTATTATCAGAGCAGTGGGAGATTAGTTAGGAGTGGCAGAGCAGAGAGAAAAAAACTAATAGTTCTTGAATATCTGTTGTGTGCCAGGCATTGTGTTGGGCTCTTAACTCATTTAAATTTCATTTGTTTATTATTTTGGTTTCTTTATAAGTTGGGTGGTGTTATCCTCATTTTACAAATGAGGAAACAAATTAAGTAATTTGCTTGAGGTTTCATATGAGGTAGTGGATGGAGCCAGTAAAATAGCCAGGTCTATTGTATTCCAAAGCCCAAAGCTTTTCCAAAACATTCTAATCCCTCTCAAAGTGCCAAACCAGTTACATGGACAAGAAGGCCTACAGAATTCATATAAATGACTGCCGAAGACTAGCGTGGTTGGAGAGTGCTTTGTGATGGAGGACACAGGAGTTGAGGCTTGCTTTGAAGGAGAAGTGGCCAAAAAGTAGGAGGGACTTTATATGGAAGCAGGAGTGAGGGCATCATGCATAGGGAACTGGTGTGTTTAGATTGGGCTTTTGTCTTTGGGTGGTGGACTGATGAGAGAGAATAGGGCCAGTTTGCAAAGGCCCTCATATGCCAGTTCATCCAGTTTGGATGTTAATATTCAGGCAGTGGTGTAATCCTGAAAGCTTTAGAGCAGGAAGAGATGAAGTCAGAGTTTAACCTGGCCAAATCCAGAGACTGAATTGGGTAGGGAGAAGTGGAAAGACCTCTTGGTTGGGAGACTCTTGAGGTAACAAGTGAGGAGAAGATGACTTGGAGGAAGGCAGCTATGAGAATCAAGGGACCAGTGACTGACTGGATGACTGACTGGCTCTGGGGGCCCAAGGAGAGGGTGAGTGAATGGCAGAATTGCAAACCTGCCTGACAGGGAGAATGGTGGTGCTGGTGACAGAAGGAAGAGCTCAGGGAAAGGGCCCAGAAGTCAAAGCACAGTTTTACCTGGGACCCACCTGTGTACACAACATCTTGTAGAAATTCCCGGGAGGTAGCTGAAGGACCTGAGTTCAGGCAGAGCTGGACAGCTCTGTTTAGAATTAACTGTGACTGATGATTAAGTTTTTAAAAAATTTATTGGGATGACATTCCTTAATAAAATTATATAGGTTTCAAATGTACAGTTCTATAATACATCATCTGTATATTGCATTGTTTGTTCACCACCTGAAGTCAAATCTCCTTCCATCATCGTATATATAACCCCCTTTACTGATGATTTTGTAAAAGATAAAAAACAAGATCTCAATCTGTACTGTCCAACATGGTAGCTACTAGCTACAGGTGGCTAGGTAAATAAAATTAAAAATTCAGTTTCTGATTCACTCTAGCCATATTTTTAAGGGTTCAAGTGTGGCTAGTGGCTGCTATTTTGGGCAGTGCAGTTATAGAACATTTCTGTCATCACAGAAAGTTCTTTTAGGCAGCACTGGTCTAGATCTTGGGAAGTAGCTACAACTACCTAGAAGACCTGCGTGGGTTGGGGTACAGTAAGAGAAGAAGACAGAAAGAGCAAATGAATTAAGAAATAATGTTGCTTCTCAGACAATTTTCAAAAGAAATTGGGTATTTGGATTTTGATTTGAATTTACTTTTTTTCCATATGTGATGTCATGTTTTAGAAAAATCCCAGACCCCAAATCATTGTTAGGCCTGGCTATAAGACATTGAAACAGGCTTTGTCTCCTGACTTTGTTTTGTAGATCTGGGCCTTGGATAGGTATGGTTTGGCTTCTAGGGTACCTTTCAGCCATGTAGTTTGAAAGCATTGAGTTAACCATAGGAAAGGAAAATAGCAACCATATGAGGTAGATACTGTTATCTTTGTTCAGATGAGGAAGTAGAAGCTAAGAGAAGTTAGTTAACTTACTCAGGATCATACAGCTAGTAAGTGACAAGGTCAGAAGTGGAACCTAAGTCTGACTCCAAAACCTATGTGAGATGATATATACATAAAAAGTCTTATTTTAGCTAACTTAGGAAGTACCTGTAAGTAGAAAGAAAAATAAATTCTACCATTAGAAATGACTACTATTGACAATTGGTGTATACCCTTCCAGACTTTTCTATGTTTATATATAATTGTCTATATAAATATATATGTACATTTGTAAACGTGTTATATACATTCATAGACATACACTCCAGTCCTTTCTGATACATTAAGATATGTCAGGCCATGCTGTTCATTACCATCCTCAATCTTTTATCAGCAGGTCTGAAGTCCTGAGAACTCTGAAGACTGAAAAACTTTTTTTTTAAGTTTGGCCCGAGCTCAATTTGGCAGTAAGACTTGCTTGAATTTACACGAGACTATTTATAGGCTTTATTTATCATACTAAGTGTTACCACTCATAAATTGCAGTGTGGAAATATTAAAGTTTTGATTACTGGGTGTTGGCTCAGACTCTGATGCAAATGTTGTATAATATATGGCATAAGCAATATATTATTTTTCTAAAATTCCCCAATTCTGAATCCCAAAATACACTTAGCCTCAGGGGTTTCAAATAAGGGGTGGTGGATCTGTATCAGGCTATACTGCTGCCTGGGTTCAGGAAGTAGCCCAAGGGTCATTGTTGTCTATCTAGTGAGGCATGTGAGAAGGATTTTGGTTCTGTAAGATACACAGTGCAATGCACAGAACTTGCAAGAAATACAGAACACTTTTGCACTTTTATACGTCCAGATCAAGCTGCTGCTATTACTGTGGTTCATTTAGTAGGTGGGCTCTTACAAGGAAATGATTTCAATTGTAGGTGTGAAAGGCTGTCATCAAGAAAGAAATCCAGAAGTGGCAGTGAGCTTCTGCCCTGTGGCTCTTTGCTCAATGTGTGTTTATTGACTGCTTGGTTTGTTGACCATATATTGCGGTCAGCTGCGGCCACAGGAAAAAACATCAGGCTAGCTAAAGAGGTTAGACAAATTAAAAGAGTGAAACACAGATATAGTTCCACTATGATAAATGCCTTGATAGAGGGAAGCACTGGGTATGTGAGAATATAAAGAGAGGGCCAGAGAAGGCTTTTTGAAGATGACTCTTGCGCTAAATCTTAAAGGATGAGTTTGAAATTTACCACATGAAGTTAGATTGAAGGTTGGTTAAGATACATGCAGGATCAGGGATGGGGTAAGGAGGCAACATCTAAAAAGATAAACTGTTTTGGTGTGACTGGGTTGGGGACTGGACAGGGGAGGTAGGAGTGAGTGGTGGGAGATGGGGCTGGAAAGGTAGTCTGGGACTAAAAAAGCCCTTTTATGTAATACTCAGACGTTGGGTTTTAGTCCAAAGGTGATGGAAGTTATTGAGGGATTTTATGCACAAGAATTACCTGCTCACATTTGTGTTATCTTTTAGGTGTTGGCAGAATGGATTAAAGGGGGTAAGAGTGAAGGCAGGGAAATCACTGAGTGTGCATTCTAGAAACATTCAGGGCCTAAGCTAAGACATAGCAGTAAGGTAGGGAATAAGGTCAGGTATAAAAATATTTAGGAGAGAGGATTTTTAGGAATTGGTGACTGGACGTGGGAAGAAGGGAAAAATCCCAGATGTCCCTTCGTAGACTGAGTGACAAAGGATTGGTGGCCTGAGGTTGGAAAAAGGGCAGAGCGGGAGTGGGGAAGCAGGAGAGGAAGAAGGACAGGAAGCTGTGGCCAGAGAGGGAACCGTAGGACTGTGTGATGGTAAATTTGGTGAAGAGCTGCTGACAGCCAGCTTCCGTGCCAGATTCAAGAGAGGAAAGATTCCGAGAAGACCGCCAGTGGCTGGAAATCCCCGAACCATGCCTTAAAGTTTCCATACATAGAATTAGGAATGAAGATGTTCCAGTCCTTGCTGGACTGAGTCCTGAGGCAGACGATGATGAGATGTAGGTCTGCAGGGTTCTTTTCTATTCAGTACACTGCCTCCTTATGGACCTAAGCTGAATCCTCAGGGACGAACCAGTCTGGCTGTTAGTAGGAACTCCTGAAAAAACAAAACAAAAACAAAACCCAAGTCCCTAGTCCTTAGAAAGGACTGTCATGCAGAAACAGAGCTCTAATACCTTAATTTGCCTTTGTATATTGTAAAGCCCCATGAGGTATTTATATTAAAGTCTCTATAGGTGAAGAAACTAAGACTCAAAGAGAGGAAGCAACTTGTCACACAGGAAAGTAATGGTAGAGCTAGACTTCAGCTTAAGTTTCGTGGTACTTTCATGCATTTAACACATTGCGGACGTACTGTGCAGCAGTATGTCCTGTGCTGTTTCAGGCCCCTGGGGAACAGCATACAGAAGACAAAGTCCCTGCCTCATAGAGCTTACATTTTAGTGGAAATACCATCTAATAAACCAAGGAATACATATAAGATATAACATCAAATAGTATTAATACTAAGAGGAAAAATGTGAACAACAAAGTTGTGGTTCCCAAACGATGTGCCAAAGCACCCTGGGCTCCCCAATAAACTCAGAGGGACACTGTGGGACATTTAAAATTCTGAAGGTAAACACAGGATACTTGATATCTTTTGCAACACAAGACAGACTTCTAGTTGAAGTCATAAACAGTTTCAACATTAAATGGTACTGCATTCCTTTTGATGACATCATACCTTTATGAAGCTGAATTTTTGGTGGCTGCTGTTATTAAAAATAAGTACCATGCAGAAATCAACATGGAATGTTGTGTGTTCTCCACTGTGATTCCAAGGTTTGAGTAGTTGTGTGATATTCAACATCTCATTAGTAAGTAGGTGTGTTCATTCAAAATGAAATATAAATACTATTTTTTTCTATTTAAGTGTATTATTAATTTTGAATTAGTATTAAGTTATTATGGCTTACATACTTAGTAATTTATTTGGCCCTATCTACTTAAACAGAACTTTTAGGTATTTCTTTTGGCCTAGGGGCACTTTGAAAAAATTATTGAGACAGTAAGGATGCTGTGGACCGAAAAAGTTCAGAAACCTCTGGAATCAGGGGATAGACTGATATGGGGCAGTTGGGCCTGCTTAGATGGGGTGTCAGAGCTTCTGACATTTGAGCAGGGACCTGAATGAAATGGATTGAGCAACATGGAGATCTGGAGGGAAAACATTCCAGGCAGAGGGTCCAGTAAGAGCAAAGTCCTTGAGTTGGGAATGAGCTTGACGTGTTGTAGGAACAGCAAAAAAAGAAATGTGCCAAGATCAAACTGAGTGATGTAGAGAATAGAGCAAGGTAGGGAGGGCCAGAGAGGTGTGGAGGCCAGTTTAGGAGGTTAGGTGGGGGTTGGGTCCTACTCTGACTGCCTGGAAAGTTATTTGAAAGTTTTAAGCAGGGAAGTTACTTTATCTGATATAGTGATATACTTTCTCTTTTTCCAAGTTCATTGTAGCTGCTGTTTGAAAAACTAACCATAATAGTGTAATATATATATATATATATATATATATATATATATATATATATATTTTTTTTTTTAGGTGAGGCAACCCTTGGTTGACCTCATAGATTGAGAGGACCTTGTCAGCTTACAATCTCTTGTTTTTTATTTTTTATGCCTATAGCATCTGGTCTTCCTAGGTGGTCTCCCATTCAGGTACTAACCAAGCCTGACCCTGCTTAGCTTCCAAGATCAGATGGGATCGGGCTTGTTCAGGTAACATGGCCTTGGAAGAGTAGAATATGAGATTCTGGAGCTCAGATGAAAGGTCCAGGCTGGAAATATAAATTTGGGCATGATCAGCAGCATCATGGATGTGGTTTTTCAAACTATGAGATCACTTAAATGAGAAAGAGTTTAACTGGAGAAGCGGTCACCCTAGGACCTTGCCTGGAGTCATTCCTGAGGATGGGGGTGGGTAGAGAAAAAGAGGACCAAAGAAAGTATTTACCGAAGGAGGGAATGGTCATCTGTTAAGTGGTGCCAAAGAGGTTGAAGTGGACTTAGCTGAAAACTGGGAATTGACCACTGGACTTGGCGACATGAAAGTTATCAGTAACAACACCAGCAGTTGCTTGTAACAACGACAGCAGGTCCTTGAATAATGTTGTTTTGTTCAACATCATTTCATTATAATGTTAATGAGAAAAAAAAATTGATTCCCTGCCAGGGCCACTGTCTGTGTGAAGTGGGCGTGTTCTCCCCATTATTGTGTGGGTTTTCCCTGGAGACTCCAGTTTCATCCTTCATCCCAAAGATGTGCATGTGAGGTGAACTGAAGTGTCTGAATTGTCCCAGTCTGAGTGTCGCGGTGGGAGTGAGTGGCCCTGAGATGAAGTGTGTCCTGTCTAGGATGGGTTCTCACCTTGCACCCCACCCTGAGCTGCCGGGTCTTTATTAAGAAGTTTGGTGATGTTTTTGTGACCAGAAATATGCTGTAGGAACTTAACTCTTGTTTATATCAGTTGGTTTCCTTATACGCTCTTTCTCCTAAAGGCAGTTTTCAAGAACCTACTGATGATGTTAAATGAGGACTTCACTGTAGTGGGGAGCAGAGGCCCAATTGCAGAGGGTTGAGAAGAGAATGGGAGATGAGGCAGAGACTAGATAAGCCTTTGAAAGAGTTTTGATTTCAGTCTCCGGAATACCTTTTTTTTTTTTTTTTTTTTTAAGTATTATTTTAGAACAGTTTTAGTTTTCAGAAAAATTGTGAATGTAGTACAGAGAGATCTCATATATCCCACACTCAGTTTCCTATATTATTATCTTACATTAGTTATGGAACATTTTTCACAATTAATGAACCAATATTGGTACATTATTATTAACTGAAGTTTATATTTTATTCAGATATCTTTTGTTTTTACCTTATGTCCTTTTTCTGTTCTAGGGTCTCACCTAGGGTACCACATAGTCATCATGTCTCCTTCGGCTTCTCTAGGCTGTGACTATTTCTCAGACTTTCCTTGTTTTTGATGACTGACAGTTTTGAGGAGTGTTGGTCAGGTGTTTTGTAGAATGCTCTTCGATTTGGATTTGTCTGGTATTTTTCTCACAAGTAGATTGGGCTCGTAGGTTTGGGGAGGGAGACAACAGAAGTGAAATATTATTCTCATCACATCCTATAAGATATGCTATCAACGGGGCTCATCACTGTTGGTGTGAACCTCAACCACCTGGTTAAAGTGTGCTGGTCAAGTTTTCTCACCGTAGTTAGCCTTTTGCCCCCTTTCCAAACTGTCACTGTGTGCAGCCCATACTTAAGGAGTGGGGAGTTGCATTTCACCTCCTTAAAGGCAGGATGTTTACCTAAATTATTTGTAATTCATCATATATTTGTCTCTTCTCTTTTTTATTCAGTTATTTAATATCATTATGGACCAATGAATATTTATTTTGTACTTTAAATTATAATCCAGTACTACTTTATTTTGTTGCTCAAATTGTTCTAGCTGTGGCCATTGGAGCTCTTTCATTTGGCTCCTGTGTCCCTTTGATAAACTCTCATCATTGTGGGTTTTTTTGTTTTTGTTTTTTTTTTTTTGAGCACTTTCTTGTTTTCTGGTACTGCAAACTGCTCCAGGCTCATCTTTTATATTTCTTGCCCCATTCTTGGCATAACCATAGCTCAAGGAGCCTTGGCTCCTTATATTGGAAAATAGTATTAGAAATGAAGACCTGGGCATTAAGTTTGGCCTTTACTACTGGTGTGTTCTTGGCTTCTAGGCTCTCTTAGCTGACAAAGTAAGGAAATACAAATGCATGTATTTACCTGTGTGTGTGTAATCCTATATGTAACCATCTGTATTTATATTATGGTAAACGAGTTTATATTGATATCTCCAACGCTACCTAGTCTATTACCACATGCATCTTCGCTTCTTTTTGCTTATCTGGAACCTCCCACCCCAACAGTGAGAAATCTGGCTCCCATAATCCACCACCCATTTACTTAATTGTTCAGTTCCAGTGTACATGTATAGTGGTGTCAGAATTGTTAACCCACAGCATCATCAGCTAGAGTGCAGTGCCTTTCGCTTTTAGTCTTACAGACTCCACTCATTTTGGAAGTTACTTAGGTAAGCATTTTTTCTTCTACCCACTTCAGTGAGGTTGTTTCATACATTTACAATATAGTTAGATTCTTTTGTTGTTTTTTTCCAGGATCCCCTTACCTCAGAAATGATTTTTAAAGATTTTCATTAACATACATGGTGTTTACTCTTTGTGCTGTAAAGTTCTATGGGTTTTGAAACAGACAGAGCATATCAGGTATCCACCATTACAGTTTCTTATGGAATGGTTTCATTGCCCTAAAAAGTCCTCTGTGCTTCACTTATTTAATCCCCTCCTCCCGAGCCCCTGGCAAACATGGATTTGTTTACCATTTTTATAGTTTTGCCTTATCCAGAGTGTAATATAATTGGCATCTTATAGTATTTAGCCTTTTTAGGCTGCCTTTTTTCACTTAGCAATATGCCTTTAATTTGCATTCACATCTTTTTGTGGCTTGATAACTCATTCTTTTTGATTGGTAAATAATATTTCATTATATGAATGTACCACGGTTTGTTTACCCAGTCACCTGTTGAAGGACATCTTGGTTGCTTCCAGTTTTTGATGATTATGAATAAAGCTGTTACAAATATTTGCTTGCAGGTTTTTATTTGGACATAAATTTTCAAATAATTAAATACATTAGAGTGTGATTGCTGAGTCATATGGTAAGACTGTGTTTAGCTTTGTAAGAAACTGCCAAAATGCCAAATTGCTATACCATTTTCCATTCCTACGATCAGTGAATGAGAGTTACTATTGCTCCACATCTTTGCCCGCAATTAGTATTGTCAGTTTTTAAATTTTAACCATTCTAATAGGTGTCCCCGTATGCCATTTATTAACTCAAATACCTTGGTTCTCTAAGCTTGAGAGCTCAGTGAGAGTAAAGCAAGAGAGGTAGAATCCAGCAGGGTTTGTTTTCTAGAAATAATGAACTAACCTTGGGGTCGTAGAAGTCTAGAAACAATCAATTCTAGTTTTCCCTCTATTTATTTATTTTTTATATGCCGAAGACAATGAGAAGATGACCTGAAACATTCCAAAAGAATACTGGTGGTATATATTTATATATAAGGCACATAAGGGATCTGTGTTTATCCAGTATTTTCTGTTGAAATGTTGAGGGATCATAATGTGCTAGCTGTCGTGCTGAATGATGGTGATGCAGTGATGAAAAAATCAGACGTAGTGTTGTTCTCAATAAGCTTACAGTCTAACTGGGGAGACCAACAGTTACAATACACAGCAATCAAGGCAACGATGGGAGAGGTATGATGTCAGGGCAACTGACCAGTCTAGGAGTGGGTCACAGAGGCTTCTTAGAAGAAGTGACTTCTAAGATGTGACCTACAGTGGGGGTCACATCCAGCTTGCTACCAGCTTTTGTGTAGCCTGTGAACTAAGAATAGTTTTTATATTTTAAAATGTTTGAAAAGAATCGAAAGAATAATATTTTGTGACATGTGACAATTATATAATATTCAATTTTCAGTGACCATAAAATGAAGGTTTATTGGAATACAGCCACGTTCATGGTTGCTTTCGCATTATTATAGCAGAGTGAGTGGAATAGTTGTGACTGAGACTATATGGCTGGCAAAGTCTAGGACATCTACTCTCTCTGGTCCTGCACAGAAAGTTTGCTGACCCCGGCCACAGCATGAGTAGGAGTCCACTTTGTAAAGCAGAGAAAGGAAGAAGGAAGTCGGTTTCTGATGAGATCTTTGTATAATTGTAGTAACTTTGATATATTTTGAGTATGGTGTTCAAGGAGATAGGGGGCCAGAGGTGGGCAGGATTCTGACGGGGAAGAGACCTGGTACCCATATTAAGGGGTCAGAGTTTATCCCAGAGGGTGCTTTTAAAAGGTTTTAAGTGGTACAATCAGATTTCCTTTTTCAAAAAATCCTCTGGCCACAGTGTAGAGATTGAGTTAGAGAAAGTGGAGTGAGAACGGAGGCAGGGAGACTAGTTGAGGTTTTCGAAGTCATTCCAGGGAGATATTGGTAACCTGGACTGGTATAGTGACATTGAGGATAGGAATATATTGATTTGAGAGGCATTTAGGAAGCAAGATTGAAAGGCCTTGGTGATTCATTGGAGACATTGAAATGTAATTATTTTCATGTTTAAATGATGGTGTTTTCTTTTCAGCTCCAATTTTTTTGTTTATTTGTTTATTCTGGATCATGTGAATGCATGGTTGAAAAGTCCATGTTAAGTAATAGACTTCAGAGCAAAATTCTTTAGTGACGTTTCATGCCTCTGGTTCTCCTTCTAATTTGTAAATTGAAGAAGCATTTCTCTGTGGTCTCTTCATGCTGTTCCTTGTTGACGAGATCTGGCTTTTAAGGAGCAGAGAAGCTATCAGCAGATTAATTTTACTTTTCAGTTTTATCTTGATTTGACAACTTTTCCAAAATATTTGTTGCAATTTCTCGAGCTCTTTGGTTTTCAAGGCAATTAGTTGACAATGACAAACACTTCTCATTCTCTAAAGCACTTAGACCCTTTCCAGTTTTATATCTCTGACCCTTGCCTTTTTTATCCTTGGAATTGAAGTCTCACTTGCAGTAAATGGTCATCAGATCACTATCTTATATTTTATAATATGTTGTGTGGCTTTCGAAGTGCTTACTCACATGCCAACCCTACAATAAACCTGTGAGGAAGGCAGGATAGGTCAAATTACTATGCTTTGGAGAGGATAGATGACTTACTCAAAATCAAAAGCCAATACATAATAGAGCTGGTGATAGAACTTAGGTCTATCTGGACCTAAGTTTCTATAATGCACTCTGTCTCCATGAAAAGGGAGTTAGACTAACTGTGAGAGTTACTTTTCAGCAGTAAAGACATCCAGATGAAATACTTTTTTTCTTTTGGTACACTCTGTTGGAGCTTCACTCAGACACTAGCATAGCCCTTTCCTATGCTTTTGGGCAATGAATGGACTGCCACGAATTCATAGTATGATTTGAGAGTTGTGCTCTGTATATTAAAGTGTATGTAAGTATGTTTGCTTTCTTTTCCCCTCCCCTTAGGTGGTTCTCAGTGTGACGATATGAGGCCAGAGAGGAAAGGCCTGCTTGTAAACCAAAGCTTTCGGGGTCAGGATAAGCCGGAAAGCTTGCTCACAAGGTAAAGCAGTTCTTCCTTCATTTGCACCTCTTAGGACCGAGGTTTTCCTCATTATAGAACTGAAACCTTTACTGTGCATGTCAGTTGTCCCAGAATAGCTGGCCTAAGAAAACTTGGATAGTTAATGAGCACTTACTGTGTGTGCCAAGCACCATGCACTTACATGGATTACCTTATTTTAACCTGCGAGTAGATGTTATTATTTTTTCTATCTTACAGCTAAGGAAACAGGTAAAAAAGAAAGGTTATATAACTCACGCAAGGTCCAGAATTAGCAAGTAGCAGATCTAGAATTTGAAACTGGCCGTCTAACCTTACCTTAGAAATGTAGGAGATTAGATATGTTTCTATTTCTCCCTCCCATTCTTTTAGGAGTTTTCTGACTCTGAAGGTACTTTTATTCATTTTTATTTACTCTTTTTTTTTAACTGAGGTACTGTTATATGTAGTCTGTACTCCAGTGCCCTCTACTGATCATAGCTAGAATCATTTAGTCAAGATAAAACTACTCTCTTATTTGTGTTAATATTTTAATTATGCACTTAAGCAGCAATGAATAATCTCTGAACCTTAAATGTAGCTAGACCCATCATTCTCAGTTAACTTTTGAGCATTCTTGGTATACATAGATAGATTGTTACTTAGCCTTAATTAGTATGTACATAACAATAATAATATCAAACATTTATGTGGCATTTATTCAGTGTCAGAACTTCAAGTGCCACTTACTTCAGTATATCTTAATTCATTAAATAATCTTCAACAAAAGCTTCTTGTGCTATTACGATTCTGTTAAGTAAATATGTCAAATTTTACTTAACTTTTAATGTTGGCATTCAAATAATTTTTAATATGACTATAAAAACTACACAAATAATAATGAAATACAAATTTTCATCGCATTTTTATTTTAGGTTATTCTTGTGGAATAGACATAAAGTAGAATTATCAAGTCAAAAGATTTGGATAGTTTTATAGTCTTGTTATGTGAGGCAGTAGGGTCCAGAAAGAGTGCTGTCAAATCTGGGTTCTGATCTGTATTCTGCTACCATCCAGCTGGTTGAATCATTGATGATGCCAGGTCTCATTTTTGTCATTTGAAAAATGAAGGAATTGGATTAGATTAGATTCAAGGTTCCCTTCTGTGAATTTATTCTCAGATCTCTGGACCAGTGTACTATACAATCAACAACGTATAAGTTTACTTAATTCTACATAGAAATACTATTATTTTAGCAAATAACTTGTGCTTTAGCCTTCTTTAGTCTTTTGTGGGTTAGATACTTGTATGTGGAAACTTCTAGTTTTATATTTATGTATTTTGTCATGGAAATCTCATCAAAAAATGATAAATTTCTTTTTCTTTTTGTTTTTCTAGACAGAATAAATCCAAGTCTGAAATTACTGACATGGTTCGCTCATCTACTATCACAGTATCAGATAAGGCTCATATTTTATCAGTGCAGAAGTTTGGACTGAGAGATACAATAGTGAAATCATGTCTAGTGCAAAAAGAAGAGGATTATACCTATATCCAGAACTTCAGGTAACTAACTGGGTCTTAGGCGGTTCTCAAAACAAAATGATCATTCAGCTGTCTGAAGTATAAGCACTTCTCCCTATACTCTGGATTTGCAAGCTAATCCTACCACAGAATCTCTCTCATCCTTTCCTAAATGAGTGATTCCTTTCACTCTTCATTAGCAGGCACTTATTTTGTGCCTTTTCTGGCCAGGCACTGTGGTAGGGGTGGTAAAGTGGGAGTGACACAGCTTGCAAATAGTTTTAGAAATATTTGAAAAGCTATATGGGTACAGAAGAAGGAATGATATCTTGATTTTTGTGTATCCTATTGTCATTCTAGGCCTTTGAAGAAAGTCATTTAAATCAAAGTTAGTACAATGAAGTTAGTGTTTGGTGATTTTTTAGACAGAAAGTTAAATGAATAAAGGTTGCAGGATTCTGCTAGATCTTCTTAAATCATTGCATTGTGACTGTAAGACAAAGTGACATTACTTCTAGGGATAGAAATAGTCATTTATGGTAAACACTGCTGTTACTTCCCTTCTGGAAGTAATCACCAAGGTACTTTTCATTTTTTTCATTTCCGAAGCATACATAGGATAAATTGTTTTGTGGATTATGACTCTCTAATGGTTATTAAAGCTAAGTAGGAATGTTCAGAGTAGGCCTATAGTGTTTGAAGTTATCACAAAAGCAGCAAATACCATGGCAGACTGCAAGTCACCCCTTGGTGCTACAATCCTCAGTCTAGGTTAGATGTGACATTTCTTATGTTTTAAAACTCCATTCTAGAGAGACTAAAACCAGCATAAATGCTTTCTCCTGTCATTTCCTTAGTCCTCCCAAGTGACTGATTCTCTTTGGTGACAGATTTTTTGTGGGAACATACAATGTCAATGGACAGTCCCCCAAAGAATGCCTCCAGCCCTGGCTAACCCATGGTATCCAGGCCCCAGATGTATACTGTGTAGGGTGAGTGCTTCTCTTCAGTAGCCTTTACATCCTCAGGCGTGTATAGCTGTGT
Organism: Macroglossus sobrinus; assembly: GCA_004027375.1. Lineage (NCBI taxonomy): Eukaryota > Metazoa > Chordata > Mammalia > Chiroptera > Pteropodidae > Macroglossus > Macroglossus sobrinus. Next base: position 714,092 of record PVKZ01000204.1, read on the forward strand.
TTGAAGGGATGGGGACAGCAATATACACCTGAGTCTTCACAGCAGGTGAAGGAATTGAAAAATAACATGTGCTTAATAACAGCAGCTTTTCTGTTTGATGTTCTGTTTTCTGTTTAATGTCCTCATAGTAAATAAATTTCTGGCAGTATAAAAGTGATGTGCTTGGCATTTAAATGCAAATATTTATTTTTTTAGTGCAGTCTTCTGTTAATTTCACTGCACCTTGAACTGACTTTCATTGCTTAGACTTTTACTACTTTGTTGGTCACAAAACAAAATTATCTTTTGCCAGAGAAGAAAGTTAGCTTTTTAAAAAAAGCCCCATCAGTCAATCCTTTTCGTTTCATACTTACTATCTTCCTACCACTATACTGGGCACTACTGATGGGGAGAGGGCAGTAAAGAAGCTGGTATGAACTAGGTTTGAACCCATTTGCCACTGGGTGCTTGTATGAACTAGTAAACTCAGATGTAAAATGCAGATGCTTCCAACTGCTTCACAGGCCGGTTATGAAGAAGAAATGGGCTGCTGCTTGTGAAAGCACTGATAGGTTCCTTAGCATTTAGATCCTTGGCTCTAAGTGTTTTTTTTTTCTTTCCTCTTGAGGGTCCTGCAGTTAGCTAGAAGCTAGGATTTATGCACCTAAACCAATCTGAGAATGTGTCATCTTGTACATTATCTTTCTCTGTCTGACTGTTTGCTTCTCCTAATAGTTTCCAGGAGCTCGATCTGAGCAAAGAGGCATTTTTCTTTCATGATACCCCAAAGGAGGAAGAGTGGTTTAAAGCTGTATCAGAGAGCCTTCATCCAGATGCCAAGTATGCAAAGGTAAGAGAGAAGTCAGGGACCTTGAATTTTAGGTTGTCACAGAGGGAAATTCTAAGACAGTATTTCACTTTTTTTATAACCTCGTTCTAATTATCCTGCTATTTTCAGTTCCAGGTGCTCCAGAAGAGGGGCCTATGGGTGGGAAAGATGCAGGCTTGGCACTTGTAGGCTGTTTAGGTTATCATGTAGCAAGCTCAGTGAGTTTGAACAGGTGATTATCCTGGGCCCTCGTGTGGAGAGGGAGACGCGTTAACACTGTCAGCCAGCTTTGAGACCACTTTCTCTTTGGGACAGTTATGCCTGTTCTCACCTTCTATTTAATGCCATGACGTGAATGTTTGGCTCTGTTTTCCAGGTGAAGCTCATCCGACTTGTTGGGATTATGCTGCTGCTATATGTCAAACAGGAGCATGCAGCGTACATCTCAGAAGTGGAAGCTGAGACTGTGGGAACAGGCATCATGGGGAGGATGGTGAGTTCTTGGTTGATATGTCTGGCACACTGAGGCCCTTGGTCTCTAAGGTTTTGACTCTGCTTCTCATAGTGTTGTACTGCATGCATCCCAGTTTGTGGGTGCTGGTCTTACGAGTTGAATTTTACCCTTAATCAGGACTATAGCGAGGAGACCATTTATAAATCATATTTTGGTGACTAGACGGCTGATTTGCACCACTAGCATATATCCTCATGTTCATGCCACCCTAGAGCCTTTAGTCAAGCCTCCTGTCTAATCCATGAAACAGGTTGCAGAAGCTATATTATGTCACCAAGAAAAAGAAAGAATACAGATAATAGGTTTGCAATTTCCTCTTCTTCTTGAGGCTAATAAAGTCCTGCTTTTAGGTTCTACTGCATGACCTCAGCTTCCTGTGGAGAAGGGAAAGCATGTGGTTTGCCTGTGATTTAGTGAAAAGTGGACTCAGCTTTGCAATGGACTAGCTAGTCATTCTACCCCTTGGATTTGTTTTCTTACCTGCAAAGTACAGACAATAACATTGCTTTACTTATCTCACAGGATTATCATGAAGACTAATTAAGAGAAAACATTTAGAAAGTTTGTGGGTTTAAACGACTAACACAATTATGTTGTGAAATGGATTTTTTGGGCTCCTTTTCATAGGGTAACAAAGGAGGAGTGGCGATCAGGTTCCAGTTCCACAATACCAGCATCTGCGTTGTGAATTCTCACTTGGCAGCCCACACAGAAGAGTATGAGAGGAGGAACCAGGACTATAAAGACATTTGTTCTCGAATGCAGTTTTGTCAGGTTGACCCCAGCCTTCCTCCTCTCACCATCAACAAGCATGAGTGAGTCTGGGCTTCTTCCCTAAATAGTTCACTGGAGTTGTGGGCTCTCTCTTTTGTGAAGGAAGTACCTGGGGGTGGCTTCCCATTGTTGGAGTGGAAACTCTAGCCAGCTCTGGGCTACGTGTGGATTATGTGCCTTGGAAATGTTTAATTTCCTAACTTATCATGTGGCAGACTTCTAGGATTGTTCTTGAATCACTTTAAGATTTATTTTAATATGGGTCTGCCTTGATACAACATCATGAGGAAAGCAACCAAAGAGCAAGCATCTCAAAGCCAAGTTTTAGAAGTATGTTTTAGGATTTTATATGTCTTTTCTTAACAACAGCATATGTAATGGAGAATGACTTCCTTTGTTTGCTTTCACTTAGTCTTTCATACCACTTGATTAAACTTTATAAAGCTATAGTTGCAGCTGTTTGGAGCATCTTGTGCTAATTTTGGTCTATTCTCTTTATCTCTAAAACTTCCTGTATGTCTAAATTCAAGGCGTTAGAATTTCACTTGACAGTAACACTTGAAGCTTGTGTCACTTTTTTTTTATGAAGAGGAAGAAACCACTTGGGCCATGGTATCTGCCAGGGAGTATACAGAGTCAGGCCTCTCATCCTGCCTGCTGCCATGGTGGAACTGTCTTGAGCTCACTGGTATTCTGGAAGCTGACATGATGGCTTTCCTTCTCCAGGAAATGTAGCAGGGAGTGTGTCTTCCATTCTCCTGAACTTGCAGCATCCTAGTTTGTAAGGTTGCAGCTTGCATGTCAGTTTGTCTACTTTTAGCTTGTGTATGTATTTATTTGAATGTGTGTACAGCTATGTAGATTTTCTTAATGACTTTGTTGTTGGCTTCTGATAGAGCCATCTGGTCTTTAAGAGATGTGTGATGTTATCTAGGAGCATTCAGTTATCTTTCTCCCAAAGCATCCAGTATAATAAAACACCTGTCACTGCAAAAAGAGCCAGCTGATGCCATGGTAGTGGCTAAACACAGACTCCACTGTAAAGGTTGAGCTTTGTTTCAAAGTAACTTAGCTCTAAAAACAAAGGCTGAGAGTGTGTTTTGTGGATTGGAGTATGCATGAAGGCAGAGGTGACATCATGGCATCATCTACTTTGGGGTCCCTGGCTTACTGATATGGCTCCTAATACTTGATCTTTTTGCCTCTTCCCAGAAACGAAGTAAAAATTGTCTTACTTTTAGATTTTATTAGACTACCTTTCCAATCATACAAGAATAAAATAGTCAAGGAGGGCCCAAGGTGGTATATAATGAACTTGGACCAAAGTAATTGAGTAACCAGCGCATTAGACATGGTATTAAATGGGATAACAAAAGAAAAAATTTTCTTAGCTGCTGAGTCACTTTCCCACCCAGCTCCCCAGAGTCTAAGCCTCAGGGTTCTTTTGTGAGAAGCCCACTGTATAAAACAGGTGAAGTTCCTACTAAACCCTGTGACCTTTGTGCTCTGTCCTCACAGTGTGATCTTGTGGCTGGGGGACCTCAACTACAGGATAGAAGAACTGGATGTGGAAAAAGTGAAAAAGCTCATTGAAGAGAAGGCCTTTCAAACCCTGTATGCGTATGACCAGGTACAGATGGCTGGCCGCCTGTGCCCTTTCAGGCAGCTGTCCTCACACTGTAAGGGCACAGAAAAGCCTGGCTTCCCAACTCTCAGCCTCTTCTTCCTCAGCTTGGGAGGTTTCCCTGAGAAGCTAACGTCCAGCCAAGTCTTTCTTTCACCTGCATCTCCCTCTTCCATAGTTGGCTCCCCGTCGGCTTGTCCTTTGAGGTACCTAGTCTCTCTTGGGAGCTGGAGCATGCTCTCTTTCTCCCTCTCTGTCTCCCCTGTCTGTGTGTGCTCATTTATTCATTCAAGTTAGGACTAAATGGGAACCCAGCTTCGTATACTCAGTATATAGAAGGAGACACTTGGTATATTGAAAATGATTTACTAATTTTTTGGATGTGCCTCCTGCTCTCCTCTCCGTCTCTTCCCCAGACTTGTCCAGTGTGAATATGACTCTTTTTTCCCCAAGTGGCTTTCTTTCCTTTCAGTGGGAATCAGTTCTGCAACCTTTATTTTTTCCGCCATTCTTTGGGTTAGCGTTTCTGTCTCAGAGTATTCACAGGACAAGAGAAATCTGTTTCTCTCTGACCCTCTTTGGGCTGTCTTCAATAGATTTAAAACCTGTTCAAGTTGTAGGAATTGTTCAGAATGTTAAAGTCCTTTTTCTTTTTAGTCTGTGTCCCCCTTTAAGAACCTTAGCATTTATTAGTTAAAATTTTTCTGATATATTTTTTCCCCTAGTGCACATCAATTGAAGGAAAAAACCCCTCAACTTTGTTATATCTTTCATTATGGACTAATCTCTTTATTAACCCCTGTTTTTTCTTTAGCCCTTTCCTTGGTAAAAATTCTCTTTAATCCCCATTTTAGCATTAACCTAGTTTGTTCTGTAACTTTCTATTATTGCCTCTGTATTCTGAACTGAGACATTCTAATTTCTCAGGGAGTTTAATACTTATCTCCTCTTGCCTTCTTTTTTATTTTTCCTTAACTAATTTTACCTATTTTGTATGTTTTCTGCTTTCTAGATGGTTTTAAGCTCTGTATATACCCATTCAAGAAGCATCAGCTTACATTAATACCTACATTTTTATTATTTCCTGTTGCTTTTTAAAAAATAGTTTATATTAGGAATCCACATTTTGGCAACTGTTGTCTCCAGCATTAGAACTGACAGTTCTTCACCATTCCATTTAGCGCTAATCTGGGTGATCTGGGGTGAGGAGGGGATGGTTTTAATCTCTTGCTGAGAGTGTGATATGGAAGGTACTCCTACAATTAGTGCACTAGGAAGGATACTAGCTATTATCATATGTGTCATGTACTATTCTAAATTGACGGTTCATCTTTCCAACAGTCCTGTGAGGCAGATTCTATTATAAATCCAAAATTTACAGATGAGAAAACCAAGGCACACAGCTTCCTTTAGTTTATGTAATTAATTGAACAAACTCCTTTTAAAAGTGGTTTTAATTTAAATTTAATTCATAATTGTTTTGGTGTACTTCTACTATATATTTCTACATATGTGGAAGTTCCCGCTTGCCTTTTGGACTGTATCTTTCCAGATCTTTTCTGTGCAGTTTTATTTCTGGAACAACTGTGCTACACAGATGAAGTGTTTTATACCTGGAAGGGAAAACTCTATGTCTATCTAATCCTCCTAGGGATGTCTCAGTAAGATGGTACTCAGGCCCCTTGGATGCAGGTAACTCTTATGAAAGAGGCTTAGAAACTGTTTAACAGGTGAAGGAATAGTCTGCTTGTTCCTCTTCCTAGAAATTAGTTAACTCATGATCTTGTAGCTCAGCTTTCTTGTGGGTCTTTCCCTTTGGGCTAGGGTTTGAATTTCAAATTGATTTCCTTTCCTTTGCTAATTCAAGTTTTGACCTTTTTATTCTGAAGTGTTTTTGTTTTTGTTTTTGTTTTCTTTTATCCTTTTGTATAGCTGAAAACTCAGGTGGCTACAAAGGCTGTCTTTGAAGGGTTCACAGAAGGTGAGCTCACATTCCAACCTACCTACAAGTATGATACTGGCTCCGATGAGTGGGATACCAGGTAGGTCAGAGGTTGCTTCAGGAGGTTGAACAAATGAAAACCTAGAAATTTAGGAAAGCCTTTGTTTGCCCTCATGAACCTAAAGAAGAAGATACGTTTCCTTTGTCTTTTCTCCATGTTTTGCACTCTGGTCAAACATTTTCTCTCAGTATTTTCTCATTAAGCAGCCTGCCTTCTTCTATATTCTCTATTTGACTCACTTTAGCCATTGTTCCACAAAAATTCTTGAGACTGATTTACTTTTTAGCTACGGTTAGGGTGATAAGATGATTGTAACTAACTTGCCTTGTACTTGGTCATTAATAGTAGTTCATATTTTTATTAGTACTTGTGGTATACCACACCCTATTTCATACATTTTACTTATATCATTTAATCTCAACAACCTATCTCAATGGGTATGATTTATTCTCATTTTATAGATCAGGAAACTGAGTCATAGGAAAATTAAAGTGTCCCCGAAACAGGCAGGTGTAGAACCAGGATTTGAACCCAGGCAGAAGAAATTCAGAACCTGTTTCAACCACCTTCTTTGAAAAGGATCATAGAGTACTTACTCTCAGATTGCCTTTTGACTCTCACCTCATCCCCATAGGGGCATAAAGAGCAAGGAATTATTCTGAACAGTGTTTTGGCTTTGAGCTTTCACACTTGTTTTGGATGATACACAGGATGCATATTATCTCTAGGTGAGCCTGAATCACTCCTGCCCTCTCAGATCACTGGGCCACATGGATTGGAAGGCTCTGTCCCATCGGAGCCAGGGTGCTAGCCAGGCAGTGGGTGCTACTGTGCCTGTGAGAGCCCCCCGTGTGGACTTTGCATTTCAGTGAGAAGTGTCGTGCTCCTGCCTGGTGTGACCGGATCCTCTGGAAAGGCAAGAACATTACTCAGCTGAGCTACCAGAGCCACATGGCCCTGAAGACCAGTGATCACAAGCCTGTCAGCTCAGTTTTTGACATTGGGGTAGGTGGGCAGCTGGTGCCTGTTGTAATCATTCTATAGAGAGTAGGTTCTCATAGCCAAGACCACTTTTTCTTTTTAGTCTCCTCTTTCCCCCTGGAGTGTAAGGAAGCTCCTTTAAAAACTGTTTTCATTTCAATTTAATTCATAATTGTTTTGTCATACTACTACATGTTTCTACATACTTGGAAGTTCCCCTTGGCTTTTTGGACTGAATTTTTCCAAACCTTTTTAAATGTATTTACAAATGTGTGTCAGTTTTTTATTTTTTGTAAAAGAGATCATATTATGCATATTGTCCTGAGAACATCTTTTTCCCCGACTGATTATGTCTCAGGAAATCTTTCCATATCAGTAAAAATAGAAATCCCTCTTCATTATTTGTAAAGGCTGCAAAATATTCCATAGTATAGATAAAGCATTATGTATATGTTGATGATCATAAATTGTTTACAGTTTTGCTATTATATACAGTGCTATAGTGACCAATGTTCACATGTATCTTTGTTTGCCAGTGTTAGTATTTCTATAGAATGAAATTCCTAGAGGTGAAATTAGTGGCTCAAATAAAGTGTTAGATCCTGCTAAATTATCCTCCCGACAGTCCTTACCATTTTACACTTCTGCCAACCACGTTTGAGCTTATTTTCCCACACCCTGGCTAATATGAGTTCATTAATTTTTAAATTTCTACTAACCTAATGAGCCAAAGAAAAAGATATTGTTTTAGATTACATTTCTCTGATTATCAATAAAGTTGAACATCTTTTATTATTCTCTATTTGTATCACTTCTTCAGTGACTTCTGTGTATTTCTTTATTTTATCAATTCTCAGTGGTGTAGGTAGAGGCATATCAGAATCTATGAAGATGTGTGAGTGTCTGTTAGAAAAAAGCCTAATAAATGTAATAATTAAAGTTTTGTTACTGGAAAATAACAAAAAAAAATGTGTTTTTAATTCAAAACACAGAAGAGAAAACCTGACAAAATCTTCTTGGCTTATGGAGCAGAGGTTTAAAAAGCTTGAGAAATTATGGGGGTTTTGTTGTTTGTTTTTGTTTTGTTTTGTTTTGTTTTGTTTATAAATCAAAGCCCTAGCAGCAGCAAAATAGAGCTAGGCGTGATCATCTTTCTGCCCTGGGACTGAGACCAGGCAGAATTGAAAAGCAAGCCTTAATTCCTGCATAGCCTGCTAATCAGGAAGTAGTTGGTTTTACCACAAGCTTTGCCTCTGGGGGACCCTTCTAGACTATTGTTAATTGGGTTCTTTGTTAATTAAATCTATTTAGTCTTCACTTTCTGCTTCACTGTCAACTATTTCCCATTGCTGGTTCTGTCCTTTGTACTGAAAAAGAGGAAATGGGCAGAAGCCATGGCATTCAGTGTCTGATATTTCCCTTCCAGGTGAAGATTATAAATGAAGAGCTTTACCGGAAGACTCTGGAGGAGATTGTTCGCTCCTTGGATAAGATGGAAAATGCCAACATTCCTTCAGTGTCCCTCTCCAAGCGGGAGGTAGGAAGGACATGGCATCAGGCTCTTCTAATCATAGAACTTAAGTCTCATCTAATAGAGCTCAGAATTCCAGGAGGCACCTACCTGACTCTAGTCTTTCTAGATAAAGTAAGGCTGATGATGCTAGCTGAAAAGAGAGGAGTCATTGGTTTAGATTATGTTTATCTCTTGATCTTCTAAACCAGAGCCTATGACTCATGTATTTCACCCACACATAGGCCATTTATGAGTTAATTAATGGCATAGGTGATCCAAATGTGTTTCATTTGATTTTAGTATAACTGATATGTATTCTTGCATTGGTTTGTCTTCCTAATGATTCTTTGCTTTGAGGTTAAATTGACTCTGAATTTCTTGGGTATGCATGAGTTGATGGGAGGGAAGGCAGTAGAGAAAAGCAGTGGGCAGTGGGAGAAGTCGAGTTAGGGGCTGAAGATTTTTCATGGAAGAGCCACAACATAGATCATTTGGGATTGACAATACCCATATCAAATGGGGATTTAAGGTGGGGTATCTTTATTTCCTTAGATGTCCAGTTACTTGGAAGGATGAGCCAGTCTTCACGTTTGGGGTGGAATTTATGAAGTGTGTTTTGGAAATGGTCTTTGGGTATAGAAGATGTAAATTATGATTCCTTTAGGAAATTTATTTATAAAACAACATGAGTTCTTTGAGTTTTGGGGGGTTTCTGGGTTACACAGACAACTTTAGTGGTAGCTGTAGCCTCCCAGGTAAATACTTAGAGCAGAAACATAATACGAAATAGGTGGTCCTTCATCTTCTCTCCAGAAAAGGAAAGGTTTGCCCAGTAGGGGTGTCTGGGCAGGGGGGCTGAGAAGAGGGCACTGGTCTTACTGGTCTCGGGCTTGTCCCCAGTTCTGTTTCCAGAATGTGAAGTACATGCAGTTGCAAGTAGAATCCTTTACAATTCATAATGGACAAGTGCCCTGTCAGTTTGAATTCATCAACAAGCCTGATGAAGAGTCTTACTGTAAACAGTGGCTGAATGCCAAGCCCAGCAGAGGGTTCCTACTGCCAGGTAAGGACTCTATTCTCAGGTTCCTGGTAAGTGGTTTGGGGAACACTCTACCCTCTCTTTGCTTTTTGTTTCTGAGTGTTTAGTTGTCTGCTTAAAACTTTTTAAAAGCCCTATGGATGAAACATCCATAAGTAAAATATAAAATAATGAGGAGCATGAGTACAGTTTCAAAAGCATTCTCAGTCACATATTTGTTCCATAAGTTCACAGAAAGAGAAAACATACGATTGCCATGAAGCTGTTAATGCTTATAAAAGAACCATTTTCACTGGCTGCCTCACCATAATTAACTCCCAAGTATATGCTCTTGTGGGGAAAGATAATGAGGTGGTAATCCAGAAATTATATCTGGTTCTGGAATGTACGATACATGTCTTTCTCCTAACATCTCCTTTGCACTTTGAGTTATGCTATGTGATAGAGGGATTAAGCCTGTTTTCCAGACAGTTCACAGGCTGATGCTTGCATTATATTTTCTACTGGATCAGGTTCACCTGTCCTGGCTCAGAGTGAGCTCTTTGATTCGTGCCTTCTTACCTTATTAATAATTTCTAGTTTGAGCTTTGCTACTTAGAACTTGGATTTTATAGCAGTTACCTATTCACATTTTTGTTTGTTTTCATATTCCCACTTGGACTGTAAACTCCTTGTCTCCTGAGTGCTGAGCACATAAATACTTGTTGGTTAGCTGATACCTCTTATTTTCTTTCCTTAACCTTTCATGCCTGACTCTCTTCCCTACTATCTTTTTTCCTCCTTTCCTCTTGGTTTCCCACCAGCCAATATTACTTTTTAAATTTTTCTTCAGATTCTGCCATTGAGATTGAATTGGAGCTATTTGTAAATAAGACCACGGCTACAAAGCTTAACTCGGGTGAAGACAAAATTGAGGACATTCTGGTTTTGCACTTGGACAGGGGAAAGGATTACTTTTTGTCTGTGTCTGGGAACTACCTGCCCAGCTGTTTCGGATCTCCCATTCATACATTGTGCTATATGAGGGAGCCAATCTTGGACCTGCCACTTGAAACTATCAGAGAGCTGGTGAGTTAAATGCCATTAGGAAACATTTAGAACTGTGTAGCAGCCAAGCCAGTCAAACAAGATATTTCTATGCCCAAATTCCCAGGGACCTGAGAATTCTTCAGCCTTCCTACAGCTATCTTACTACATCAATTATATATCGCTGTGTAACAAACCACCCTAACATTTTACATATAGCACTTGATTACCCCCAAGGGAAGCAGGCTTGCACAGGATGGCTTTCCCAGCAACGAGTTATTGCTTTTCATGACTCTGCGAGTTTCCAGTGTGGCTCTTTTGCTGGTCTTGCTTAGACTCATTTGTGTGGTTGCAATCAGTGGTCGAAATTATGAAGCCAACCCAAATTCCAGGAGTGGGGAGAAACTCCACCACTTGATGGGAAAAGCTGCAAAATGTGGCTGTTTTTCAGTCTTTCTTACCTAGTGCATTAGAGAAATTCAGCTGTGGATACTAAGATAATGAAGGTTCCCTGGCCCATGGTATTATTCTATTTTGAGTTTGTTTTAATTGTCATTTGGTAGTTTATTATTCTAAACTAAGTTTTCTGAGACCTAAAAAGCTTCTCTGGAGACAATTCTAATACATGGGAACTGGTTTAGAGCAGATTTATGGTAATATGTATGCTTCCCCATCAATGCATTTTTTTATTTAGGTGCTCTTGAACTCCATCCTCTCCATTATAGAGATGAAAACAGAATGACTTGTCATAGGTCACAGAGCAAATTAACACTGGACCTGGACCTTGCACTCGGGTTTTTGGACTCCCAAGTCTGAGCTCTTTTATCACCAGATCATACTGTCTCTCTGGTTCTGACAGTGAAATGTTACAGGCAGGATTTTTTTTCTAAGATGATGCATATTTCACCTGATTCATTGAAACTTCTTGCCATAACCTACTCCCAATTCTCAAAAGTCATCTTTGTACTTTGTGTTACCTGATTTCATTTGTCAATGGAATGTTTTGCTTAGAGGCACCAAAATTTTTTCTTTCTTCCATGAGTTTGCTGTCCCCATAGCATGTGTTCTCCTGAAGTCAGCCTGGCATTAGTTGCATTGGTAGGGCTTCTTATCATGTTTTTATTTCTTTTCAGACATTGATGCCACTGCAGACTAAAGATGATGGGAGCCAGATGAAAATCCCCAAAGAACTCTGGATGATGGTTGATTACCTATACCGAAATGCCATCCAGCAGGTGAGATATAATTAAGCAATCAGACCTGAGTGAGACCAGGCTGCCTTGAGAAAGAGCATCAGGTCCAAGAACTTTTGGCATAAGAGGCTAAATAGATTCATGTTTCACACCCCTGTGGAACCCTGATTTTACATACAGCACTTGATTACCCCTAAGGGAAGCAGCCTTGCACAGGATGGCCTTTCCCAGCACAGCGTGTTCCCTCCTCTGACCTCTGAGGTCCCCCAGGTAGAAAGCCATCTGGAGACTTCCCAGGATGTCAGCCTGCTATCCTTTTGAGGAACTCTCCTCAGCTGCTGGGAATGGGAGGGGCTAACTTGTTGACAAACTAGATAGAGACAGGGGACCAGGTGGGACTTCCAGGCCATGAGTTGGGAGGTCTGATTTTTAGAGTGACTTGGGCAGGCTTCAGGAGATCAAATTGGCCAGTTTCACTGACTCCTTTATATAGATCCCAGGGAGATGGAGCAGCATACATTCTTATGATTTTCTTTTCCATTTTTTCCTCACATTTATTGAGTGTTACATTATTCCAAACACTGTTCTAAATGTTCATAGCATTATGTCGTTTAGTTCTCACAATATCTCTCAGATGAGGAAATAGATGCCTAGAGGGTTAAATAATTTGGTCAAGGTCCCAAAGCTGATAAGTGGTCAGGATTGGGATTTGGACCCAGGAAGTCTGGCTATAGATGTCACATTCTCAAGTATTGTGCTGTTCTGCCTTCTCTATAGAGCACCTTCCAAGTGTAACTTTTGAGCAATAGATATAATACTGTTATTTTTAACATAGTTAAATGGCATTAAGTCATTTTATAAAACAAATCAACATAAAGTACCCTAGGACTACTGGAGACACCTTTATTGCCATAATCTTGTTTTCACAAAGCACTGAGGTGCTTTTTAGTTTTCTCTATCTTATCATTGATATAATTTCTTCAGGTTTTTCTTTTTCCAGTTAATCCCTCTATAATACTCAGAAAACATAGCTGCTTTTAGGTTTTCCCTTATGTTGGATCTTATTGTTGTGTGTTTGCCCTACCCATAGTTTTATAATAGATATCTTATCACTCGAAAGACCTGTTGTGGAAACATGCTTGGAAAGCCTGCAAGATAAATTAGCCACACCAGCTTAAATCAGATTGTGTACCAGGTGATTCAAAGGCCTTACTACCCTGCTTCTTTTTGTTCTCTGCTGGTGATTATATTTTTAGGTTAGGAAATCATTGCTGATTTTCTGAAAATATAATTATTTTGTGACTTCTCTTTTGCAGGAAGATCTGTTTCAACAGCCAGGCCTTAGGTTGGAATTTGAGCTTATCAGAGACTGTTTGGATACTGGAACGAGTGATACCCTCGAAACTCTCTGTATCCTTCAGATTGTGTTTGTGTGTGTGTGTGTGTGTGTGTGTGTGTGTATGTGAGAGAGAGAGAGAGAGAGAGAGAGAGAGAGAGAGAGAGAGAGAGAGAGAGAGAGAAAGAAAAGGATGGAGAAATTATGAGTAAAAGAGGTGAGAAAAGTGAAAGAATAATATTTTAAGGCTCAAAAATTAGATACTGTATCCTCAGCTATCATGTTTTTCTTAAAGTTTGCATAGAGAAGACTTTACAACTTTAAGCAACCAATATAGCAGGAACTCAGGAGGGCCCAGCTAAGCTGACAAACAGCTTCGCCCCTTCAAGATATCAGGCTGGCACCCTAGCTCTGATTAGAGAGCCTGACTGGGCAAGCAGAACTCTGGCATGTGCTCGCTCCTGGGCCTTTTCCTAACCATGGGCAGCAACATCACCTGTTCCTTAACGATGGGCCAAAAGCTGCTAGCAATCATTCCATAGCCGAGGCTCTGCTGCTTTTCCTGGAGAGTCTGCCAGAGCCCGTCATCTGTTACAGCGTCTATCATAACTGCTTGGAGTGTTCTAGCAACTACACTGCAAGTAAACAGGTGAAGGGAGGCATTGAGCATTGAATAGTACACATGTTGCAGCCTAGGCTTCATGGGGCCTGAGGGAATGGAGTGGTCACAGCCCCTCAAATGTAGTGTCTTAGAAACAGCTCCATATCTTTCCTTCCCTAACCTGTTCTTCCGCCCATGTCCTTTTTTTCTTTTAATGGCATTACCCTTAATTGCAGTGACTCAACCCAGAAACCTGAGTCATTTCTGACTCCTCCAGTTGTCACCTCCTACACACCCAGTGCCCTTGATCTATCACCCATCATTTTTTTTCCATTCTCATACCACTTACCTTGGTTCAAAGCCCCTCATTTAGGCTCTCCCTCTGCTGATTTGTTTTGCATATTGACATGAGATTGTGTTGTAAGGCTCTCATGATGTTGCTGTTGGTCAAAAATCATATTTGGCTCTTCATTGCCAATTAATGATTTTCTGAAATTTTCAAGACTTTTTATGATCTACTCTAGTTGCTCACTTATGTAACAGGCTATAGCAGAATAATCCAGAATATCTGCTAATAACACAGGTTCTAGAGCCACACCCCATATCCACTGAATCAAAATCTCTTTTGGAATGTATTTTGTACAAGCTTCCCAACTTACTCTGAGATGCAGATAGCTGGAGTACTCATTGAATTCTAGCCTGATCCTTACCTATTTTCCTTCTCTTGCCTTTTTACACTCTTTTTTTCTCCTAAATACCCTACCTAGTCTTTACTTCTGCAAGTCCAATCTTGTCTTCTATTCAAGACCTAATTAAAATGTCTTCTATTCCTTTAAGTCTGTGGAGATCACACAGAAATTTGACCTCTAAATTCATGTAGCACTTCTCTTCTGGCACTTATGCCAAGTGGTAAGTGGTCAGGGTTTTCTGTGCACAGTCTTATTCATGTACTTGGACCATATACTCAGTTCCTGGAATGTAGCAGGCACTTGACAAAATAATTGAATGAATGAAAAAACAAATCCCAATTCTCCCTCTTTCAGGTCATTTCTACTCTCCCCACATTCCACAAAAATGTCTTCTACTACTTGATGGCGTTTTTGCAAGAATTGCTGAAAAATTCAGCAAAAAATCATTTGGATGAGAATATTCTAGGTAAGCAATGAAGTATCTATGGAAAGCATCTCTGCCAACTGAGAGACTCATGAGAAATGTTGTTGAGGGAAGTCCTAAGTCCACTACAGTAGAACTAAAATCTGGCACAATTCACCCTCAAAGCCGAAAATTTGCTTTGGGGAACCCTCCCCCACTCCTAATAACACAAGAGTAAGTAGTACCTGCTTTTGCTGAATCATTTGTTTTCTCTGTTTTTCATGCAGCTAGCATATTTGGCAGCTTACTGCTTCGAAACTCAGCTGGTCACCAAAAGCTTGAAATAGCAGAGAAGAAAAAGGCTCAAGAATTTATTCGTCAGTTCCTCTACAACTCACCCTGAACTTCTCCATCTCTTCTCTTATTGTATCTGAGGCAGCCAATTTCCAGTCTCACCTGTTTCTGTTCAAAAGTGGCCTTAAGAGGATGTGAGGCCATTTGGAAGCAAGAGTGGCAATTGCCTGTTTCCTGAGCCCAGGCCATCTTCTCCTGCTATGGCTATTACACTCAGTGCTGCTGTGAGTTGTGAAGACATGAGGGGAAAACCACCACAATAAAACTGACATTCAAATATTCAACTTTAGTTATTTAACACAGATAGATCTCTATTTTTTTTATTTTAAAAATGTTGAAATAACTGTACTTGTGCTCACTTAGCCTGCCTCCAAGGCATAGTCAGTGCCTTCCCTGTAGCCTGGGCTGACCGCCTCATGATCAGATATTTGAGCAAACTCTGGAGTTCCTAAGGGAGAATGCTTTGGACAGCAAGAGTGCAAGTGGAAGCTGTTGGATAAACAGGCCACAGCCACCCCAGATACTTCCAGCTCTCTGAGGACATGTGTGTATGTATATGCAAGCCCTACCCCCTTTCCTACTCAGATGTGGCTCAGCAATTCAGAGGCTGGCCACTCAGCCTCTGAGGGGAACACAGTGGCTTGAAAATGAAGGTACTGAAGAAAGGTGTTCTGGTGAAACAAGTGGAATTTTCTGGGCAGCAGGTCCTCTGACTTGTATATAATGCATTTCCTCTCTCATATGTGTAATATATTTTAATGATAAATGTATTTTTAACGGTGGTTATTTGTATGTTTTTATCTTTAAAGGGATGGCAGCTCTCCGCAGCTAGACCTTTGTAGCTTAAGCATTGGGGCAGCTAGTCAGGGGCCAAGGAGATATTTCCCTGGCGTCTGGTGGGTACAGTCACTATTCACATTTTTCAAGCAAGAGGATACATAAATGACCTGAAACCTTTGACCCCTGCTCCAGTCTCTGGGGCTTGTTCTCCGAGTATTCCAGAGAAGTAGCTTACAGTAAAAACAGCAGTGTCTGCTGGGAGGTTCTAACAGTTAGAGCTTCCAAGGATTTAGAAAAGACAAACAAAATCGGTTCTTGGGTCCTGGAACACCACTTAGAATTAGTGTAAAATGTGATTTAGATATCGGCCAGTAGGATGACGATGTGAACGGTTATTGGCCAGTAGGTGGCGTTGACTGGCTTGGGTACTAGCCCGGTGGGAGACAACAATCCTCTGCACGGGAAAAGTTGGGAAAGACAGCCTGGGTAGGAACTGTAAGGAGGGAGTTGGGCTTCTCATGAGAACATAAGACGGGGGAAGAGGCGGCGGTGTGCTCTAGCTAGGATTGGAATACAACCTCGTTCTGCTATTCGGGTCCAATCTTTTTTATCTCGGACCCTCCCGCCTATATTAACTCTGATGGGAGAAGAGGGGATGCTGGGGCCACAGAGGGAGAAATGAGGAAATATCACAACCTTCCAAACTCCCTCTGAGGGTTCCAGCCGGAATTCGGATGCCTAACTGTGGTTCTTCCCGTTGCGGTTGCGGCTGCGAGGGCGGCCAGCGCAAGCTGGGTTAAGTCTACTTTGGATTAGCAGAGGTTCGATCCCCTTCCCTTTCCATGCGACTGGAGCCTTAGGAGTGACGCTCTGACACCCGGCGAGGGGAAGATGCCCGCGCTTCCCAGCACTGGACGAACTCACTGCCCCGCGACGTCTCGTGGTGCCCCGCCCCTCCCTCTCGCCAATTGGAGGCTCGAGCTCAGCCCCCACACAGCCTAACCCAACCAAAAGCACCAGGGAGAGGCGGAACCGGTATCTCCTTCTTCCTCCGGAAAGCGGAAGCGGAAGTGACGTTCGGGGAAGGTGGGGGCAATCATGGTGCCGCTGGGGAGGGGAGAAGCTGCCGCTGCCGCTGTTGCCGGGAGCCGCGGAGGTAAAAGGCGAAACTAGACGCGGCCTGGGCTGGGAACTTCCTGGGGGGCGCGGGACTTAGCTCCCTCCTGCAGCATTTCCCAGTAGAGACCCCAGTCCGGTCACCACAGGGACCCCACCCCTCCTCCGTTTCCATGGGGATGGGTATCCAGCCCCCCTCCCGTTTCCATGGAGACCCGGACCCTGCCCCTCTTCGCCCTGCTTGGAGACCCCCCAGCTTGTCTTCTGATTTTTCCGTGTAGCCGGGACTGGGAGCTGTCCCACACAGGTTCCTTTTCCCAGCCTCCTCTCAGAGGTGCTCTGTTTGTACTCGTTTGCCATCCTCAAAGCTCTTGGTCTTGTTTGTTCCGGACAGTTAGTCTCCGCGTTGCTGCCGATGGTGCCTGGGCAGCCCTGTGGGGCCTCCGGTGCTCCTCTGAATCTTCTCAGTTCTCTCCTCTCAGATGCAGCGAATTGTGCATCTACTGGGTTGCGTAAGCCAGAGCAAGGGGTCGGGCCGGTTACTCCCGGATATGATCCCTTGGCCTGTCTCGTAACTATCTGTCTAGCCGCCCCACGTCGTAAAGGTTCACTTTCTAAGCCAGAGCACAAGAGAAAGATAAAGTTCAAAGCCAGACTGAAAACTGAAAGTGATGTGGTGCTTATTTTTAAATTTTCCCTTCTGCCTGCCAGACTCCCATTTGTAGAACCTGTGTTTGCAGGTAAAGGAAGAATCACTATTCCAAAACAGGAAAGCTTCAAATTTGGTATTTTTCTTTTTCAAGAGAGCATATCTTCCTAAGAGCTAAGAGAGCATATCTTCTCAAGAGAGTATATCTTCTCAAGAGAGTATATGTGCCTTTCATTCATTTAGCTGACATCTTCTGAACTCCTAGTCTCAGTGTACTGTGCTAGGGGTACTAGAAACAAAAATAAGACTCATCATTCCTTCACTGCAGAGAGCCCACTATATAATCATGGCTTCTAGTGGATACCAGATTGTTTTAGGAGATAGAGTGATTTTTATTAGATATGCCTGATTATAGATCACTCTCTCTACACAGGAGCTGAAACATCTAGGAAGGAGAGAATTAATTCACACTTGTTTCTCTGCTCTTGTCAGGATGACATTGTGCTTTAATGTGTATTATCTCTTACTCCACATAACAACTTTGAGAGAACAGGAATTATCAGTCCCACCTTACACATAGGAAAAATGAAGCACAGAAAAGTTCCCCAAGTAGTAAGTGGCAAAGCTGGAATTTGTAGGTAGGTGACCCTGCCTTCAAAGCTCTGCTCCTTGCACCATAGATTACATTGCTTTGTGGTTTGATTTGCGGGATATTTGAATGGGATTTCCTTACTTTTAAAGTTTAAACAACTCAGACTTGAAGCATTTGATCCCTTTATCCCCTTTGGGTATTTTGACTAACCTTCAAATTGGTTGGCAGTAGGCACATTTGGAAGGTCTTGTGAACTGCTGCTTATTCCTTCAATTTTTTTTTTTTAAAAAAGCATTGCTTTTAAAATGGTGGTTTCAAAGTAAAACTTAAAAATTATTCCCGTGGAAGATGATTTTTCATTTACTTTGTGCTGCTCTTGAAATGAGGGGGGAAAATAGCCCTGTGGTTTCTGAGGAGATCCCTAGGTCATGTGGTATGGCTCTGACTCTGGCTTTGTTCTGTTGCAGACAGGTCATTACCTTTCCATTTCTCACAATTGAGCTGAGCACAATTGAACCATGGGGGAACACAGTCCAGACAACAACATCATCTACTTTGAGGCAGAGGAAGATGAGCTGACCCCCGATGATAAGATGCTCAGGTTTGTGGATAAAAACGGACTGGTGCCTTCCTCATCTGGAACTGTTTATGATAGGACAACTGTTCTTATTGAGCAGGACCCTGGCACTTTGGAGGATGAAGATGACGATGGACAGTGTGGAGAACACTTGCCTTTTCTAGTAGGGGGTGAAGAGGGCTTTCATCTAATAGATCATGAAGCAATGTCCCAGGGTTATGTGCAACATATTATCTCACCAGATCAGATTCATTTAACAATAAACCCTGGTTCCACGCCCATGCCAAGAAATATTGAAGGTGCAACCCTCACTCTACAGTCGGAATGTCCAGAAACAAAACGTAAAGAAGTAAGTAAAGCAGCGGGTGAAGGCTCAAGTTGGCTTTGGGGAAGTTCTTATGCAACTCTTGTTGGCAATTTTAGCTGGGGAGTAAAAGAGTCCTTGGAATTAGGACCTACAATGGCTTTGCTTATCAATAATACATATGCTTCACATTTTGTTATGACCGCTTTCTGGAACTTTTGGTTTGTAAGGCTATATTGAAATTTGGGAAAACTAAATTATAATTTTTCAAATTTTCCTTCCCAAATCATATATAAAATAGAAATTTCATTGAGGTAAATTCCTGTTTCTGATGCTGAAATAAATAGATTGAGTTTTGGAAATGAGTATCTGCTAGAATATGCTTTATTAGTGAGAGTTTAATAAATAATAAAGGCTAGGTTTTTCCATAAGAAATTCGGGCAAAATATGCATGTTACAATACTTTACAAACTGTAAAACATTGTATAAATTATGCCAGTGGTGATTATTAACAGAATAGAAAATATGGTTTAAAGGTAGTGATCCACATTATCCAGGAACTGATTGCAGGTCAATTAGGAAAAAATAGATCGCTGGTAGTTGAAATGCCAGGGACTAAATATAAGATATTAGCAAACAGACATTGGGTAGATTCTTTGGCAAAATGTTATCTCTTTTGCTGTGATTAAGGTCTTGAAACTGGGAAATTTTATTTATGGTTTATGGCTTTTCCTTTGCTAGCCTTAGGATCTCAGAGCTGGAAGGAACCCTAGAGAGATCATATTGTCCTACCACCCACCCCATGCAAGAAGCTCTGTAGCATCTTTGGCATCAATTCATCTGGTCTCTGCTTGAACACTTCCAGAATGACGAAAGCACAGTGTTTCACAGTTCAGCCTAATAGATTTGTTGGCTAGCGCTGATTATTAGAAAGCTTTTACTTGTATAGAGCCAAAATCTGCCTTCCTTCAGCTTCTGCCCACTCTTTCTAGTTCTGCCTTCCTGAATGACTGTAAGTTAAAGCTTCTTCTCATGGGACAACCCGTCAGATATTTAAAGATCATGGATTTCTCTTTATCTTTGTATGTACAAGCTAAACATCTCCATTTACTTAAATATTCCTCTTATGACATGTTCCCCTAGTTTCTCATCAGCCTGGTCACCTTTGATTATATAAATTCCAGTTTTCCAAATTCCTCTTAAAATTCATAATTGAGCACAATCTCGCAAGGGTAAATCAACCAGCACTGAATAATGTGTGACTTATAATCTGCACACTGTATTACAGTTGTTATATAGTCTGTATTCTGTTAGCAATGACATAGTATTAGCTTATACTCGGAATAGTGGTTCTTAATTGGGGCAATTTTGTCCCCCAGAAGACATTTGACAATGTCTGGAGACACTTTTGGTTATCACACAGGCAAAGCACTACTGGAATCTAGTCAGTAGAGGCCAAAGATCCTGTTAAACATTCTATAGTGCTCAGGACAGTCCCCTACAACAAAGAATTATGTGTCCCAAAATGTCAGTTGGCTGTGTTCCAATGAAACTTTATTTACAAAACAGGCAGTGGGCTAGATTTGGCCCACTGTCCGTGGTGTTTCCTACCCCTGGACTAGAATGTAGGGAGTAGTAGGAGAGAAGGATGGAAAGATAGAGATTCAGACAGGGAAAGACAGTGATAGCATGCTAAGGGGTTAGGACTGGATTCTGGTGTTTGAGCCAAGGAGCAATGTGCTTAGAGTAGCATTTTAGAAAGATTGCTCTGGTAGCAGTGGTAGCTCAATTGCCCAGTTAGGAGATACTTGTAGTTTAGGTTTGAGATTTCATCTGAGCTTTTTTTTTTTTTTTTTTAAGCATAAGATAACTAAGTATGTTGTTAGAGTATGAAGAATGAGTGATGTATTTGGTATAAGTCAAAGGATTTTCCATTTTTCCAAATGTATTGAGTTTCTTCTGTGTCTTAGCACAGGGGTCACCCCAAAGATTGACCTGGAGCTTCAAGTCTAGGGAGCGAGTTAAGTGGTTAGTCAACTGTGATAGGTACTTTAACAGAGTCACATTCATAGTGCTGTGTGCGTGCTAAAGAAAAAGTGGCTGATTCTGTTGTTCCCACCCCACCCTCCAAGAATGGTAATTTCATAACAAGAATCAAGAAGACAAGGAGAGAAAGTTTGGTGGGGAAATTGATGAGTTTGGTTGGAGTACATTGAACATATAGTCCTAGGAGAAAAGTAGATGCAACAAGTTGAGAAGTCCATTAGAAATGTGAATCTAAAGTTGAGGAAATGATTTAGGATTAGAAAAGGCTTGTGGATCTTTGAAGGGGCAGTAGTTCAAACTGTGGGTAGTTTACTCAAGGGAGAAGTGAGAGTTAATCTGAGAATATAAGGGTGAGAAAGAGGAACCAGAGATCACATAAAGAGATCGTGGAATGCAGTGTTGTGGAAGCTGAGGGAAGAGAGTGTTAAGAAGTGTTGAATATTCCTGTGTGAACCTGCAGAAGGATTGAGGGGCCAAAAGAAGCCACTAGTTCTGCTATCTGCAGTTGATCCCATCATGAGAAGACTTTCAGTAGAGCACTGGGAGCTGAAGCCAGATTTCAAGTGATGGAGAAGCAAGTGGGTGGTGAGGAAACAGGAGGCAGGAAGTGTCAAGTTTTGTTTGTTTGGTTTTTTTCCTACCGTAGTTGGAAGAAGAAGAGTGATAAGACATTAGTAACTTAAAGGGATTGAATCATTATTTAGCACAGAAAATTTGAACACAGCTTAGGGCCCAAACTTTAGGTCATCTTCAGTTAATGATTACTACTGAAAGTGTTTCAAGAGCTAATGTTTGGGAATCATTAAGTTAAATCAAGAAGTTTGTTTATTATGGGATTTCTCAGAACTTTTGATGTGCTAATAACTACGAAGGAAGGAAATGCAAAATTCTCCAAATGTTTTGAACTTGGGAAACCATTTTTCAGTCTCATTTCCAGGGTCAGTGTTTTGTGGAACACATTTTGGGAAATGCTGATCTAGGCAGAAGAGGAAGGGAATGACTATGCATTCAGTGATGTCAGCTGTCACTTTCCCACTTCGTTCTGCTTGCAAACCTACTTTACCATTCATATCTTTAGGTCATTGAAAATCATGTTGAGTAGTACAAGGTCAAGGGTACAATGAGCACCTTGTTCAGGCTACTGTAGATTTAGCTCACTGTACTTTTCTCCCACTACATTTTTCCATTCTATTCATGAGACCAACATGGGAGATTTTATAAACTATTTTTGAAATCAGTAGGTGTGGGGTTGGTTGGGAATTGAGACTGGAGCCGCAGTGGCTTTCCAGTCTTTGAGAATCTTGTTAAATGAGTAGGCATTCCAGAGACTTGCCTTCCTGAAGCACTATCTTACCTTGTTTTTTTTTTTCTCCTGCTCCATGCCCAGGTGTTACTCTTGAGAAATCAAATCTTTTGAAAACTAGTTAGTCGTCTTGGCTTCCTAAGCAGCTTATTTTCTGAGTCAGATTTTAGCCTGTTTTTCCTGTTTATCCCTGATTGTTCCATTGTTTTCTACAGTGTGTATGTAGTTGGCTTACCTATTACAGTCATGTTCCACATAACATTTCCATTCAAGATGGACCCATCAATGATGGACCCACATACAGTGACAGTTCCATAGGTTATAATGGAGCTGAAAAATCCCTCCTGTCACCTAGTGATGTCATAGCCATGGTAACATTCTACCTCAATGCATTATTCACATGTTTGTGGTGATGCTGGTGTAAACAAACCTACTGTGCTGCCAGTCATTTAAAAGTATAGCATATATAATGATGTATAGTACATACCCGATAATAACCATGTTACTGCTTTATATCTTTATTATATATTTCATTATTTTAGAATATACTTTCTACTAAAAAAGTTTGCTGTAAAACACTATGCTGCGTTACATTAGCAGCTTCATGCATCTCGTGTTTACATCTGTTAATCGTTTGTTTTCTCCTGTGCTTGATTTAATCTCATGTTTTGTACCATAACATGGTGTGTAGCCTTGTAGCCTAGGACAATAGGTTATACCACCTAGCCAACGTATATAGTAGGCTGTGCCATCTAGCTTTGTGTAAGTGTACTCTGCAATGTTCGCTAATGAAGAAATTGCCTAACGATGCATTTCTCAGAATGTACCCCCATCGTTAAGTGGCACGTGATGGTACTTCATTTTTTTTCCCTTCATGCTTGCTTTGCACAAAAATAAACCAACCAGAATAATGCTATAGATACTGCCTTTTTTTTCCGCGGAACCACTGGTTATTCTGACTCTTAATTTTATGTATCTTATACTTGCTGTTTCACTACTGCCTACCTGTTGATTTGGTAGATCTGAAATTTTTCGAATCAAAATATTGTCATTCTGAAAAAGATCAGTATCCTGAAGAGTTGTTCCTTTAATGTCTTTTTATTCCAGGCTTCTAAGAAGCTGTGTTTCCTTTAGCGGTTTCATGCAGTCCATGGTTTCCTGAACTTTCTTGCATCTGTGCCCTTCCTGAGAACCTGCCAGAACTATCTAGTTACCTTTTCATCCACCTCTCTTTGAACCACATTTGTAGACATAATATATACCAACTTTCACTCCCCATAACTAACTGACTTTGTCGCTCTTCTGGTGAATAGTTGGCCAAGAAGTATGGGAAAAAAAAACAAAACAGGAATCATATACCAGGTATGTTCTTCATGATGCACTGAAGTAGTCCTGTTCATTATTGAAAATGAATATCTTTTTTTACTAAGAAGCACAGTTACAGTGATACTTTATGAATTAGGCTGCCTGTTATATTGTTCAGTGACACTCTAAGAGGAGATTTATTTTTTTTTTAGTGTAACAAATTTTAAGTATAAGAATAAGGGGAAAATTTTGACTTCAGTGTCTTGGAGCCTTTTTGCAATGGGTTCTTTACTTTGGGAGACCTACTTCCAATCTCATTCCTTATTATCTATCAGTCCCTCAAGTCATGAAATGATCCACTCAGACAAACCAGGTTGATGCTGACTGTCCCATAGGGGAACCTCCCACTTTGTCTTTGCATACTGTCATTACATTTCTTTACAGATTCCCTTCTGAAGTCCCACAGAACTGCCATTCAGAACTAGGACAAAGACTGTTTTTGCTTGAAATTTTAGTGTTAAGGATCCATTCATTCTTTTACTTATTGGGTATCTACTTTTGTCAAATATCAGGAAGGACAAAGGAATAATTCCTGCCCTGGAGGCTCAGAATCCATAAGGAGACTGGTGGAGGCTGTATATGCAAGGTTCTGTAGGAATCCAGGACAAGAAGCATTTTCCATTTATCACCAGATGAAGCTCTTTTAGTGCTGTCCCCTGCATGCTTACATGTGGGTTACACACCTCTCCACAGTCACCAGCATTTCCTTCACGGAGGCCCGATGGACTAGAAAAGGGACAGAGAGGTTTTGTGCACATATGGATTTCCCAACATGGTGCTACAGGAATAACAGGTCTCAGATTTACATTTCATATAGGCTGTACCTGTTGGGTATTGCTAAAATTTTGCTATTGTGGAACATTGGAGAAAGAACTTGTATTTTCATG
This sequence comes from Macroglossus sobrinus, assembly GCA_004027375.1. Taxonomy (NCBI): domain Eukaryota; kingdom Metazoa; phylum Chordata; class Mammalia; order Chiroptera; family Pteropodidae; genus Macroglossus; species Macroglossus sobrinus. The sequence goes on from PVKZ01000204.1 coordinate 738,569, forward strand.
TCTTTCTCTTATTTAAACCAAACTTATTCTTAAACTTGTTTCTTCTGTAATTTGCAAAGCGAAAATTTAGACCTAGGTTTCATCTTTATTTTGGTATATACTATGTGACCTTGGGCAAGCTGCTCTGTTTCCACTTTTGTAAAATTGAAGTAAAAATATCCCATTGCATTTTGTGAAGGCTAAATGAGATTTATTTGTATATAAATATACATCACTGTACACAAAAACATTTAGCATAGTGTCTGGTGCATCGTGGTTGTTCAGTGAATGTTCATTTACTCTTTCTTGTGGTTCTTGAAGGAGGTATGGAGATAATCTCTAGTTGAAAAAAAGTTTAAAATGGTCTTTGTTAGCAACTCTTAAGGAAGCATTTTCTCCTTAAAACAAGGTTATAAATTGTGGTTGAGTTCCGGAACAGCCTGCCAAAGCCCCAATAATTCCTAATTAGCTGAACTGTTGTGTTAATAATGCCTCTTTGGAATGTGAACCATCATATATAACCATGTTTTAAAATGAGACCAGCTTTGTAGTCTTATTGCAGGGGTTCTGTGAGTAACGGTCCTTGCCACAGGTAATATTCTCTCATACTGGGCTCACCTTGACTTCCTTAGAACCAGACTACTGAAAGTTACTTACGTAGTGGGCAGTTGGAGCACCAGCAAAGCTGAGGCTCATAGAAGTAAAGAATGAGGACTTCCGTTATGCTGGCAGTGGTAGTGGTGAGAGGGTGAGATAGCATCTGCTGAGTGTCTGCTATGTACTAGTAGTCACTGTGTCAGGGGCTCTAATATAGTTTTGTATTTAATTTTCATAACAATCTTGTAAAAGAGATACTATTAACCTTCACTTTACAAAAGAAAAAAACTGAGGCTTAGAAACATATAGTTAGCAAGTGGTACAACTGAGATTTGCACTAAGGACTTTCTCGATGTCAAAGCCTATGCTTTTCTGTCATAACAAACTAACTACCTTCGCAAAGGCAGGGGAGAATCAGACACTGATTCCCATTAGTTGTGAAAAGAGCAGAGAAAAGAGGGGCAGCAGGTGGCATTAGTTCTGTAAGAGTATAGGGTTGAGAGGTGGGAACAGTATATGAATTCAGATCTGATGGTGGGCAGTGGGAGGCCTGGTAAGAAACAAAGGCAGTTCAGAGCTCTTCTGCTTCAAGCTCTGTGGTTGCACATTATGGAGTAGAAGGAATGAGATCAGTGCTAGCATAGAAACAGTTGGTATTGAGGAGAGGGAAGAGAAGTCTCTAGTAATGGGGAGGAAAGGGCAGCGCCTACAGCCACAACATCCAGGCCAATCATTTCTTTGTAAGAATGTTCATATGGTAGGTGCCTTTTTTCTTTTCTGACTTTTTAAAAGTTTTTGTCTCCTGGAGTTCCAGTGTTTGATTTTCTCATTTTTCCTTATCTCATCTACCATTCCTTATTTTGATTTTGTTAACAGGGCAATCATCTTTGTTGAATATTTCTCTAGTCTGGTACTGCTTAGAACATTTCATAAATCAGCACCAGTTTTCTGAGAGCTCCTGATTCCTGCCCATTGCTAGTATCAGATCCCATCCTCAGTGAGTCTAACTTATGCTCTCTCCCTGAGCTCCTTAAATTAGTAATCGACAGCTGTTTGAGGCCATGCAAGAAAATAAAAATGAGGCAGTTCTTAAGCTCATTCGGAGAAACATGTTTTATTATCTAATGGAATCTTCAGTGTTATATTATAGAAATCTAATTTCGGTAGGCAAATTAATTATGTGTCACCTCTCAAGTAGTTTAAATTCATCTTGGGATCACCTCTCTTGAGAAGCTTTTCTCTGTATTTCTCTATATTCTGATATCCATTATCAGCATAACTTCACATACTACATTCTTCTTGTCTGTTTGGTTGATTCTCCTCTTGACTTGTCTGTTTGGTTGATTCTCCTCCTCTTGAGAGCAGGGGATATTTTTTTTCTGTATTTCTGGCACTTGGAACAAAATTATCCCTGAAAAATAATTTTTTGAATGCATGCATGCCTGAGAAGCCTTAATTGTATTTAAAGGTATCCCATGTTGCAATACCTTCTCTATGTAAACATGAAAACATACATGTTTTTTGCAACTTCCTGTTCTGATCTAGTTTGAGGAGGTTTAGGTTTTCTTTTTGTGTGTGAAAATTCGTGCTGTTTAAGAATGATTCTAAAAGACAGACTAGCCATTTCCATTTACTGCTTCCTTCCATATGGAGTGAGGGAGATTACTTGTTTATTCCGCATATTGTGAGGGAGCAGGCATTTGCTTTGTCAGTCATCCATCACTCCCACCTTTAAATACAAATATCTTCTTAGTCTGTGTCACCTCCTAACTTTCCTTCCTGTTTCTCTCTCTCTTCTCAGGCAATTTTCTTAAAGGAGTAGCTATATTCCTTGGCTACAGCTACTTTTCCCTGACTTTTCAGCCCATTACAATCTGGCTTCTGCTCCTACTACTTCATTGAAGTTAGTCTTGCTTGGACAGTTATGATCCTGTGAATCAGCTGAATCCAAGAAAATGCTTTATCAGTCATTTCTGCTACATTTGACCTAGTTGATCATCCTCCTTGAAACTGTTCCTTTGTTGCTTATAGTTCTTGTCACTACTTTCCTCAGCAGTAAGTCCTGCTGGTTTTATTTTGTTTGTTTAGTTATTTATTCCTTCATTCAACAAATATGAACTGTCACTTCTCCACAAGGCTAGTCCCTGAGGCTGTGGCAGTGAACAAGACAGACATGGTCTTTGCTCTCATGGAACCTGTAGTCCAAATGGAGAGTAGCCATTCATTCATTTAACTCAACAAATATTTATTTAGTGCTTCCTGTGTTTCAGCTACTGTTGTTCCTAGCAACTAAATAGATACTGATATATATTGTTTAATTATGTAATAACTTATGTGCTTTAAAGAAATAGAGGAAGCTATGAGGACCTATAATAAGGATACCTATTCTAGTTTGGGATGTGGATAGGGGTCAGTCAGGAAAGAGTTTCTGAGAATGTTTATTGGAAGCTTGAGTTGGCCATGTAAAAACCCTGTATGGGAGTTGGTGTTGGCAGGGCAGAGAGATAGGGCGAGGTAGTTAATTATTGATTGTACTCTTACTTAGAAAGTTATCAACTGCTGTACCATCTTAAGAATGAAATTCTGCTCTTATCATTTGTCATTGTTGTAAGCTCTGTGATTGAGACATGCATACTCCTTTATTGCAGCATTTACAGCCCTGGTTCTCCTTCCTGGTCAGTGATTATTTTGAAATTTCCATCTGGCAGCACCAAAGAGATTTTTAGTCTTCATAGGAGATCAAGATATATGCTCAAGAGGATAATTAACAATGTAAGCTAGGCGTCCAATGAGTAGTAGAGTTAAGTATTATTGGAATTCAGAGAGGGGCACTGTCACTTAGACATGGAGTGATTGTGAAGGGCCTTGGAGGTAGTGTAGTTTGAAATGAAGAAAAAGAGAGACTCGGAAAAGTAGAGAAGAAAGGAACTAGGCATTTCCAGTAGAGAGAAAGAAGAAAGCAAAGGCAGGAAGTGGAAGTTCAGTGTTGCAATTAGGGAAGGTGGGGTGTACTGTTGTCTGTAGGCCTAAACAGAGCCTGCTCTTGTACTGGAGTAATGTGATAGAAGATGGGAGAGGACCGAGGAAGGACCTTGAATATCAGGCTAAGGAATTGGGACTTTATCCTTTGAGCAGAGTGAAGGCATATGTAGAACACTTTTTTAGAATAAATCTGGCAATGAGTGACTTCAAAACTAGGCATTGAGACATGAGAATGCCTAGATTAGTGGGTTGGCAATTCAGTTTCACAAATGTTTATGGAGGTACCTCCTGTGTGGCATTAGGAAGGGTCAGGAATGACTAAGTGAGAGGGCACTTGTCTGAGGAACCTAAAGACGTGTGCAAGATCATATTGAGGGTTGGAGAAATTAGAGAAGGAGTGGGAGGGGAGACAGAAGTATTCAGAGCGCCCCCCTCCCTACCCCCATTGTTTTTAGGGGTTGGCAACTGTGGCCCACAAGCCAGATCCATTCAGATGCCTGTTTTGGTAGAATGGTTTTTACATTTTAAAGGAGTTTTAAAAATTGTATTTATTTAAATTAGTTTTAAGTATATAGTACATTGGTTAGACATGTATGTAGTTCATAAAATGATCCCCCCAATTGCTCTCACCCTTCCCTGGCCCTCCACCTAGCCATCATATTAATGCTAACCGCATGCCCTCTGCTGTGCTTCCCATCCCCATGACCAACTATCAACTACTAATTTGTATTTCTTTAACCTTTCACCCCATTCTCCCAGCCCCTCAATCCCCCTCCCCTCTGTCCATCACCAAATTGTCCACTATATTTGTGAGTTTAAAAGATGTTTTAAATACCAAAAGAAGAGTATTTCATGATATATGAAAATGATATGAAATTTAAATTTCATTGTCTATAAATAGTTTTGTTGGAGCACAGCCTTGCTTGTCCATTTATGTATTGCTTATGGCTACTTTCACATATAGCAGCAGAGCTGAGTAGTTGCAACAGAGACTGCATGACCCACAAAGCCTAAAGTACTTACTGCTTGGCTCTTCACAGAAACTTTGTCCTTGAGTCACACCCATCCTTATCTCATAACTCTTCTCTGAAACTCAGTGTCCTACCCAAGGCCTTTCCCTCCACCCAGGCTTTTAAATATCCTTCTCTTCTTTATGTTCCCCCCTAGATCCTCAGCTTTTCTTTTTCCAGGATCTTTCTCCTCCCAAATAGGCTCAAGAACTGTCTTACTTAAAAAACAAAAACAAAACACATCATCAACTCAGAAGTCCACTTTTGTTGCTGCTGTCCATCTCTCGTTTCTATCTCCACTTCACCTATCATTTAGTACCTTCGCCCAGACTTCTGACCCCAGCAGTCTGTTAAAACTAGTCTTGCTAAGTCATTTGTGAATTCCTAGTTGCCAGATCCCAGTAGTTTTCCCAGTCCTTATCTTCCTTGTTTTCTCTGACATTTAACATTTTGATCATTCTCTTTTCCTAGAGATCCTTTTTCTTTTTGCTTTTGTGACATCATTCTCCCTCACTTCTCTTCCTATTTCAAACCCTTTCTCCCTCTCACCTATCAATGGCTTCTCTTCTTTTACTAGTACCTTAAACATTGGTGGATTTCAGGGGGTCTTTCTTTTCTCCTCTTATAAGAGCTGTCAGTTTATTGAGTACCTACTGTATGCCAGTTGCTATTTTTAAATGTTTTACACAAATTATTACTAATTCTTGCAACAACTTTTAAAAGATTTTGTTTTCTTTATATTATAAATAAGGAAAGTGAGGCTCAGTGAGCTTAAGCAATTTCCCCAAGATTATACAGTAAGTGGCAGCTGGGGCTGGAACCTGAGCCTACTGTAGCATACAGGTAAAGTCACCTATTACCTATGTACCAAAGACTCCTGCCACAAACTTTTTTTTAGCTCCCAGCCTCTATATTGACTGGCTACTGGATCTGTCCATCTGGAAATCCTGGAAACATGTCAAACCCAACTCATTTTCTCTCCCTCAATTTCCAGCCAGCCCCAGATTGGTAGTAAGACCATCTCTTTAGTTGTCTAGGCTGTAGTCTTGGGGTTAATCTTGACTTTGCCTCTCCCTGACCCCTTCTCCTTAGCATGCAGTTGTCGCTATAACCAGTCATTTTTCCCCCTTTAATTTCTCTGGAATTCATCTCTAATATTGTCCACTTTCACTTTCCTAGTTCAAATTCTTTTCATCTCCTAGATTGTTGTCCCTCTTCTTTTAATCATATCTCTTCTACTCTCTTATCTTTTCTAGTCAGTCCTCTACAAGGCTACCAGAATGATCTCCCCTAAACCCCAGATCTGATTATGTTGCTATCTTGGTTAAAAGCTGTCAATGGCTTCCTGTTGTGCTATTTCTCTACTCTATAGCTTAACTAAGAAAGCCTTGCCTTATTTTTCCAGATTCTTCTTCTAGTCTCTCACATACTACAGATGTGTTTGTGGTTCAGTGTACCAGTACACCCATTCATCTCTCCATGCAGTTCCCAAGGTGTACCTCTTTTTAGAATGTCCTTCCTAGTTTGTCTGAGGAACACCTTTTATGTTTATCCCTAAAAAAGTAGACAAACAGGCAGGCAAAACAAACAAACAAACAAAACAACACTCTCAATTCAGAGAGTACCTCAGTCTCTGAGCCTTCACTGATTTCCAACAGGGGTTAGGTTTCCCTTTTTTTATAATAGCATCAGAAAATTTACAAAGTGTTCTTACAAATGTTTTGTCTCATTTTGTTCCACTCAGTAGCACTGTGAGACAGTCAGCAGGCATTAATATTTACATTTTAGAAATAAAGAACCTGAAACTCAGAGAAGTGAAGCGACTTGCCCAAAGTCTTGAGCATAAGGACCAGAATTCAGTCTTCTCCAGCCAAATCCAGTGTTTCTTTCCCTGCACCAGTGTAGAGATAAGAGGTTTGGGAGACAAGAGAGGAGTTTTGGAATAAACCTACATTTAGAGGTTAAAGGAAAGGAGTGGCTCAGAGAAGAATATAAAGAGAGCCCCAAGGAATTACTTTGTGGCAAAGGTCAAGTTTTCAGAAGGAGAGGGTCTCATCCATGAGGTACTTTTGCAAATAGGAAAGTGAGAAAGGATGAAAGAGTTTGATCATCAGGAAGTTCAAGAGAATAATTTCATATAATGAAGCAGCTTGCAAAGTGATAGGGACTACATGGACATTGAGGGAAATGGAAGCACAAGTGAAAACTCAAGAAGTTTGGCAGTGAAAGGAAACCAAGAGGCTGGCAGTTTGAGGAATGTCATTTTGTCAGATAGTCCAAGATACATTATTTTCATTTTGTAGACTTGAAAATATTCAGTGGAAACTGTGCTAGTGTATAACTGAGCTAGTATATATATGACTGAGTATATAAATTTCGGGATGTTTTAGACTAAATTTAACATTGGTCCATTCCAATTAAGATATAGTGCCACAGGACAAGATGTTTAATCAAGCCTTAAAGAAAGTCAAATTTTATTTGAGTATAAGTAACTATAACAGTATTATGCCCATCTTTAGAAGACAGATGTATACTAGAATCTGAAAACACCCTTCTTATATTTGCTACAGGCTTATCTGTTCCCTATTACTCATTTGTTGTCCAGGTGTGATTTGATCAATGGCAAAATATCCCTGCTTTGTTGTTAGAGGTAGTTTTCTGTGTTTCTGTTGCGTCCACATTTCCTGGGAGCCAAGCTCTGGGGGGAGTTTGGACTTCGGCAGCTCTGTTGTCCTATTGATGAGATGTCCCCTGTCTGCTAGGTAAAGCGGTACCAGTGCACCTTTGAGGGCTGTCCCCGCACCTACAGCACAGCAGGTAACCTGCGCACCCACCAGAAGACTCACCGAGGAGAGTACACCTTTGTCTGTAATCAGGAGGGCTGTGGTAAGGCCTTCCTCACCTCCTACAGCCTCAGGATCCACGTGCGAGTGCACACGAAGGAGAAGCCATTTGAGTGTGACGTGCAGGGCTGTGAGAAGGCGTTCAACACGCTATACAGGTCAGCCTCTTCTCCCACTGCACCGCCAGCCTCTGGCCCTGACTGTCAAGATGGCGAAGCTCTCTCTCCTTGCACAGTACAAATATTCACTTTTGGGGCTTTAAAGAGCAAAGCTATGCTTAAACTTCATTAGAGGAACTTGTTACTTAAAGATCGATGTGTATTGGCTTGGTTGAAAATGATAGTACACGTATTTGGATTTGTATCTCCTGTAGTGACATTCTGGCCTGGGGATTTTAGTATTCGGCATAGTGTAATATCTCCCCTTGGTCCAGAATCTTGGTACTAAGGCTTCTGTCATTTTCTTTCTTACTTCACTTTAAAAATTATCTTTCCACCCTGAGAATGGGGAGTGGTTCATTCATTAGCCATTAGTCTTTCCCAACATTTGTGTAAGGAGACTTATATTAGTCTTCAACACTGAGTATAAAATAACAAACAGAACAGTAGCTAACAGTTAAAAGACACTCATTGTGCACTGTGTACTGTTCTGAGTGCTAATCCTCATAGCAACTGATAAGTAAATGGAAGTATAGAGAGATTTTGTAACTGGCTCAATGTCCCCCATCTAGTAGTAGGTGAGACCTGGATTTGAGTCCCAGGCAGTCTGGCTCCAGAGTCATGCTAATACCACTATGCTATATACTTCTCTTTGAGCAAGAAATTTTAGATACTGATATATTATGGATGTAGAATTCTTATGCACTTGATCTTTTGTCATCTTGTAAAATCATTTTTAATTTTAACAAGGTTATAAATTTCAGTGTTTGCAGAGTAGATTGTTCTATAGTTTATTACAAAAAATGCACCTCCCCATCCCTCGCCTTTCACATGCAACTGATTTCTAGTCTTTTAGCTTAATATTAATATTTTTATATTTACTTTTATGCCTTTAAGTATTAGGCTTATATTGTTTCTTCTTGATTTTTCCATTTTAGGATATTGACTTCTCAATATGGAAGTTAAGGATTTAGCTCTATTTTTTTCTCCCCTATCTCCATCACACATGGCACTCTTCCCCAAAGACCATTCTTTCAGTGTAATTATTTCCAACATATATATATATATATACACACACACACACACACACACACACACACACACACACACATATATATGTATGTATATAGTTAAATTAGTATTCACTATTTACTTAGCCATAAATAAAGTTACTTTTGTCTCATAAAAGATTTTATTTGCCCTAGGCTTATGCACTTGATCTTGAAGCCTATTAAGCTGATGTGGGGAAGCTTTGTCGTACATTATGACAAAGGGAATTTCTCTGGGATATTTTATAGGCTGAAAGCACATCAGAGGCTTCACACAGGGAAAACATTTAACTGTGAATCTGAAGGCTGCAGCAAGTACTTCACCACACTCAGTGATCTGAGGAAGCACATTCGAACCCATACAGGAGAAAAGCCATTTCGGTACGTCTTACTGTTTTCTATTTGTCAGTGACCAGCTTTCAGCTGGATATCTTGTACTCTGAAATTTTTCAAAATAGAAAATTCCCTTCCCTAGTTCTTTGGCAGTATTAGTTCTCCCCAGGACAGCTATAACTAACTACTGCAGATTGGAGGGAGGGTGATGGATTCCAGGAGTATCCCCACTCTGTAGATGATGGCCTTCTGCCTCATTGTCCCCTTTAGCTTAAAGAAGCATTTGTTGAAACTCACTCATGTGGTAGGTATTTTTATCAATGCTAGAGAAATAACTAAGTCACAGGCTCTCCTCTTAAGAAATCTAGTCTGGTGGAAAAGAACCACAAGTAACCAGGCAGTATCTGAGACTGAGGTGGCCACAGTGCTCTGAGCACAGGGGAAGGGATACCTACCTAAGCGTCAACGTAGAAAGAGTAGGAGGACACTGAAGAGGAATTGAAAGGTCAGAATACTTAGGCTAATGGTACAAGTATTTCATTTTGTTACTTGTTCGGTTCCTTTGTAACATTTCGTGTGTATACACAAACATTTAGGAGCATATACTTTATATTGTTCAATTTATGAATATATATTTATGTATGTTTAATAGATATAAGTATAAATGTTTAAGGACTCATATCATCTACTTTCTTCTGTGTTCACAGATGTAACATGGTTCCAGGCATTCAATAGGGATTCAAAAACAACAGGGATAATTATGTGATGTTTTTAATAAGATAATCAGTTCTTAAAGATTCCCTCTAAATATCATATAGATGTATTACTGAAAATTGCTCATAAATAGTGTCCTTGAATTCTGGAAGGAAAGATTGCTGTTATATTCATGACATTAAATATGCTACCTTTCCCTTCTCAAATCACTCATCTCATTAGGATATCAAGAAATTAAAAGGTCTTCAGGGACAGTCAACTCCTAAACACCAATTAAATGTAATTGTGTTTTAAAATTACAGGTGCATTTCTGTGCCATGCCCCCTTAGGGCTGTTGAGGGGATTCTGATTTTTATTCACATATATTTTTGTGATGATTAATACTGTTATTTTTTTTTTCACATTAGATGGAACTTTAGACACAATGATTATATGTAATTAGAAAGCAAAATGCTGCGGAGAAGCTTTCTATTTAAAGAAATAAAATATTTTGGCTTACAAGAAAATATATCCATTCATCTAAATAGTAACTGAATGCCTGTAAGAACTATAGCAAATGTAAAGAACTACATGGACCATGCCCTCAGAGAGTTTATAGTCTAGGAGAACAGATACCAGATGTATACAATATCAATAAAATGAGATTGGAAATGACAGATGCCATTAAAAAAAAAAAAAGTGTGTAGATAAATGCCTTAGGAGTTTTGAGGAAGGAGAGATTACTTCTAGCTTTGGTTATCAAGAAAGTAAAAGTGGAAGTAGTAGACCTAGAGTAGACACTGAAGATTATAGATTAGTTATTATAGACAAGATGTTCCGACTGGTTTTGTTCTAGTGTTATAGTTCAGGCTCCCGGTCTCGACCCACTGTAGATATTTCTAACACTGCACTGGCAGTAGATCTGCCAGATCTACTGCCAGTGGGCTTTCATTGTTATTAGAATTCTGTTAAGCAGTTCATCAAAAGGCTTTTATTGTCAGGGCTCTCAATGTGTACCTTACCTGTAAGACAAGAAAATACTTATCTTATGCCATCAACTCCCTCTGATCTCAGATTTGTCACCTTGCTTTTCCAGGGACCTGTCATCATTCCCATCTCTAAAACCAGTTTTACCAATGTGATCTTGGTGCTCTGAACATTTGAGTTTGTATTTATAAAAGATGTTGAAGATAAAAAAGGTCTGTTAGCTAATGACTACTGTTTCTTTTTACATAAACCATTTATTTAGGTGTGATCATGATGGCTGTGGAAAAGCATTTGCAGCAAGCCACCACCTTAAAACTCACGTCCGTACACATACTGGTGAGTTTAGGTTAATTTTTATTTTTTATTTTAACCTTCATCGAGCCAATAAATATCTGTGTTTCCACTGAGACCTTTAGAGCTTTGTGCAGGGAGTGAGCCTAAGTAGCTTAGCCTTCACTTAAAACATTTAACTTTCTTTCAGAGGTAAAAGGATCTAAAGGTTGGGCTCAGGAATCCAACCTTAAGAAATTAAACAATACAAAGATACTAAAAAAAAAGAACCTGGGAAAAATGCTAATTTTCTCTTTAAAATTCCTGGAAGCAGGCCGTTCTCATGCTTTCTTTTCCTCTGCGTTAAGTTTTAGGAGTGAGATGATTAACATGTAACTTATCCAACTTAAAACTGTTTCCTGAACCCTTGTAAAAATATTTACTTATCTCTTTTAGGGAATAGTAGATGTTTTAATCTAGTGAAATGACTTTATGGTAAAATTAACACTACGTTCATTCTTGCAGGTGAACGACCCTTTTTCTGCCCCAGTAACGGCTGTGAGAAAACATTCAGCACTCAATACAGTCTCAAAAGTCACATGAAAGGTCATGACAACAAAGGACACTTATACAATGCACTTCCAAATCACAATGGATCAGAGGTGTGCACTGTTTTGTCTCTGGTTTTGATCTGGGCACCCCAGAACAGTAATTATTTTTGTATCAAAGTTCAAGGTCAAAACACTTTCTCTGTATCTGTTAGTGAGAAGGAGGAAATCAGGGCCAAGATCTGTGTCTTTGTTATGGGGTAGTAGAAGCCAGAAACTTTACCACACTTTCTGTGCTTCAGCCTCTGATTCAGCTCCACCTCCGTTCCATCAGGTATAGTGGAAGAGGTGTCTTGAGACCAGAGGTCTCAGATTGCCTTCCAGTGGGCCAGCCAGATGCTGTAAAAGTATGTTATTTTCCCATTCATGTCTATAAAATGGTATATCTGTACTTGAATTTGAACACAAATTAGTGCTTTGCTTCACACATTCATTGGAGAGCCATGCAGAATCTGGGTGATTCCTTGTCCTTTTGAATTACCTGCAAACCAAAAGGTCTGAGAGCCACTGGTTTAAGGCATTGAACCACAGAACAAGTCTCTGCAAAGTTTATAGCAGTTTTATCTGCTCTTCTTTGCCAGTATGTCTTTTAAACCTAGTACGTGAATACTGTTATTTTCTTATTACTTAATAGACAAAGAAATTGAAACATACTCACTCCCTTTAAAATAATAAGGTTCTTTTTAAAAAATTAACTTCTTTTTCAGTTACACTTGGCATACAATATTATATTAGTTTCAGGTTTAGAACATGGTGATTAGATATTTATATATTTACAAAGTGATCACCCCAGTAAAGCTAGTACCCATTTGAATAATGAGGTTCTTAAAGTATGTAATAATGATTTTGATTTGAGGAGAGACAGCATACTTTAATTCTGTGGTTTGCAATTTTAAACAGCAGAGGAATTCTTTAAAAGGACTCTGCCGCCTGTGTTACTACGTGCCCAGTACTGTGCTAAGTGCTTTTATATCTATTGTCTCACAGAAGCTCTGTGAAGTCATTACTGTACTTATCCCCATATAACGATAAAGAAACTTGAGGCGTGGGAAAATTAAATAACTTGCCTAAGTATCCAAAGCTTGTAATTAGTCTAATTTAGGCGGGCAATCTGATTCCAGAGCCTGGTTCATAACTTAATAACATGAGTTGTGAAGACTGCATCCTCTGGAGCTCAGCTGCCTGAATTCAGATCTAAGCTTAAGATTTGAGAGTATTTGTCTGCTAAGCTGCATTTATTAAGTCTTGATCAGTTTTCTCATTTTTGTAACAATCCAGTTTGTGCTGACCACTTCTAAGCATTGGGGCACCCCAGTGCACAGTGCTTAGATCTCATCTTCTCTGGGTCACAAGTCACTCTCCAGTGGGGGGAATCCTCTAGTTTCAGGCTTTAAATACCATCTAGGTTGCCTTTGAGTCCTAAACTTATGGAGCTTGGATCTCTTCCTCAGCTCTATGTATTCAACCTCCCACTTGACATTTCCACCCTGATATCATCTACTGTTCTCAAACGTGACATGTCCAAACCTGTTCCTCCTGCACTTTTCCCCATTTTAGCAAATGGCACCTCTGTTTTTCTAGTGGCACAGGCCAAAAATCTTGGAGTTGTTTTCGATTCCTTTTTTTTGACCCTTCATACCCCATATCCATTAGCAAATTCCTATCAGCTCTATTTTGAGACTATATCTAGAATCTGATCACTTCTGATTACTTCATTCAGGCTGCTACCTTCTTTTCCCTGCAGTAACCTGCTAGATGGTCTTCTTGGGATCTTTCCCCCTTCTCCCCACTGGCACAAACTGTTCTACATGTATCACTCAGAGTGACCCTTCTGAGTCACGAGACAGATGATGTCTGTCCTCTGCTCATAACCCTCGAGGAGCTCCTTATATCACTAAGAGTAAAAGTCAAAACCTTTATAGAGGTCTGCAGTGCCCTACACTCTGGCTTGGTCACTTCACTGACCTAATTTACTTCTCTTCCTCTCACCTTATCCATACTGTCCTCCTTGTGGTTCCTTAAACAAAAGAAGCCCACTCCTGCCTCCAGGCCTTTGTTCTTGCTGTACCCTCTTCTTGAAACACTTTCCCTAAATATGTGCATGGTTATGCCCTTTCCTTCAGTATCTGCTCAAATGCTGCTTATGTAAGAAGCCTTTCCTAATCTAATAAAAGGACAGCTCCTACCCCAACATTCCCTATTCCCCTTAATCCTCCATAGCATTTATCATCATCTTGTATACTACATATTTGTTTGTTTGTCCCTTTCTATCCCCTTCAAACCTCCCCCAACAAGAATGCAAGCTCTAAGTTCTATGATGGCAGGGACTTTGTTTTGTTCATTATTGTATCTCTGGGTCTGGAACAATGCCTAATACATAGTAGATGCTCAGTGAATATTTGTTGAATACATTCACGAATGGGAACATCTAATCCATGAGGTGGGCAGGGTTACCACATAAAGTATGTGAATTGCAACTAGCATTCTAAAAATCAGGTTCAGTTTTAGCCCAGGCAGCTATATTTGAATAGTACATCTTCGCTACTCCTCTGAGTAAGGATCCCTGAGATGCCCATATTGTAGACACAGTGATAAGCAGAAAGAAGGTGGACTTTTCAATCAGAATCACTGGATTTGTGTTCTGCTAATTAGCTATATAATTTTAGAGAGTTCACTGTCAGTCTTCACATTAATTTTCTCATATTTAAAATGAGAATGTAAAATAATACTTCAGAATTTTATATGAATAGCAAACGAAGTCATTAGAAATTCCTTTGTAAATCATAAGGCCAATTATATAAATATTAATTTCACATTATCACAGCTTTTATCGTAGAGCCTGAGTTGTGAGATAAATCTTAAACTCTTTATTAACCATCTTTAAGAAATATAAGAGATTCTTCGAAGAATATCAGGATTTTAAAAATTGAAATAATTCACATAGCCTTTGCTTTGGATTGTTTTATACCTCTCCAGATAACATATCTAGACATTTGGGATATTAAAATCCAAGTGTTTTATTACATGATATGCTACTATAAATCCTGAAGTTTTGTTACTCAATTAGAATTTTTTCTCTTATATAGGATGCAAATCACTCACTTGGTCTGAGTGACTTGAGCCTTCTGTCCACAGATTCTAAATTGCGAGAAAATTCCAATACAGTAAGTATACCTGTCATATGGGCGCTAGAAAAATAAGTGCAAGAACTGACCAGTCCCTTTGGTGGGCAAATTGAGGGAGACCAATTTTTGAAGTCTTCTAGATTTAGTTGTGTTCAATTACTGACTGTTTAATCTTTTTACATTATTATTTTTTTTAACGTTGGACCATTCTTCCATACATAGAATAAATCCCACTTCGTTGTGGTGTATAATTTTGTTTATACATTGTTTTTATAAATAATTTTTTTATTTTTCAGTTATGGTTGGCAAACTGTTTAGGGTTTTTTGTTTTTGTTTCTGTTTTTCCCTGATAAGAGTTCTCATATGAGAAATTGTTCTCTCTGATGCCTTTTGACCCTGAGGTCATTCACTTGATAACCTCCTGGCCCCAGAAAATTTTTTTCTTTATTCATTTACCAAATATTTATTGAGTGCCTACTCCATCATACGGTGTGTTGGTGCTGAGCTTGTAGTGGTAAAAATGTAGATAGGTGTAGTCTGTCTTTGAGGAGCTTAAAATTAGTCCCCTGTAAGAAGGAGCCAGAATTCTAGTTTCCAGACTTTGTCAAGTCCTGATGATCTGACATGAGTCAGTCTTTTCCTTTCTTTGAGCTCACCACATTGGGGTTTTGAAGGAAACCTCCTCTATAGGGCCCTCTATTAAAAGACAATGCCACTGTTTCTAGATCTGGTTGCTTCAGTTCACTGTCTGGAATTTCCCTCCCATTTCCGTGGCTCCATGTTGCACCTTGCAGACCACTGCATTAAGCCTGAGCTGCTGCTGCAGCATTGTGAGGATCTGTTTGCTTTACTGTGTCACCAGCACTGATTGTTCAGAGTGCATTTTTGTTGTTTTTCTCTGCTAAGTGAATATAGCTTAGGTTAGATTTTCTGAGTATATGCATATTAAAGAAGAAGGAATCCGTGTGACAGGAAGTATTTGAATAGAGACTAAATGACTCAGGAATGCTGTGAAAAAGTGTTTTTCAAAGTCAAGTCATCTGCAACACTTCTGACAACATAGGTTCCTAGGCCTCACCCAAGCCTTACTGAGTCAGTCTCCACTGGGAGTGGCATCTGACACTGCATTTTTATGTGGGCACCCCAAGGCCTGGGTTCTGGTAATGGCAGAGTTGCTTTTATCAGACCAACTCTTCCATAGCAAACAACTATATATGCTGGGAAAAATATATAAAACAACTGCTTGAAGGCTCCAGAGAGCAACCCAAACAGGCAGAGGTAACACATGGAAGAAGAGACCACTTGGAAGATAGCAAAAGCATTTGGATGGATTTTTAGGTTTTATGGCTTATCCACTAAGAGAAAGCCCTAGTGGACACCAAACAAGATGGCCAAAACTCGTAAATAGCCTTACTGGTTGATAAACCAGAGGACAGAGGTCAGGGCTAGCAAAACACCTGGAAAGTGAGGGAGCATAGCCTAGAAAGGGAAGAGCCACAAAGAGGGAGCCCCAAGTTCTATATATAATCTCTCCAAATCTTTAATTGACCTTTGAACTGTGGATGTATAGGGCAGACCCTAAGCAGCCCAACAACTAAGGCTAAAGAAGTGGACAAAGATTGCAGCTGTGGTCCGCTGCAGGGAAGACAGAGTTTGGAGCTGGAACACAGTCCAGTCAATGGAATGTTAAAGTGGACACTTCCAAGAAGTGTAACAGAACCCAAAGCCTCTCAATGCACTGGGTAGCCCAAAAGTAGTAAACAATAAGAAACAAGAAAACATTACCTCTACTCAAGAGAAAAGGTAAACTATGGAGCTCAGCCTCAAGATGAGCCAATTTTGTAAGCTCTTCTTAGGTGCTCAAGGGCATAAAAGAATATGCCTGTAATAATTGAATATATGGGAAATCTCAGCAAAGAAATAGAAACTGTAAAAAAATCTACCAAATGGAAATTCTGGACCTGAAAATTTCCTGAAATAAATTTACTGGATGAACTTAACAGCAGATTGGAAATTACAGAAAAATCAATTAAATTGAAGATAGGTTGATAAAAATTAACCAATCTGAAGAAGAAAGAAAAACATTAAATATACATTTCATGTGATTGTTATACATATTCACATTTCAGAGCTATTGCTATAAAAAATTACTGGGTTGCCTAGATGCCCTCTGAGCTATACAGCCTACCATTTCTGGGTATAATATCTCTTTAATCTCAGAGATTGTGTTAAACAGTTAAGGAGTCCGCTCCCTGGCTAGGGCTGTGGCATATCACTGACTAAGCTTTCTGGAGCCCTGCAGTCCCCAGGTGAGGAATCCTCGTACTAAGGAACATTAAGTACTTTTTTAAAAAAGAAAAATTCTTTTCTGCCATAATTTATATCAGCAAGAAAGAGGCTGCTCTATCTCTTGGGGATAAATTACATATTGTGCCTTTGTCGTCCAGCATTTATCCCAGAATCGGAAATAGTCTCATTTTTAGTTTTTCAAACTAAGGCTACAATTCCTTGAAATAATAAGAAAGAAAATACAATTCCTTGATTTTAATGTGTTTCTTTAAAAATTATGAATTGTTAAAAATCAAATGATAAATGTTTGTATGTTCATCATTTTATGGGTTTCTAGGCAGATGCATACATATATGTCTGAGAAGTGAATTCTGATTTGCTCAGATCTTTTGTTAAAGGAGGGTCGAAGCAAGTAAAGAATGACCTGCTGGGCAGCCTCTTGACTGTTGAATTTCAAGATCTTTCCTGGTCCCAAACAGCTCCCAGTGTTCTTTCATCTCTTTGCTCCAGGCCCCAGAGGCTCAGCCTGTTCTTGTCTCCTTTACATTTGGGAGCTGCTCCCAGGGTTTTTGCCCTGAAACCTTGGCAGTGGCTGAGTCACAGTCTCCTCAGCACTTTCCTTTTTACTTTCTTTTTTATTTTTAATATAGAAAAACTTTATTGATATTAATATACATACAGAAAAGTATACCTGTTATAAATGTGTGGCTTAATGAACCATCACAGTTCATCACATCTGTGTAACCAGCACCCAAATCAAGAAATGGAACATTTCCAGCACTCTCCTGACTTCTAACAACCTATGATGAATTTTGCCTATTTTTGTGTTTTATATAATTGGAGTCATTGCGTATATATTCACTTGTGCTGGCTTCTTTCTTGCAACATTATGTTTAAGAAATTCATCCATATTGTTGCATGTAGTAATAGATCATTCTCATTGAACAGTTTCACATTAAATGAATATACCACAGTTCGTTCTTTCTACTGCCCTTGGATAGTTGGATAGTTTCTAGTTTGAGGTCAGTGTGAATAGCACTACTCTCAACAGTCTTGTACATAATAATCCTTTGGAGTCACTCAGGCTCATTCCTCTTTAACAGTGTTATTGCTGATGATTTGTAAACAGGTAGAACAAAAATAACTATGAGGAAGTTGCAAAGTTTATAGCTTAGCAGTAGTTGTTAGCCTGCTATATTTTGAACTGAGTTATACCTCTTTATTGGGTTATAAAATAGTAGTTTATAATCAGCATTTTAAGGATATCAACAGAATAGAAAGTATCAAAAGACACTGCACAGAGTAAGGATAAACTCTGTTGCAGACTTTTGTTTCAGTTATACACATTTGAATATGTGTGTAATATGAAGTATAATGTAAAATGTATTTTTACTTTGTGTCATGATGAACAGTTTGAGGGCCACAGTCTTGCCTGTGATTCTTAACTCCCTGTGGACTGGAAACTAGAAGCCTCATGTAGATTTCTGCCTTCAACTTCTATCATACTGGTGATCAGAATCACTCAACTTCCCCTCTCATTCTTCTGGATGCTGGAATCATGCTAGAATAATTGGCCTCTCTTGACTTCAATGGGCAGCTTCCTCTCTGAGGACCTCTAGATTGGCAGGCAGTTCTACCTCTCACATCTCTGCTCAGGCCAAGTGACCCTTCTCCCTCCCAAAAGTAGAGCTGATGCCCAATGACCTTAAAGCACAAGTTGGCACTAGGGCCAAATCCAGCCTGAAGATAGGTTTTGTTTGGCTTATACAGTGCTTTTAAATTGTTTTCAGTTTACTTGCTTTTAATTACAAATTAGTAGATTTCACACACAAAAAAAATCCAAATTTTGGACCATTCTTGAGCTCTGATAATCCCTGGCCTGCATAGCACACAGCGGCATTCACTGGAGCTCTTTAGATGATTGGGTGCACACGCTCCAGTTTGCCACAGTCTCCCAATCCCTGTCTCACCTTGCTTCACTTATTACTATTGCTTGTATAGACTCTTGGATGTTACCTTTGTCACTCTTGCCCTACAAAGTGCATGGGTGAAGGTGGACTGGAGGTGGATTGCAGATAAAAAAAGTTGCTTTTTTTCCCCTCCCCTTAACTAAAGGGAAGCCTGGAGGTGGTTGTTTATTTGGTGCCTATTAAGAGTGAGATCTTCAGGACATTATATGTTTGTTTTTCATATTTTATCTTTATAAATGCCTCTGACCTTTTTTTAATGTAAGTCACAGGGAATCAATGTAATGACAAACAATAGTGGGTATAAGGCAATCACTATTGTCTATCATTATAAGTTTCTTTCTATGGTTTGATTCACTACCATGTGTACATACTGAAATATTATAGATGTTATATAATGACCTTGAAAGATATTAACAATGTATTGCAGTAAAGGATATTATCCAATCCCATTTTTATGTAGGATTTGGTCTTTTAGAGCAAGGGTTGGCACCTTTTTGTTTGTGAAGGGCTAGATAATAAATATTTTTGACTCTATAGACCATATGGTCTCTGTGACAACTCCTCAACTCGGTTGTTATAGCTGAAAGCAACATGGACAATAAGTAATGAGCGTGCCTATATTCCGGTAAAACGTTATTTACAAATACCGGCATTCAACCTGCAATTCAGCTTGTCAAACCCTGTTTTAGAGTATTTGAGGATGCAGATCTTGAGTGTCTGAGGTTTAAGGGCATATATGTCACTTGGAAAAGTTAGAAACAAGAAGTATATCAAAAGATTATTGTACTTCTACTGTTCTGTGTTCTCTCATGGTGAAGAATTTCATCCGATGGGGGCTCTTACATCCTGTTTTTGTCCATCATCAGATACAGGGCCAAGATTTCAGCACACTTTCACCAGCAAGCATCTTTAAATCAATGTTCCAGAATTCAGATGATACGGCAATTCAGGAAGATCCTCAACAGACAGGTTTGTTATATAGACTTTCTTCCAGCACTGAGAGGGAGAATTCACACTGTTGACATACCAAATGACAGACACAGTGAAATATTATTTCCGTTCCTTGAATTAAGTGGCTCTCAGTGTGGGGTTAGAAAAGTATGGGCTTTTTAGTTAAATTCTATCTTTTCCTTTACTTCCATCAGTGAGAGTCTTCTTTCCTTAGATTCTCAAAGAAAAAGGTCTCCTTTTCTAAAAGCTCTGGATGGCTTTAAAAAATGAGAAGAGCTATGAGCTCTTTTGATGTGACACCCCGTTCATGAGTGGGCAAGACCCACAGACAGCATCAGATACATAGATCAGACTGTATTTAAATGAAAATCTCTCTCTGAAACTTCACAATAGTCAGTGTGTTCACTGGTTATGCAAAAAAAGTGTGTCTAGTCCCATTCTAGAAAAGCCTTAGGACACATTTTTTTTTTTTTTTTTTTTATGCTAAGACCTATACTAGGTCTTCACATGTAGAAAGTGAGATTGATTTTGAAGCCTGGTACTTTGACTAGAGGTATTGTTCAGTGAACAGCAGAAAGCCAGCCTGCTGGCAGTAAAGGAATTGGCTCTGACAGACTTCAGCTTTCTTTGGTTTAGCCCATAGTGACCGTGTTTTTGTGGCTCATATAAGGCTTGGGATATGTATATATATTTCTATTTCTTTTTCTTGCCAGCTGCCTTGATTGAAAGTTTTAATGGTGATGCAGAGTCAGTCAGTGATGTTCCGCCATCCACAGGAAATTCAGCATCTTTATCTCTTCCACTTGTACTGCAGCCCGGCATCTCCGAGCCACCCCAGCCTCTACTACCAGCCTCAGCACCGTCTGCTCCTCCGCCTGCTCCCTCCTTAGGAACTGGTTCCCAGCAAGCTGCATATGGCAACCCCCCTGCTCTCTTACAACCTCCAGAAGTGCCTGTTCCCCACAGCACACAGTTTGCTGCTAATCATCAAGAGTTTCTTCCGCACCCCCAGGCACCGCAGCCCATCGTACCAGGACTTTCTGTTGTTGCTGGGGCTTCTGCATCAGCAGCGGCAGTGGCATCAGCCGTGGCAGCGCCACCCCAACCACAAAGTACTACTGAGCCCCTGCCAGCCATGGTCCAGACTCTGCCCCTGGGTGCCAACTCTGTCCTAACAAATAATCCCACTATAACCATCACCCCAACTCCCAACACGGCCATCCTGCAGTCCAGCCTAGTCATGGGAGAACAGAACTTACAGTGGATATTGAACGGTGCCACCAGTTCACCGCAAAACCAAGAACAAATTGTAAGTATTATGTATAAACGATCCCTTGGGGTGAAGTGTATTTACATTGGTGACATGTTCAGAGGCATCTCCTTCAAAAAGGAAAATGGCTGTCATATCTGCCCTGAAACACATTATTCTGCCTTTTAGTCATTTCCCCCAGAATCAAGTGGTATAGGCCCAGGTTGATACCTGCAATAGGTCGGCAGAGAAACCCTCCTCAAGTTTCCCCAGCAGTAGGCACTTGACCAAATATTCCATCTTCAATCTAATCCCATCATCTAGGACAGAAGAGCAGTCAGCAAACTGCAGAGGCCCAAACATTTCAGGAAAGTGGGCTCTGTCTTCAAGGCAGAGTCAACACTGCTGCAAGGGACTGTCAGATGGAACCAGACAGCAGTGGTTAGTTCAGGGAAATAACATGTTCCCAGAGCCCATGAATAGCCATTTTCTACAAAAGTATTTGGTCTCAATGACTAAGGAAATGACTTGGTCATTCAATTAAATATATTCTGAGAGCCTCTTTTTCACTAGATACTACCACGCATGATACTCTGGGGGATACTGAAAAGTGAAAACCGTGTTCTCTTTCATAAAAGCTTACATTCTAGTTAAAGAAGCTAAAATGCTCGAAAGAAAGTTAACATTACCAGTAGTAGGTAAAGTGCCAAGTAATAATGGTAATAGAAAAAAATAACAGCAGATTTACTGAGTTCTTACAATGGGTATAGACTTACTGTGCTAACTAAGCACTTTTTTACGTTGAGGATCTAACATGTAAGTCATTTTCTTTGTGTACATTATTTTTCAGTTACATTTTTTAAAATTTTATCGAACAGATAGTACAGAGAATTCCCTACACCCCATGCTCCCCACCAAGTTTCCCCTGTTATTAACATCTTGCATCAGCACATACACTTGTTATAATTGAATAATCAATATTAATACATTATTGTTAACTAAAGTCCATAGTTATTTATACATTCAGGTTTGCTCTTTGTGTGGTATGGTTCTGAGTTTTGACAAATACATTTCATCTATCTGTCATTATAGTATCCAGAATAGTTTCATTACCCTAAAAATCTGTGTCACTTTTTCCTCCCTTCTTCCTCCCCTAGCAGCCACTGATCTTTTTACTGCTTCTATGTGTTTGTATCTCTAGATGTCACCCACTGCACTTTTTAATGCATTTTTTAATGCATTACTAAGCACTTTTTAATGCATTACTCATTTAATCACAGGAATCCTACGTGTGTATGATTTTACCAGTGGAGAGTGGAGGCCCAGGGAAATTAAGTGACTAGCCCAAGATCACACAGTTCATAAGTGGCAAAACTAGGTTTTGAACATAAACCGTTCCCAGAGCCTGTGATTTTGACTACTACATCGTGCTGCTTGGTGAGGAGTTCAGAGAATAAGGGCTTGTTGGGCAGCCATTCAGTCAGGTGAGCCTTGAGCTATGAAGAGGAATTAGATGGAGAAAAGGATGTAACAAGTAGGAGAGTATCTGGCTGGATTTTTGATGCTCTCAAACAAACTGGAATGGTAGTTTAGGGCTAAATAGTGAGAGCACTCAAATTCCATAAATAGGGTGTCAACTGCCTCTGGAGGCCACCTAATTTCATTTTCAGATGGCCGGAATAACTGGAAAGATCTTTTCAGTGTTATGACTCAAATCTGCCTCCATGTAGTTTTTATTGTTTTTTTTTTTTTTTTCTGGAACAGGTGTCATTTCCATACAGTTCGTTTTTGTGTATTTAAATATGGGTCTCATTTTTCCATCACTGTTTTATAGTGTCATCTCCTAACTTAGCCAGAAGCTTTCACATTCCTCCTAGACTCATCTTAGCAGAACTTTTTTTTCTTTAAAGGGATAAATGACAAAGCCCTATTGAGATAAGACTTGAAGAAAGTAGAAACCCTATAGCAAATTTAATAGGAAGTGTACTAAAGGTGATTTCTGGGAACAACTTTATAGTCCTACTTAAGAGTAACATAAGTAGCTAATGTTTGCTGAATGCTCACCATGTGCCAAGGGCTCTATATGCATTGATCATCTCATTTCATCCTCTCAGATCCTTTGGGAAGTTCTTTGGTTATCATCCCCATTTTTACAGAGGAAGACACAGACTCAGAGATGTTTGATCACTTGCCTGACCTCAACAACTAATTAGTGGCAGAGTTTGGACTTAACTCCAGGTGTGGCAGAGTCCAGGGCCCACTTTGAGCAAGGAACCTGTGCAGCTTAAGACACACTGCCCAGGGCCTTCACTGGGGTTGTTCTGCCTGTGAGAGGGAATCTTAGCCTGTCCTTAGCATGCAGCTTAATCTTTGAGGGAAAAAAAACTTTCCAGCCCCAATAGAAGTATTGGGGGATAGCGGAGACTGGAGAGCTTAGAGGATTGCTTGAGAAAAGCCACTTTGGAGGAGGCTTTGGGCACACAGAGCCATGGGTTAGGCAGCTGGGAGACCGCCAAGTAGTGGAGACAAAGCTGGCTGCATTGAACTGAATGTCAAACAGTGGGGTGACCTCATGTCAGAGCACAAACAAAACATCACTCAGTGCAAAAATCTCTTAACACTGAGGGTTTTCTGTCCTCTTGAATGACCGTTACTATTTGGGAAGCTTCAGGTCTTTGGAGATCTATCATATTTGAGTGGCCATAAATGTGAATTTTTTTTTTCAGCAGCAAGCATCTAAAGTTGAGAAGGTGTTTTTTACCACTGCAGTACCAGTAGCCAGTAGCACAGGTATGTAATTCTGTGTTAACCACAAAAGAAAATCAACTCTCTGGGCCCCTTGAGGCACAGTTGCTTTGCTCCCGTTTTTAAACTTTTAAAATCAAATTTGTTACATTGTATTTGTCACATTTATTTATTAGGGTATTGCTTATTTTTACAACTATGGAAGTTAGTGCACATATAACATAAATACTATGTTTAACATTCTTTAACTGGTAACGGTTCCTTTTCTTTCAGATATAGCTTTTAAATGTAGTCAGAAAAGTTTTAATCAAAGTCAATTCTAAAGAGGGCAGTCATTAATTCACTGGACTCTTTCCTAAGTACAGTAATGAAGAAAATAGCATCTGGGTCAGAGACTATATAGAATAAAAGCCCCCCGCCAACTCTATTTCATAGGTTAAGAAACTGGGGCCCTGAACAATTAAATGACTCTCCCAAAGTTGGAAGTGAGTTTATGGCAGAGCCAAAGCACTAGTTCTCAGGTCTCCTGACTCCCTTATTGTTCTCCTGCCTCTTGGTCTCTGGCTCTCTTCAGACACACAAAGTTTGTCTCAATTCAGAGTGTATGTGTGCACACAAGGTTGGTTGTGTAAAAGAACACCTACTGTGTGTCAGAGACTGGGGTTATAAAGACAAGTGAAATGTCCTAAAGGAGCTCAGAGCCTCTCAGGCAGGCAGAACTGAATAAATCTGGTACTGTGTGGAGAGAGGGGCTAGAGGAATACAGTAGCTCCATTGCACAGTACCAGGCAGCTGCCCTCTGCTGAGCCCTGGGTCTAAGCTTGTTGGAAACCTGCCTGAGGCATCAGGAAGGGAGGAGAGTGAGCTGATTCTTCAGAGATAAGAGTAAGTTCACCAAAAGAACAGCCGAGTATGAGAAGTTTAGGCAGAAGCACCCATAGGCTCAGAGGTAAGAACATATCAGGCATAGGGAGATATCCACTGTGGCTGGCATGTAGGATGCAGGATACAGTGGGGAGGATGGCTGGAGATGAGGTTGGAAATTTAGGCTGAAACTACATGGTATGTGTGGTTTTCTAAGGAAGAGGAACTTTGTCTTGGAGAATGGCATCTACTCTCTCCATCATTCTTGCCTCTATGACACTCAGCTCTCATCTAGTCTAAATCCCTCTGTGCCCTGCAGCCACTTGAAGAGTGGTCTCTCTCGCCTCTCTCGCAGGGAGCTCTGTACAGCAGATCGGCCTCAGTGTTCCTGTGATCATCATCAAGCAAGAGGAGGCATGTCAGTGTCAGTGTGCATGCCGGGACTCTGCCAAGGAGCGTGCGGCTGGCAGGAAAAAGGGCTGTTCTTCTCCACCCCCTCCAGAGCCGAACCCCCAACCTCCTGATGGGCCCAGCCTGAAGGTACCACCGCAGACTTTTCCCTCACCCTCTGTCCCCCTGTCATCATCATCTGCCATACCCTCTTCCTGTGAGCAGAGCAGAGAAGCAGAGACTCCTTCAGACCCTCAGACAGAAACGTTAAGTGCCATGGATGTTTCAGAGTTTCTATCCCTCCAGAGCCTGGACACGCCGTCCAATCTGATTCCCATTGAAGCACTACTGCAGGGGGAGGAGGAGCTGGGCCTGACCAGCTGCTTCTCCAAGTGAAAGGCCTGGATGTGTTCACCTCCAGAAAGAGAGGGCGAGCAGGAAGCATAAGGTGTGATGCCCACCATCATGAGGTCAGCAATTTGAAGGATGAAGAAATCTACTGTTTGAAATCCTCACCTTTCAGATGTATTTTCTTTATTCATATCCCAGGAGCATCCATTCTAAGGAACTGATCTTCAGAAAAAAAAAACAAAAAAAAAAACAAAAAAAAAAAAGCTAAGTTATAAATGAACTGTTTGGCTGCACTGTATGTCACTTTTGCTTATTGTCATGTGAACTTGGAAATTAAGGTTACTTGTATGCATAAAAATTCTAAATGAAAGGGTGTGGTTTCCATCAGTCTGATGCTGCCCATCACTTGCACTGGGGCCTTTGTGGTTTGGGCAGTAGAGTTCAGTGTGTTGAGTGTTGCTCCTCCTGGTGTGTCTTTTGAGTCTGAGGCTGAAACTTGCTCAGAAGGCCAAACCCTCACTCCATCGGAGAGGGAAGTGGCAAAGACAGGTCAGACAGCTATGAGCCAGACAGGAATTGAGTGAGATGATTTTGTTGTTTGCGCTTGATATTGGTAGACCTCAGAGTGACTGTGGCAGGTGTCATTGTGCAGCCAGCTGCAACACAATTGGGCAGCTAAAAGCCTGGCCCAGAGCTGTGGGGATAATCTGGTTCTGCAGGAGCCCTGGGTGAGGCCCTGTTGACTCCTATCTATCAATGACACGTGAGCAGAGCAGGCTCTAGCAACATGATCAGTCTTTGCTTTTCCTGTTTTTGTTTTTGTTTTTTTTTTTTGGGGGGGGGTCTCAGTTGGTTGCCAGGGTTTGCAGATCACAGTGAATTTTTCTTGGGGAACATCCCTGTTTTGTCCTAGAGTGGACATGTGGCTACATGGCCAGTTGCTGGTTAGTGTTCTGCCTTTAATGGTATTTTTTTTCCTCAGAGCAGAAGAGCTGCATTTTGCTTATCAGTAGAAAGTGTGGTTTTAAAGTGGTATATAATTAGCAGGCCAGGAATCCTGGTTCCAGATTCCAGCCAGGCTTTTGGTTGCCCCCTCCCATCTCCACTTCTCACCCCTCTGGATTTTGCATACAGCCTAGTACAGTGCAAAGAAGGATGTGACTTGTTTAGCTTAGTCATATGATTTATAAACAAACAAAAAACACAAAACGATGATCTTCTACTCAGGGTAAAACAATACAAAAAAAAATTCCCTTTCCACCAAAAAGCCTGAAATGTTGCAATAAGTTATCTCATTTGGAATGTTTCATTAAGTTGTGTTATAGGAAAGAAGAATTGTTTTTTGATTTGTGTATAGAATTCTATCCATCTGTCTGCCTTTGGCTCTAAGTCATTGCCTCTAAACATAAAACATAAAATACAATCCACACTAAAATGGAAAGTTTCTCTCAACTGGCTATATATTATTGTAGCCATGAATGCTCACTAAGCTCATTGAGCTCAGAAACTACGTATGACCCAGGGTCCAGACTAGGCCTCTGCCTCTCAAGAGCCCTTCACTGCCTTGAGTGAGGACCAGGGTTCCACAACACAGGGCTGCTCTTCGGACTCGATGATGTCAGGCAGAAAGCAGCCATAATTTTGCCTTCCTTTTTCACTTTATAATGTAGAGAGATCTGCATTTGTCACTCTTCTGTTCTTTGAGCCATTACTCAGGGCCGGCCGAGACAGTATCCAAAACAGATCATTTTGGGAGCCAGAGTCCCTGTCTTTAACAAGTCAATCAGGGACAGACTTGGACAAGAGGGCACTGGTGGTTAATGTTGTTACTGCCATCAGGAGAAGTGGGCTTAGCAGCTGCTGGTTTCTCATTCTAGGAGGTTAGGCAGGAGAATCAGTTTCTTTTTGGCCTTCTACACTCCTCAAAAGGCTGGTGGGTTCTGGTGACCATTGACCTCAGCAGAAGTTGATAAGGCAGGAGGAATTTTCTGTTACCACAGTGGGTCAGTCTTTCTGGAAAACCAACTGCTGAGATGGGTGGTTCTTAGCTGTCTCTGGACCTTGCACCCATGGGGAGCTTTGAGGTAGGACCCTTGCTGTTTTCTCTACAACTTCTGAGAGAGAGCAGCACAGTGGGATCCTAAAGGTAGTTCATACTAGAGGGTAGGAATGACCTCTCACATACCTAGGGTCACCTGGGATTTGGACCCCTGGGAGCTGAGTTGGGAAACAGGAGCCTAGGGAAGGCCAGTGGAAGCCTCCAGGTTTAAATATTGCTTCTTTTTGGTTAGCCAGGGCTGTAATCATGTTGGGCCTTCCCAACTCTGTGGCTTTTCCACTCCAAAGATTGGGGGTGATGCAGAAGCATCTTAAACAGTGTTTGAGCTGCCAAATTTTTCTAATTGAAGTATCTGCCTTTTGAGGGTGACTTGAGATTACAAGGGAGACTATCAGACCCAATCATCTTTTGAAAAATCAGGAGTGTGCTTAAAATGTTAGTGAGTGGTTGTGAAGAGCAGGTTTATTCCACAGAGTAGGCAGTCTTTCCTTCCTCCCCCAGCACCCTCCCTCCCTACCCACTCAATAAGCCTGAGGACCTTGGAAGGAGGGTGCCACTGACTAAAGTGGAGCCAGAAAGCACCTTCATGGAGAATGTGGCTTCCCAAACCCAGAAATGAATCTAGGGCAATGTTAGGGAAGAAGGTCTGCAGACTTATAGCAGGTGAAATCAAACCTTTTTTTTCCCTGTGGTAACCATAACCATTTCACCCTGCAGATTTATACTTCTAGCTCCCTCCAGCATTTTTAGTTATGCCATCCCTTTACAGGGTGCTAGTCAGCAGCAGGAACTGGAGTTCACAGGCTTAGGAGGCAGTAGGAAACTGACTAGCACCACTAAACTGCCTTAGTGAATTTGGCCCTTCCCAGGCACGTGGGTGGAGCACTGAGAGAAGTGGCCCTGCCTTTCCTGGCAGGGTCTGGCCAACCTCATGGGGACATTACTAGTTTGGTGACAGGAGTTGGTGTCATTTATTGAATTCTCCCCCTATCCCTTTTAGAAGGAGATCATGGTACAAAGCCTAGGAGAGGCCTTAAGGTTTGAAGACCTCTCTGGGTAGAAGCAAGGGACTTCTCTTTACCACCTCTGGGAGAGTCAGTAGACTGGAGAGTTTTACCTTCAGGGTCAAGGCAGTGGATTGATGGGAATAATGGAGGGTGGGTGGATTTTCCTGAGAGACTTTGTATAATGCTGAATGTGTCCAGAGGGACGAGTTTGCAGAACCTCATATTGGTATATTAAAGAAATAATAAAAAAGCACTTTAGGTTATTTTATCTTTAACCCAATTGCTGCAATTTCTTTTGTGTGTGTGTGTATGTGTGTGTATATGTGTGTCTGTGTGTGTGTGTTCACACACACAGATACACATATATGTACTTTCTACAAAGTTTTATTTTTTGCTCAGAATAAAAAGTTAAATTGAGGTGTGAAAAGAAAAGCACTTACCTTGGTGCAATATGTGTAGCTTGACGGTCATTGTCCCATGTGGCCCTGGCCTGGCGGTATTTTTCTGCTCCATCAGCCCTGTACCAGGAGGCTGTCTATAGGGAAACACTATTATGCATTCTCAGCAACTAACTGCTCAATCTATGCAAGCCTTCCCTGTGTGCCCAAGGGTGCCCCCTCAGGCTCTCTGAAGAACTGCTGCGGGTCCTGTTTTCTGCTGACTGTTGAGGCCCTTTTTCATCACTTCTTGCATCCTTGCCATCTTTCCCTCCTTCACCATTGCAAACTGATGCCTGAAAGGAAGGAACAGGTTGTTCCTAGGTAGAAACCTGGCACCTTCTAGACTTTTATATTTGTAATTATCTCCATTGTCCTTAATCTTAAACACTTCTCCAGAATCACTGAAACCATTGATTGGTGGAACTGCAACGGTATTGCTAGAATTTACAATTTTCCGACACCACCAATCAGAAATATGTTTGGAGAGATATGGGAGGCAGGGCAACATGAACCATTTCCATACCGCTCCTATAGTGCCCCATTGGCTCTTTAAGCAAAAAGGCCTCCAGCCTTCATTAAATCCAATATAAACAAAGATGTTAATAATCTGCTTTATCAATTTTTTCCTTCTCCCTCATTCCCCCCTCGTTCCCCCTCCCATCCCATTTTATCTTCATTCTCAGGCTGCTATACAAAAAAAAGTTTTAAAATATACTTTAGCCAAAGCAGAAAGATTTCCATAAATTCAATATGCAAATGGTTCTGCTGTGACAGAATTGTCCATTCCTTAATAATGGGAAGGGGGTTGGCAGCAAAACTGAATTATGCATATTTCTGGTTGGTGATGTTTAGCCTGTTTCCTCCTAGATACTTTTGGATGAGAAAGGGTTGT
Organism: Macroglossus sobrinus; assembly: GCA_004027375.1. Classification (NCBI taxonomy): domain Eukaryota; kingdom Metazoa; phylum Chordata; class Mammalia; order Chiroptera; family Pteropodidae; genus Macroglossus; species Macroglossus sobrinus. Next base: position 768,410 of record PVKZ01000204.1, read on the forward strand.
GTTTCTTCTCATGCCCTTTGGGGAAGCTGATGATCACTGTTTGGGCATTTCCCACTGTTACTCCTGTTCAGGAGAGGACTTCTCAGTCTGCACTGAAAAATGCAAATTAAACTGGATCTTTATGTCAATGTATTCATAGTAAAAGCTTTTTTACTGGATGCACAGTTTAAAACCACACACTGCCCTTTTGGTGGTGTGCCTGCTGGGCCAAAAATTGGGTGATAATGTAGTGTCACTTTCTCAGCTCAATGCAGTTTCTACTTTTTCTTATGGAAAAATTTTTCATAAAACCTTTTTTCACCAAAACCCAGGGGTGTTTTTTGCAATATCCTTGTTATCCTCTAGTGGTGCCAAGTCAGAGGCCTCTCTTGCCTGTTTCCCCTGTGTCCTCAGGTCTCCCCTAGGGCGCTGTTTGACTCAACAGTCTACATCCTTTTTAGTTTTTTGGAGAATGTAAGGGTGAGGGTCAGAGTTCAAGATGGCCGTTTCCTTTTCCTTTGAACTCCTAGTCTCTGTTTCGGGAAGGTGGCTGGAAACAGGTGTTTGCTGAACCTCTGGCTCAGATCTTCTGGCCAGGAACAGCAAGACCCACGAGAGCCTTCTTTTTTGACATACACTTGTCATTGGCCAGAGGTCTTGGTGACCATTCTTTAAATCCCAAATCATTTTATTTCGATTATGTAAAGCCTATCAAATTATTTTAGTGTGAAACATGGGAACAATGGACTTCCACTGAGCGATATGAAAACGTTACAGGTTCAGTACTTCCAAAGGAAGAACCCTCCAAACCCAAAAAAGAGTAAATATGAATTTGTATTTTTGAAGAATGTGAAATAATGGTGTTTGCTTAATTGCTCATTTTGTATAAACTTAATGTTGTACTTTAAAATATCTGCTAAGAAGTGAAAATTTAACTTTTTGGAATTGAAGAAGCAATATTAAATACTAATGAAATCCTAATTAAATGCTTATTTAAATCTGGTAGTATCTGTGGCATTTCTTCCCAACCCTGCTCATTGTTGACAACTTTCAACCACTTTCCCCTTCCCTAGCCATCAGTCTTAAGAGAAGGGACAGAAAGGAAAGGTCGGTCACCAGGAGAGTCTGCAGGTTTCCTTTTTAATCAAGGCTCTGCTAAAAGTGTTTTGTGGGACCAGAAGCCCCCAAAGCATGAAATGGACATGTAACGCCACCTGGATCCCCCATAGCAGGCCAGACCACTCTGGCAAGCACTGCTGGTCTGCCCAAATCCGGATAATCAGACTGGGTATTCCTTGGCTACATATCAAAACTCAGCCCTGCCTTCAGCCAGGATGAAGTGGGAGTGAACCCAGCTGCTAGCAGAGCTGCCACCCCAGGCTGAGAGCCAAGTTCCGGCCGCTACCAGTGAAGACTGGCCCCTTTACTGAAGGGAGTTGTTCAGAGTCCAGCCACCAGCCCGGGGGAGAGAGAGAGCTCAGTGCGACTGCCTTGGGGATGGTCAGGGCTCCGCAGCTCCATCGCCAGCATCCTTTGGAAAGCCACCTCTGGCGGAGACAGCTGGCTGCGGGGGTGCTCCGGATTTGGCTGAGACGTTCTGGTTGGAACAGAAAGGAAAAAAGTGAGGCTGGGAGGAAAGGCCTTGGATTAGGCCCCGCAATGATATGACCACTTGGCATTTGGAAAGCACTTAACTTTTTTCAGAGCCTCAAGCCCAAATGAAAGGGCGGGAGGGTGGGCGGTAAAGAAGTGGGGTCACTTGCACCCTCTAGGGGAAGCTAGGATTTAGCAAATTTAGCCAGTGGGTAATCCCCACCTCCCAGGCCCAGTTCGGGGTGGGCACTGACCCCGCCACCAGCCGGCTCCGGGCGCCGGCGGCCCAGCTGTCGAAACATCTCCTCGCAGGCAGCGATGGTGTCCAGGAGCTGCCGCTGCCGCTGCTCCACCGCGTCCAGCAGCTGCTGGGCTCGCTCATCCCGGGACGGCTGCGGGGGTGGCCTCCCGCCGAGCCCCAGCCCCGCCTTCCCACGGTCCACGCCGGCAGCCTCCCTGCCCGGAAGAGAGAGCAAGAGACAGACGATCAGGGCCGGCGCGGCGCGGGGTCCGAGCCCATTCCCCCCGCCCCTACGGGCCCCCTCTCACCCCCGTGACCAGTCTGAGCCCGGGCCCCATTCCATCTCTGCCTACGCGACCCGACCACCGCCTCCCTTTCGGCCGCCCCCCTCCCCAGCGCCGCTCTAAGACTCGGTGAAGCTGCGCCCCGCCCCGTCCCCACCGGTCTCCTTCAATCCTCCTGGGGGTCGTGGTCCCTTTAAGTTGCCCGGCGCGGAGGTGGGGCCGAGCCTCCCGGACCGGAAGCTGGCTGGGCGCGTCACTTCCTCCCGGAAGCGGGCCAGGGCGGATGTCTCTGGCGCGTCCCTGCACGGGGCTGAGAGCCGCGGTGGCTGCCAGCTTGGGATTGAGCGAGGGGCCGGCAGGCTCCACCCGGAGCGGCCGCCTCCTGCGTCCTCTGAGCCCCACTCCGGAAGCGCCGGGGGCCCGGCTGTTGCGGCTCCCGGGGAGGGGGTCCGTGCGGGCCGCAAGCCCGGAGCGCGTCGGTTGGACCGAGGCGCTGCGGGCTGCCGTGGCCGAGCTGCGCGCCGGCGCCGTGGTGGCCGTCCCCACGGATACGCTGTACGGCCTGGCCTGCTCGGCGAACTGCTCGGCGGCACTGGGCGCTGTGTACCGCCTCAAGGGCCGCAGCGAAGCCAAGCCGCTGGCCGTGTGCCTGGGCCGCGTGGCCGACGTCTACAGGTAAAGCCGCCCCAATCCGGCCCCGCTGGGGGCGGCACCGCGGGTGGGGCTTCCGGTGACAGGCTTGGGAGACTGAGGCGCTGGGAGCGGGAGGGGCTTGTCCAAGCTCACCCAGGAATCCGGAACTGGAAGTGTGTGTCGAGGCCTTACTGTTTGCCAGGCCCTGAAGTAGAAGCTTGGGCGCAGCGATGAACGAAGCAGGGTCCCTATTCTTCTGGCGCTTTTGTGGTAATGGGGGAACTCCACGGTTTAAAATGTTAAAGAGGGAAAAAATACGGTAGCTTAATTAGTAGAGAATGCTTCGAAGAAAATAAAACACGGAGTGTGATAGCAGTGCTGTTCTTGTAGCGTCGGAGACCAGAGGCATGTGGTTCTTAGGGCCCTCTTTTCTAGATCTGCCTGGCATCTGGACTAGGGCCAGCAGTTGCCCTTCATTGGATGGATTTGTGGTTTTTTGTTTCCCCAGGTACTGCCATGTGAGAGTACCTGAGGGGCTCCTGAAAGACCTGTTACCAGGACCAGTGACCCTAGTGATGGAACGCTCGGAGGAACTCAATAAGGATCTGAATCCTTTAACTCCTGTGAGTCAGATTTTCTCTTGTGTCCCCAGACTCCTGTCATCTGGCTTTCACCAGGATCCAGGCAAGACCCATTCCTCACCCCTTCCAACATTTTTGATGATCCCCTTTTCCCTTTGACTCATAGCTTGTAGGCATCCGCATTCCTGACCATGCCTTCATGCAGGACTTGGCCCAGATGTTTGGGGGACCACTTGCTCTCACCAGCGCTAACCTCAGCTCCCATGCCAGTTCTCTCAATGTTGAGGTGAGTTACTTAGTCGTTCCTCCTAGCCCCCCAAACATCACCAGGCCAAACACAGTTTTCTCTGAACCACAGTGTTGATGGTTCACTGGAATTGCCTAGCAGGAGAGTCCATTTGTGGGAAATCTGCCAGTTGGCAGGGGAATCCAAGTTAAATTTTGGAAAGGTTTTATTCAGAGCTAGAGAGGGGAGGGTGATAATTGGCTCTTTCTTTTTAGTAATAAACATTATAAGTATAATCATTTTTCCCATTCGTAGTAGTGGTTGGAAAATACAGTTAGGTGATAAGTTTTTACAGCAGTGCTGTAAAGAAACTTAAAGCTCTGAAAAGTTAAATCACTGGTCCCAGGGACTTGCCCCTCTTCTCTTACCTCTGCCATAAGCCAGGTCAAAGAAAGGATCATCCTAATTCTGTTTTAGTTGAGTAACTTAGAATAAATGAGAACACAAAGAAATTTAACTTATCACACCATTTTCTTCTTACTGAATTTAAATGTAGAACACAGTAAAGTGATGGGGTTTCCCATGCCCAGACCTAATGAGTGAGTTCAGAAGCCTTGGAAAGGGAGTGCTCAGCATCCCTTCTTATTCTCAGACTTTTACTTGGTCCTGGTGGCCATACTTGAGACACTGGGGAAAGATTGGTGAGAAGGGTAATTCTTACCTTTTCAGTAAGCAGTTGACCTATCCAACACAGTAACTGGTATTCATAATCCCCCATCCCACAGCCCCAGGCCTAACTGCCACTGTGGTGTCATCATAAGGGGTGGAGGGAATGGATGATGCTCAAGCTCAGAAGGGAATACTCTTCCTGTAGCCCAGGGAGTGTTGGTGGCACGCACTTGCAGAGTCCACCCTGTTTTCTGTTGCCTACCCTGGTCCAGAGTTCCACTGAGATCTAGGATCAGAGTACCAGAGCAGGAAGGACCCTTATTTTACAGTTCTAGATAATTAATTTGAAAGTGGTCACAGAGATTTGGATCTAGTGTTCTAGATGCTAATGCAGTGTCCTTAGCACAGCTGGCCTTAACTAGATGCGATTCCTTTCCCTGCTTAGAGGAAGATGCCTACTGTTTTCGAACTGTGCAGCTTTTGTCTTATGAAGCCTGCCTGCAATATAACATCATTGCAGATGCAAGGCATAGATTCCATGCTCTTCCTCTCCCTCTTCTTAGGAGTTCCAGGACCTCTGGCCTCAGTTGTCCTTGGTCATTGATGGGGGACCAATTGGGGATGGCCAGAGCCCTGAGTGTCGCCTCGGCTCAACTGTAGTTGACTTGTCTGTGCCTGGAAAGTTTGGCATCATTCGTCCAGGCTGGTGAGTCTCTTCCCTGTGGTATGTGGATAGAATTTGAGGGCAGAAGGAGATGCAGAAAAGGCCTTGACAAAATAAAGGTGGTCACATTCTCTTGCCTTTATGGGAGTGAACAGCTTTGAAGATGTGGTGGATAGAATAGGATTGAGTTTGCTTTTAAACTAAGCTTGCTGTTTTTAGGATTCAAAAGGATTCATCAAGGGTTTAATGAATAGAGCATAGTAAGAGCGGAGAGTTTAGAGGTCCCTATTCACTGTAGTCTGGTGGGTTCAAGGCTTTGAGAAGTCAAACTCTTAACTGTCCTCCATTTCCTCCTCAGTGCCCTGGAAAGTACTATGGCTGTCCTCCAACAGAAGTACGGGCTGCTCCCCTCACATGGATCCTGCTTGTGAAACTCAGGAGGAGGGAGGGCCCAAGGACTGGTGCTAGACACTATGTGTCTGTCCACTGACAGCTGGCAGGGCCACATTTGCAGAGGCCACTGGGGCTGCAGTGTCACTAATCTGACCCTTTAAGGCAGTATGTCTGAACAGTGTAAACCAGGCCCTAGGAGCTGCTGGTTTAGTTTCATACCTCAGGGTGGGGGTGGGGAGCAGTTATAGTTATTACCTGTAATTTCACATATCAGTTAGAAGCTGAATAGAGACTTTAAAAACATTCCTAGGATGCTGCTGTTCTATTGAGTTTCTTCTTCTTCTTTTTTTCTTCTTCTTCTTTTTTTTTTTTTTTTTGATTGTTGAAATACAATTTAAATAACAGACTTGGAATCTAGTGAGAGCCTCCTCTCTGGTAGATAGTGCCATTTAATGTCCAAATGAGCTAGAGCACCAGCTGATACTGTTTAAAAGTCTCAAGTGACCAAAAGTCATGAGTTTCTGAACCAGGTTAGGATAAAGATTGTAGAGCCACAGGCCAAACACTATTTCCTCTGAACCAGAGGCTGCTGGTGTGGCATGCTGTTGCCTGGTAGAGAGTCATTGTTTTGGTCTAATGGTAGGAAGTCAGCTCAGTTGGCAAGGTGAGGTCCAAATTAAAGAATATTAGAAAATCTCTGCTACCTCTTTCAACTAGTGACTTTTCTTCATAAAATAAATTATAATCATTTATATCTATAATACCTTTATTTAAATTTAGCATCTACTCAGCAACCTTTACCTGTATTCATATGTATACCAAGGTTAAACGTAAGTATTGTTGGACATTTGAACTTGGTTTTTATTTACTAGAGAATAATGCTGCTATTAAACATGTTTGTAAATGGTTTATTGTTCTTTGAATTATTTCCTTATATTAGGATCACTAGGTCAAAGTATTTGAACATTTTTATGGCTCTTGATACAGATTAGCCTTAACAAGAACTGAATCAGGTTGCATTGCGATCAGCAGCATGTGAGAATTGCTGCCCCCATTGTCTAGGGCATTCTATACTTATAGTATTTTTCAGATTATGTATATGTGAAATGGAGCCTCAGTGTTACTCCCTTCTGTAAATTACAAGTCACTATCCAGCCCTTTTCACCTGTTGTGCCTGCCTTTTTCCCCAGCTAAGTCACAAATAAGGGACCAGGCCTACCCCTTCCATCAGTGGGGTTTAGTATCCTTTACTTAAATGCAAGTGGGAGTCCTTTGGTACCCAGTAGGGCCCACTATCTCCCCTCCACCCTTGCATACCACTTCCCAGAATTGGGATTCAGTCTTGAGCCCATAAACTACTCAGTGCCATGGTTTCCAGCACATATTTTCAAGTAGATCCTAAGAATCTTGCCAAGAAGATATTCCAGGGCCTGCTTTGAGGGTCTCTGCAATTAACATGTTAGTTTATTTATAAAGAAGCAGTGGTTTGTTAAATATTCCTTCTAGAAATCCTGTTTAAACTACTAATTTCTTAAGCAAACTCAACTCTTTACTGTGCTAACATTAGCTATCCCAAATGTCAAATTGTCAGGATCTGAGGGGTCAGAATTTGTGAAGTATTGAGCAAAGGAATGCTTACTTGAGAATACCATGTCATTTAATTAATACAAATCACAGTAGCACTGAAAATGGCCTTTGTGAATGGGTCTCATTCAGTTTAGGCTGCTAAAGGGAGGGGGGTGTCCTAATTCTCTCCCTGGAGCTAAATGTTCATCTGGGAAAACAGGCTCTGGAGCACAGAGGTATTTTCTTAAAGGAAACAACTGAACTCCCAGCACTGGGTAAAACTGCAAGAAGGAAAAACCTATAGCTATGCTCTAGCACTAGCTACAAGGCCACTTCAAATAAGGGAAGCTGGGTCCTGTAAGCACCAGGAAGACAGAAACCATTCCTGGTCATTTGCACCCAGCACCTTGCACATAGTAAGGTGTTCTGTTAGTCTGTTGAATGACTATGTGAATGCTCAGGATTCTTTCCTGAAAATTGGGTTAGGAATCTATTGAGAAGGGCTTGAACATAGAATTTCCCTTTTAGAAAGTCTCAAATATGGTTTCCTAACTTGGAGAACTCAGACAATGTAGGAAGGAGGCCTGAAGAAATGACGCAGGCTGGCAGAAGGGAGCAGGGTGCATGCTAGCCCAGAACCCCAATATCTTTCTAAGAGCAGTGACTTGTCAACTCCACTACACCACACCAACCTGCTGAGTTCAAAGCTAAAAGGGATTATTTTAAGGTGTTCTGACAGGATGTAGAGCTGCCCTGGCCTAATTCCAGTCACCTGCCAGCCTCTATGGTTCCCTCTCTGGAACACTGCCTAGTTTCCTGTCACTGCAGAACACCCGAGCACCACTTGCCTGAGGAACATGGACCCAGGCTTGATGGCCCACCCAGAAGCACCCAGCTGCTGACTTGAAGATGAGCGAGTGCCTACAACCTCAGCTGAGCCCCACATGGTGACATCTTCCAGTGAGGCTGGGATATCACCATGCCCCTGTTTGCAGGCCCCTCACATCAGCCACTGCTCCTTCTCCTTGATGAAGTGCTCTGCCCAGCGGCGAGTCAGCTCCAGGTACAGGCTGGGCTGATGAGGCAGGTAGTCCAAATACAAACGAGTTGGTGTCTTCTTGGGAATCGCCTTCTCAATCTGGGTACCTTCATGCCACTCATTGAAAGAGGTGATGGAGACGATCTCAGGCCTCACTGTCAGGGCTGCCTGCAGGGCTGTCTCATAGTACTTGCCATTGACCCTGTTCCGTGTATTGTGGTTGTTCCAGGGCCGGATGCTGGTGTCAATATAGCCAGGCCCCACACTGGGAATGAACATGAGGTTATTGGCATCGCAAAAGTTCTTCACAGCTTTCCAGTTCTGATGGGAGGAGCCGAAGGAGAAACCATTGGAGGCAAAGTAGGTATACATGCCATCAAATCCAGCAGTCAGGATGTCGTGGGTGTGGCCCTCCTCCACCAGCAATGCTATGAAGACCCCATCATAGGGGGTGTTGCGGATTGAATGGGGCCCATTTGGTGTCAGGAGGTGGGCCCAGGCCTCAGGGGATGTCAGGTATGAGTCATAGATATAAAAAAGTGGGAGGCTCTTACCCATGCTGTTCTTATAGCGGTAAAATGCACCATGGGAGCCATACCTGAGGAACAGAAAAAAGGAGACCCTGAGTTGGCAGCCTAAGCTGGGAGAAGCCAGCACAGCTGTAGGACCAGCCATGGATGAGAACTTCCCTGATGCCAGAGCACAATTTTAGATTCAACCAGTCTGCACAGTTAGACTCATCATGCCTCTTAAGCAAGAACCTAGTTTCCTCCCTCCTCTCCCCAGCTTTGTCATTTTTATTCAGATCTTTGCCATAGGTTTAGCCACTCCTATCTTTCATTTAAAGTGTAAATCAGAACTGATTGCTCCTTGCCAAGAACCACAAGGCCTCACCTTGCTCAGGCCCTGCTCAACTCCATTCTTTTTTTAAAAAAATTATTTATTATTATTATTATTTATGCCTATAGCACCTGGTCTTCCTAGTTGTTCTCCCACCCAAGTACTAACCAGGCCCAACCCTGCTTAGCTTCAGAGATCAGACATCAGGCTTGTTCGGAGTGTCATGGCCATAGACCATAGACTGTGGCTCTACTGGGGCACAAACTCAGGACCTTCTGCATGTAAAACAGACATGCTAACCGCTACACTATGGAACCATGTCCTCACCTCCACCCTTGCTATTATCCCATCTTTCTCTATACTCCAGCTATACTGGCCTTGCTATTCTGCTGTCAAGCTTGTCCCATCTTATAGCCTTTGGATCTGACAACCCTCTGCCTGGAATTTTCTGCCTGCCCCAGATCTTTGCAGAGCCAACTCAGGTGTTTGCTCACCTGTTATCTCCTCAGAGAGCTCACTTGATCACCCATTCTAAAGTATTTTTTAGACACACTCTAACACAATACCAGACTTTATTCTTTATTATTACTTTTTCATAGTATGGATCACTATTTGATTTTCCACGTGTAACTACTGTTGGCTCCGCTGCACCTCCAACACACCAGAATGTAAACTTAGCTAGTCCTACCCATTACTGTGCAACTGGGCTTAGGAGAGTACCTAGACACCTAAAGGCACTCAATAAATATTTTTTGATTGAATGAATGATACGTGCAAGCACTGTACAAGCCATTTTCAGTTAACATATGTTAACTCATGTAACTTCCATGAAACTCAAGTTAAGTGGCTTGCCTCTACTCACAGATTGAGGCTGCAGAATCAGAATTCAAACCCAGGTCGCTGACTCCAAGCCTAGTACGCTCTTCCTATAAAATAGCTGCTGGGGACAAGGCATTCTGCCCCTGTGCTTCTTGACCTGCGCATCCAAGCCATCTATCTATACTTCAATTTGATCCCCCCAAAAATCCGGGCCCCAGAGCAGCCTTACTTGTCAATGATGTACTTGATGTTGTCATGCAGAGTGACGTCATTCCGGCCTTTGTAGGGTTGGATGTGGAAGGCCACCTGCCACAAATGAGATACTGGTCAGGTGAATATCTGTTCAGGAGTCACAGCCTACAAGTCTCATGCTCCAACATTGGCCAGGAGTTGAGAGGCTGAGTTCAGAAGATGGTCTAACAGTGATGGGCATAATAGAGATAAAAGCAGCCACTGCCCTCAGGGCCAAAAAAAGAGGGACAAGAAATTTACCCACCTCCCACAGCTAGGCATCTGAGAATCAATCTGATGGGCTATTGCAGGATGACTAATAGGTTTCAACTTATGTGCCAGTTCCAAGTGATCAACACTAGCTGCCTGAACTATGGGAAGAAGTATATTGAAGTTTATTAATGGGAAAATGTGCTATGATGTGTTAAACATATTGGTGATAGGCTCAGGGACAGGAGTGGGGTTCCACTCTGTTGTTTTTCTTCTTTTGCCACAGGAGAGGGAAATGACTTACTTGATTACATTTGAGGGAAATAACAACATGCCTAGCCCAGCTGCATCATTCCTCTTGAAAGTGAGCCTGCCTGTCAAAACACGTGTGAGCTCTGCTCCTTGAGGCCAAGCATTGCCTCCCACTAGGGAGCTGAGGCTGAAGCTGTTTGTGGGACAATTGGGCCCTTGGCTGCCCTCTATCCAGGGTCAGGGTCTTGAGCGTAACTTCTATTATTGTGATATTTAGTCTCCCATTTCTCCTATATTTAGTTTCCTGAACTTTTTTTTCAGAATTGAAGAAAATAAGAGTGACATAGGCACTATTTATTAGAACCCCATCCCCAACACCATACTTGCTATGTATTTGCCATACCTGGGCTAGTGCCAAGAACTTCAGTAGAGGCACTATCCCTGTGGGCAGAAAAGGGGAAATCTCCAGAATGGGCCAGAGAGCACTTTATCTCTTTTTGAGGACTCACCTGGATATTGTACTGATGGGCAGTGTCCAGAATGGCGGGCACAAGGTCATCTGAAGGTTCCCCGTTATCATCAGCCATGCCAGGTGGATACCAGGACAGGACCAGGACACCTGAGACACAACACAAAAGCTACTTTAGAGACACATAATATCCCCACAACAGAGATTTGTTTCCTCACAAACCATCTCCAACTGCAAAATGGTTTTTGAATGAAACCTAGAGCGAGGCTCCTGCCAGGTTCACTTCCTGCAGCTAAGATTACAGAGCCTTGCTCCCTGGAGCTGTCCATGCCCGCGGTGCTGAAGCAAGCCGCTGGGAGAACCTTAACGTACCAGCCCAGGAAAGAGGCTGAGAAAAGCCAGGGTAGGAGCCGGGCTTTCGCTTACATTAGCAAGTAGTAGAACAAAGGGAAATTGGTGGACAATGCCACACCCACTCATCCGGAAGCCACAGTCCTATCTCTGGAGGAGAGAAGCACCTCTGAGGTCCCTCAGGGAGAAAAGCCCAGAACAGAGATCATCTTATTCTTCCCATGGGAAACAGCATTTGTCTCGACTGCCCCTCTAGACTAAAATCCTGAGGGGCAGACTCTATGTTCTTTATCTGTGAATACCTCCAACCATTATTTCTGGCATTCAGTTTTTTCCCTCACCGATTGTTTCCAAACAAATTGAAATGTATTGTAAAATCCAGCAGAATTCAGTGACAAAATCTGAAACAAGTGAGCCTTCTACCCCAGGCTGCCTACAAAAGAGGCTCCCAGGGACCTCTTTTCAAGCAGAGTGCTTGATGTAAAGCTCCTGGATCCCTTCCTGCAAACAGAGCAGGGTCCATCATGTAATGTGGGTAAACTTTCCTTCCTGCAGCCAGCAAAAGCAGGAAGAGCCGCTGCTTTACTCTGGACGCGCGTTGTGAAAGCAGAAACCATGCTAGGTGCTACTCCTTCGAATCTCAGACTCCTGCAGGGCCAGGATACCCAGACTTCATTTACCCAAACCTGGAAGCTCAATAGACATGAAGACTCTGCCTCCCTCTCCTCACTGTCCCTACCTGGGACAACTCTGGCGCAGACGCTTTCCACTGGCCTTCCCAAGAGCTCCTCCCTATGAAGGGGCTCTGGAATTGTGAAGCGTCTGAAGGCAAGGTGGGTGAGTGAATATTAGGAAGTGGAGCGATGCCTCGTGAGGAGCGCAGAACGAGAGTAGAAGGGAAAGGGTAAGAAGCCAGGGTGAGTGAGGCTAAAAAGGCCCGGTGACTGGACCATCGGGAGTTGGGGTGTGGGAACGAAGAAGGGCGAGGTTGGGGGACAGGGCCGCCTAGGGGTGAGGGGAACTTACCGATGGCGGCTTCCTTGAGCTGGGTCATGTGTTCCCGCAGCACGTCAGGGTCCCGGGAGCTGTAGGGCCCCAGCTCCGGGTAGAAGCTGGAGCCTAAGTCGTCGGGGGGACTATGGCGGCCCCGGGGATAGCTGGCCGAGATCTTGGGGTCCCAGTGCGGCACCATGACGTGGTCCCAGTGAATGTAGTGGCCCTCGCGTCGCGGGCTCCCGTACCATGAGTAGTAGAAGGCGTGCAGGTCCGAGTAAACACGCAGACTCTGCCCGGGAGCGGGCTCGGCCTCCGCAGGGGCTAGCCCGGGGGGGCTGCCTGGGCCCGCGGTGTGCGGTGGAGGCGGCGGCGGCGGCGGCGCGGCGGGGGCGGCCGGGGCCCGAGCGGGGGGTGCAGGGGCCCCCTCCGGGTGTCTCTCAAAGGGCGCCAGCTCCAGGCCTGGGCCCAGAGCCGGGAGTCCGTCGGGAGCCTTGAGCGTGCGCAGGCCCATGAGGGTACCAAAAGCGAAGAGCAGCACCAGGAACAGCGCGATGCAAGCGCGGCGCCGCCGCCGGGCCATGGCGGCCCCAGCGCTCCTCGCGTCCTGCCGGGCTACCTCCCCGCGCGCGGCGCCATGGCCGCCCGCCCGGCTCCCGCGCACCGCGTAGCCCGCGCGCGTCCCAGGGAGACGGCGACGCCGAGCGCCAGGCGCGGCGTGGGCGGCTCCCCGCTTCTCCCCCGCAGTGCGGGCGGGCCCAGCACACTGAGAATGCAGGCGGCGCAGACCAAATGGTCGCGAGCCGAGGGGGAGTGGAAGCGGAGGAGACGAAGCAGTGGCTAAACTGCGAGTTCCCGAGCCAGAGGAGCCTGTCAGGAGGTCTGGCCCGCCGGAGGATTTTGTCGCTTTCAGCGAGCCAGCGGGATGGAGGCGCCGGGTGGGCGAAAGGAACGCCCTCCTGCAAGCCAAGAGAAGGTCCGTCCTAGCGGCGGCGCTGGAGGGTATGGGAGCAGAAGGCAGTGTGGAGGAGAAAACGAGTGTCTATGGTTGTCCCTTTCTCCAGCGATCTCCTTCCCCACTGATGGCTCTTTATTGACTTCACCAATCCTCAATCTCCACTGATCTTAGTGACTTCCCTTCTTTCCCTCAGATCCCCCCAACCCTTGGACCCCCTCACACACACCCCAAGCAATCTGAAGCCTGTTGAAAGAGCCGTCAGGAAAACCCAGGAGTTAGACATCACACATTGGCTAGCGCACCGAAGGACAAAGGCCGAGGGAGATCGTGACTGGCTCAAGGTCACATGGACCCAGGCTAAACGCAAGGGTCAGGACTGGCTCACCAGAGCTCTTGTCACTGCCCAGACTACCTGGTATCAGGAATGTTGTCGTCCTGAGCCGTGCAGTCTGCCCTTGGACAACCTTGTAGAATCTGTGAGGACTAAATGAGAGGATGACTATAAAGCACCTTTTACAGGATCTGACAAAATTAGCTCTCAATGTACATTTGCTGTTCTTTCTGGACGCTGAGCTCCAGGGGGTGGTATTTACCCTTTTAGATTAGGAGAGCTGCCAGACTACCTCTCAGTCCCCAGGGCTGTTTTTTGAACTAGACTCTGGTGTGATATTCTATAGACAATGATAAGTTTTTTCCTCACCATTGATCAAGTTTCTACTCTGCGTTATTCATTATTTCATTCATTCAGAAAATAGTTTTCTTCATTGTTTGCCTCCTTCACTGGTCCATTATGGAAGCAACTTGATTTCATCAGCTGCTCTGCAGTATCTAAAACAGCTTGGCATAATAGTAGGCACCTGATTTTTATTTCTTAAGTAAATGAATTATAGGCAACCCAGGAAGAGGTGGAGCAAGGCTGGGGAATGTGAGTAGGTCTGGAGCCCAGGAAATGAGTTTGAGAGAATTCATGGTAATAAGTGTGAATTAATAGGATGCTTTCAGCTCCAAATAGCAGATACCTGATTCAAACTGGCTTATACAATGTGGAAATGCATCATCTCAAAAAGCAGGATGTCCAATGGTAGGGCAGAGTGTGTAGATTCCCTGGTTCAACATCATCATTAGGAACGTGAGATGCTTCCATCTCATTGCTCTACTGTCCCTACCGTTGACTTTATACTAAATCTGACTCCCCACACATCACAAAAACAACTGCTGTGGGGCAGTTAAGGCTGTGTGCTTCCTTTTCCCATCTAATAGTCAACAGTAAGATTGAGTTCTCTTTCCCCAAAGTCCTAAGCAAACATCTCCTTGAATCTCATTCATCTAATCTGGTTTAGGCCTGTTCATCCAATGAGAAAAGAATAAGGATGGAACTCTCAGGAAAACCAACATTTATGGGTCGGGCAGAGGAAGGAGAGCATGTGGAAGAAATTGAGAATCACTAGAGAGGAAGTAAGAGAATTGGGAGAGGGTGATGATGCTTTTAGATAGCCAGTGGGAAGGGGTCCCCAGCTCTCAATCATTTCACTATTTCTGAAAATGCCCTGCCACATAATGGTGGCCCAATTGTCCATGCCTGGAGTCTTTGACACAACCACCCAGGCACAATGCTTTAATCCAGGGATAAACTCTGACCCATTGGGTTCATCTTGATAGTACCTTGTTTCTTACTGTACCAATCAAGGACACTGACCCAAGGGTCATCAATTATAATCCTTCTCCGAGATTTTTCTCTCTGGTGCTGAGGATAGATTCAGTCTTTATAAACATAAAGTCATTAGAGAAGGAATAAGGAATAGAGGAGCTTAATAGCATTAGAGATGCTGATTTCAGTTTTTCTTGAGGCCTGATTTCAGTGTGAAACAAATAATCTTCTAGTAAGTTACCCTTTTATTCTAAGCAAGATGAGCTTGTGGAGCAGACTATTGGGTGCCTATCAATCTCAAGCAGAGATTGAGTGAGGAACTTGGGAGCAGGGAGGTCATTTGGGAGGTAATCCTAGGAAGCAAGAGTGAGGAATTAAGGAGAATGAGACAAAAAAGAAAAGCCAGACTATTGGTGCATTATGGAGGTTGCTGCTATATAGATAATGGGGCCTTGGTTCCACTAAGATGTCTGAAAAGTGTACAAATGCCTCCCAGAATTGAGGTGTGAGGGTAAAGCAATTATCTACTGCCCCCTGCTTCCTCCACTGGTTGAGCATTTTTCTCCAGTGCTCTTAACTTCCTCATACTTCTGGTCTCCTTTGTACCCAAGTAGGCATCCATGATATCAGAGAAGATCCTGAGGCAGGCATAAAGACAGAAAGACACATTGTATGTTTGAAGTGGGATGTAGCTAGTGAGAGGTATATCTAGGCTTGCATAAAACTATCCATCCTAACTGTGTTGTCATAATAAATTACTACAAATTAAGCAGCTTAAAACAGCACAAAAATGTGTTATCTTACAGTTTTTCAAGTCAAAAGTCTTGTTACAGTGTGGCTCAGCTGGTTATTTGCTTAGTCTCAGAGGACCATATCAAAGTGTCAGTAGGACTGTGCTCCTCTGGGGAGGCTTTAGGAATTAATTCATATCAAATATTACCAGCAGAATTCAATTCTATGTAATTTCAGGACAGAGGTCTTCATTTCCATACTGGCTGTCAGCTGGGTGTCTTTCTCATGTTCTAGAGGCTGCCTACATTTCTTGGCTTGTAGCCTCCGTCTTCCCTCTTCAAAGGCAACAACATCAGGTCTAGCCTTTCTCACACTTTGAATCTATGACTTCCTCTTTTGCCTCATCTCTCCTACCTCTTCTACTTTTAAGAGCACCTGTGATATATTAGGTTTAGTTGGATACTCGAGGAGAATTTCCTTATCTTAAGGTCACTTGACTTATAACCTTAATGCTATCTGCAAAGTCCCTTAACAGCAGTAACTAAATTCATGTTTGAATGAATAAGAGCATAGAATCTTGGGGACTGGGACATCTTTAGAATTCTACCTACTACAGAAGCTATTGTTGAAATCAAAGAGAGTCAAGGGGGTGTGATGCATGACTTTAAAGGTTTCTGCTGTACCCACTCCATCAGTTAGAATATGTCCAAGAGCAAATAAGGACAATAGCTAAATATGGCTTAAAGCAGTGCTTCTCAGACTCTAGTGAGCATATCAAGCACTTGGGGATTTTGTTAAAATACAGACTCTGATTCAGTTGGTCAGGAGTGAGGCCTGAGATTTTGCATTTATAATAAGATCTCAGGTGATGCTGGTTCTCATGGTCTCAGACCACATTTTAGGACTTAAAGTATGGTGGGCCTGTTACTCCACATTCTGAGGAATCTTCAGATAGGCTGTTTTTAGGGGTGGTTAATCCAGTTGGCATCAGATCATGTTCTCTGTGGTTTCTTTGTCCTACTTCTCATGGTTGAAAAAGGATGGAGCAGTTCCAGGTATCACATTCCCACATGACGATATACAGAAGCAGAAGAAACGGCTGTTTTTTAAAGAGTAAGATAAACTCTTCTAGATGATCTTAGCTGACTTCCCATCATTTCTCATTGGTCAGTATTGTGTCATATGCTCACACTTAAGCCAATCCCTTGCCAAGACCATTCAGAGAAGGGTGAATAAAATCAGAAAGAAGGGAAGAAATGGGAGTTGGGTAAACAAGGGTGTCTCTCACATCTGCCCAGAGTCTATTTCTTACTTCTTTTTCACTATGTTGTGAGAGACACCCTTTTCCCATTGTGTCAGGAGATGGCAAATTTACTCTGCAGAAAAGTGGAATAAGAGCCTCCTGACTCAGAGGTACCAGGCAACAGCAGAGGTAGAGATAAGATGCCATGTTGAAATCCAGAGGACTAAATAAGAATATGCATAATGCATGGTAAGTCCAGCCATTAGAAAGCTTCCTTACAAGCAGAAGTCTGAGTGACTCCTCTCTGGAGAAAAAAAATCTTGAGAAAAATCCTATACATACTGAAGTCAGCTCACTGATCAATCCAGAGTGAAATACATGAGTCAGCAATCTGCCTCTTGTATTCACATCTTCCAGTCAGCTTTCTAGTGCCTCTAAACATGAATAACCAGCCAATGATTCCAAGACACTTAGTGACAGCTTCTTGCATGAAAGACAGAGATAAAAATAAGGAAACAAAAAAGAGCAAGAAAACAAGAACAATAGTGATTAAATCAGAAGAAACAGAAATAATGTAGTAAGCCAAATAAAACAAGCAAATGACAAAATACTGTCATCTAATACCCCAGGGATTTTGCATTCATGAAATAAAAATAGAGTGCTACATAAAAGGGGAAAGGGTTGATCAGAGTGCAAGAAATAACTCTTGGAAATTAAAAACAAGAGAGATGAAATTTAAAATTGTAATAGAAAGTTAGGAAGATAAAGTTAAAGAATCTCCCAAGAGCGGGGGTGTGGGGGGCGGTACAGAACAACGCTGAAGATGGAATTTGGAAGGCAAATGAGAGCATTAGAGGCTCAATCCTGAAGTTCAATGACTGACTAATACAAATTCCACATGGAAGATATTAATAACACTGAAGGGAGAAATTATCAAAGAACTCATACAAGAAAAATCTCCGAGGACATGTCTTTCTGGACTGCAGTTGTGATCAATTAATAAAAAGAGATCCACATGGGACTTATCACTGTGAAATTTTAGGATATTGAAAACAAAGAGAAGATCTAAAAAACTTTTGAAAAGAAAGAAACCATATACCAAAAATTTGGAATTACAGTGGCACTGGAAACTAGAAAGATGGGAGAATTGCCTCCAAAATTCTGAGGGAAAAGAATTTTGAACCTAGAATTTTATATCTAACTTTTCAGCATACAAAGTCTCATTTTTTTTCCCTCTTATGCCTTCTTTCTCAGGAAGCCACCAAAGGAGGCAAGTAAAAAAGGTGAGGGGAAACTTGGGATGTTAAAAAAAAAAAAGAAAAAAAAAGCATAACAGCTGTGCAAGTCTAAAGAGCAGTCCAACTCAATAGGAGCAAGAAGACACCCCAAAATGGATATCCCAAGAACAACTGAAATTGATAAATATCCTGATATACAACTCTCTTCCAATTCTTCTTTTACATTTCTCCTGTGATTGTATTATTATTTTAGGTTAAATCACTAATGGATACATTACACTCTATAATATTTTATTACTGAGTCAAAGCACCAACTATGATTACATTTCTTTCTTATACAATTTTTTTTTAATCCTGGAGTTAATCATTCCCTTTTATATCCCATTTTATTTGTTTTCTATATCTTTATTAGTGTTTTCCTAAATTCTCCAATACAACTATAAAACTTGTTTGAATACTGTTTTCTACACAGTCCCCATATTAGGATGTCTATCAGTGAATATAACGAAGTGGTCAGATGATGATGCATGCGAAGTGGGAATAGGGGAGAGGGAATGCCAAGGTGAGGAAGTTTCACAATTTTTAGTAGGTTGGTCAGGGAAAACCAAATTGCCAGGGTAACCTGAAGGAGAGAGGAAGTAAACCATATAGACATTTGGAGGAAGAGAGTTCCAGGCAAAGGGAAGAGCAAGTTCAAAGACAGGAACATTCCTGGTACTTCATGCATCTACTAGAATTTTCCCTTGCATGTTTTATTGCCACTTCCATGACCCATTTCCCCATCCAAGAGCACCCCAACATTTCAGGCACCCATATTCAAACTTTAGTCACTACTGGTGAACTTTTTTATTCCTAGTATTCACATAATGACCAATTCATATGGATACTACATGGGAAACATAATTTTTTCTCTTTTTCTATATGCCCACTGTCACCATATCTATCCTATAACAATATAAATTATAGAACATTAGGACTGCAAGAGCCCTTAGAGACTATCTGGTATAACTCCATCTTACTGAAGCCCGAATGAAGTTAATTCTCTGAACTCTCAGCCAGGTCTCTGGGGTATCAGGCAAAACTTGATTATACGACACCTGAGTCTGCCCCTTGCCAGAATCCAGTCCATTTGTCTGCTGTTCACAAACGTGCTCCTCACACACTGCCTCATTCCTCCCCAACCCATCCTGCAGTAATACTCTGTGGTCTGTCCTGGCAGGACTTTCCTCAGCTGCCAATCTGACTTGATTCCTATATCTAAAAAGAACCTGACATTCAAGATACATCAGTCTTCTTTCACTGTTCCTCAAACACACCACGTTCATTTCTGCCTGTAACTATATTTCAACTCATCTCTCTTCTGTAACAGCCTTTCTTTTTCCTTCCTGTTCAGATTCCACCCATCCTTCCAGACCTCTTCAAGACATGGTTTCTCCATCTGGTGGAATAGAGCACAAGCCGTGTTTTAGGATACTTCATTGCCTACCCCCATGGACACCTTTTTTTCACATCAGTCTTGTGTCATGAGTATTGTCAGTCCCTATTTTACAGTTAAAGAAACAAAAGCTTAGCAGGGTAGGAAGAGACCAGGCTAGGATTTGAGCCTATATCTTCCTGTGCTCTTAATTATTGTGTAATATTTTCTCCTGAACCTGGTACACAGTAGGTGCTAGTAAATGTTAACTGAGTTGTTTATAATCTATCATATATGTTGGTGGCCTCATGATCCCAAATGACCATTCCCTGAAGTTCATAGAGCACAGTCAGAGCAGGAAATTACCCACATACAAAAGCCCACCTTGTGCCTACAGAGATATCATGACAAGCCTATGTTATGGGCAGATCAGAATTATGAGAGGCAGTGAACTCAGTACCTCATTTAGTAAGTTTGAGTAAATACCAGGAGATACAACCAGAAGTGTTGAAAGTGGTTGGCTCTGGGGAATGAAACTCAAGAATTGGGAATAGAGGCTGGGAGAGGCAGGGATTTTCTATTTTTATTGTAAGCCTTGTAGTACTATTTGACTTTTAATATTACATACAGTATTACTTTGATTAAAATGAAAGTGACTTTAAACAAATTAAGTAGATTAAGGAACATTTACATTTACAATTTACAACCTTTTTAGAATCTTGAATGTAGGGGGAGGAAGGAAATATATGACAACAACTATTTTATAGGTTTGTAGTAAGGATTAAATAAAACAAGGCATTTAATATGTGTTTGGCCCATAACCAGTTGCATGAATTATTATAACATGAAGCCAGTACTTGGGATAAAGGTTCTCAATGGGTTCACTAGACCTGAGAGACATCGTTATAACAACAGGCTTTAATAATTAAGAGATTACTCTGGTCTCCACCCAGGCAGAACGATGCTAAATTCTCCTCTGGCCCTTTTGCTCCTTCTCTCCCCTTCCTCCAGATTTTAATTTCAACCCAATATCCACCCAATAGAGCAATTATTCTCACCAACCCCTCTGTACATACCTTATCATACCCCTTCCCATTATGCTTCCACTTCATTCCAACCCTTAACCCTGAGAAAAGGGAGCAGTGAAATCTACAGTCAGGTTTTGTAGTTCAGAGGGGAAAGTAATTGACTTTCCTGGGACATTTAAGTTTTTAGAAAAGGGAGTTTGCAAGGGAATACTGAATCATATTTAAAGTCCCATTCATACAGTCATTCATTACATATTTATTGAGTGCATGCAATGTGCCAGGCATAGTTCTAGGTACTGAAGATATAACAACAAACAAGATACATATGCTTTGTGTCTCCATGGAGTTTACATACAATGTCACAGTGACCTGAGCAGCTACTTAAGCAGGCCTCTGGCAAAAATAGTTACCTTCGTTTGCTGCTGACCTGTTTAATACAGTGGAATGAAGTAAGACATGAATTGGGTACCTGCTCATTTACAGCTCCCTGCTTAAGTGGCCATCTTTATGCCATGTCATCCTTTACCCCTGACCACAGCTTTTTTGGACCAGTGACAATCTGACCCAAGCTAGGCAATTAGATTCTTGCCCCAAGAATCTGCCAAAATTAGCTGTGGGAAGGTAAATTGAAAGATCACGCAGAGTCAGAACCACAGCAGAAGTCAGAGTAGACACCATGACAAGCCAACATCATGGGCAAACCAGAGTTATAAGGGGCAGTTGCTATAAGTAAGCTGAGCTGAGTTCTCTGTCCACAAAGAAGAAAATGTAGCAACTATGCTATAAGAAGAAATCAGAGATATTTGACTCCAGAAGAAAAGAGGAAAAGAGAGCAAGCAAAAAACTTTTTAGAAAAGGATAAAGCAGCTGCCTCAGTACCTGACAGTGTCTAGATCCAGCTCTATTTCCTGCCACGTTCTCCAGTTCATTCTTTGGAGAGGTTTCCATCCACCCAATAACTCCTCTCTTCTTCACTTGTGTAGGTTTAAAAATTCCTGTTTGCGGCAGGCAGACTGTAGGGTGGTCCACATGATTCCTGTTCCTTGGTGTTTATGCCCTTCTGGAATCCCCTCTCTCTGAGTGTAGGTGGGACCTACCTGAGACTTGCTTCTAGTTGATAGAATGTGGCAAAGGTGAAACATTCTGTAGATATAATTAAAGTCCTAAATTAGTTGAATCTGGGTTAATTAAAAAGGAAATTATTCTGACTTAATCACAAAAAGCTCCTTAAAAGATAGACTGGGCTCCCTGAGGTGAGAGACTCTTTTGTGGGCTTGGTCATATTAGGAAGTTCACCTGGCAAGAAGCTTTGGGCAGCCCGCAACCAACAGCCAACAAAAAGCCAGGCTCCTCAATCCTGTAACCAGAGGAAATAAACTCTGCCAACAACCCCAATGATCTAAGAGGTAGTTTCTTCCATAGTTGAGCCTTTGATGAGAATGCAGCCTAGCCATATTCTTGATTGAAGCCTGTGAGGCCCTGAGCAAAAGACCCACCTAAGCTGTGCCCAGACCTGACCATGGAAACTGTGAGACAATAAATGTGTATTCTCTTAGGCTGCTAATTTTGCGGTAACTTGTTGGCACTGAAATAGAAAACTAATAAACCGTCCTTCTAACTAAGTTTGACTAAATAAATAGGCTTGAGATTTCTAGTCAGGAAGCCTAGATTCAGTCTCAGCTTTGCAATAGTTTTCTTAGACCCAGGCAAGTATCTTTCTCTGGTTCTCAGTTTCCTCATCTATACAATGAGCAGTTAGACAATTGGACTAGTGGAGCTCTGAGGTCCCTTTCAGCTGTAATGCTTTGAATGTTGTTCCTGACAACTGTGCTATTGTGGGGTGATGCATGTCAACTCCATTTCCCTGCTTAGGGGGCCCCAAACCAAAATAAATGCCCCTAGCTGAGAGTAAATCCTGACTCATTGTTTGGCCTTCCAGTCTTGCCACAGTCCTGTGGAACCAATTGTGCCACCTCCTCTTTACTGGCCTTGTTAATATAGATACTAATGTTTGTGATGGGTGAGGAAGGGGCTGTGTCTGAACAGTTGTCTATGGCCTGTAATCTAAGTCACATTGTATGAAAGGATACAGCTGTTTCTCTTAACTCTGTAGCACCTCTCCTAGGAGTTTTGAGTAGTCTAAAAGATGTTATGTGGGAGAGAAGGGAAAAAAGAAGAGAGTAAAGGTAAGAGAGAGAGAGAGAGAGTGATAGAGAGGGTTCAATAGATGCTATTTTAAAGACTGATGACAGACCAATTGAGAGATTACTGGGAAGGTATTTAACACAATTTTCAAATAGCATCATACACCAAGAAATAATATAATTTTCTGTAAGGATATGGGACATTCCTGTGACAGAAAGAGTGTCCACCAAATATTTCTTGTGTTTCCCTATATTGCTATTCTCTTTGCAATTAGAATGGGGACATATGACTGTATCTAGCCAATAATCTGTGATCAGAAGTGTTACTTCTCATTAGATAATAAAGACTTTGAATGTCTCACCCATCCCCTTCATCTTGTCACATGTTCCTGATGGTGCAGAGTCAAGGTATCAAACCATCTTTCTCTGAGGACTGCAAATGGAGGAGAGTTCCTACCAATTCACATTGGACATGTAATGAAAGCTAGAAATAAATTTGTTGAATTGTCACTGAAATTTGGGGGCTTGTCTGTTGCAGCAGCTAGCAGTTAATTATACTAATATTTTTATGCTATACTCATATCCCTGGATGCACTCTGTCTTCCATGTCTTTCATTCCTTTGTACAAAGTCTCTTTTCCTGGACCCCCAGGACTCTTAGGTCACTGCTCTTTATACTGCAGATGTGGAGATATGATATGTATGATGTGAATTTAAATGCTTTGAGTCTATGTTATTAAGTGCATATAAATTTAGAATTGTTATATCTTTCTAGTTTTTTTGACATTTTGTTCATTATACAGTATCTAGTAATGCTTCTTGACTTATAGTTTAATTTGTATAATATTAATTTAGCTTCACTGAGTTTCTTTTAGTTACTGTTTGTATAGTATGCCCTTTACAACCTTATACTTTAACATAGCCATATCTGCAAATTTAAGATATTTTTTTAAAGCAACAAAGAATTGCTTTTAAAAATTACCCTGAACATCTTTGTCTTTCACTAAGGCTGTTTAGTCCACTTACATTTAAAATAGCTATTTATACATTTGAGTTTCAAGATATCATAGTTTTTCTTTCTCCCATATGTTCTATGTCCCATTTTCTCTCTTCTTTTAAACCTTTTTTAGATTGTTTTTGTTTTCTCCTATTTTCCCATATTACTTGTTAGTAGAATATCTTTTTTTTTTTTACTTTTTTCCCATGACTACCATGGTGATTGCAGCATGAATCCTTGACTTATTAAAGTTTAATATATATTAATTTTTTTATCACTCCCTGTATAATGCAAGGTTCTTAAAATATTTTAACTCTACTTACCTGCTCCTACACTGTGTTGCATTTTTGTGGTGTGGTTTAATTCCACATATGTTTAAAACTCTACAAGATATTATTGCTTTTTACCCATATATTTATTCTTTCCATTGCTCTTTATATCTTCCTACATATTCATGCTCCTTTTTGGGTTTATTTTCATTCCACTTGAAAATTTTCCTCCAGTATTTCTTTTAGCATGGGTCTGTGGAAGAAAAGTTTCCTTGGGTTCTGATTGTCTGAAAACACATGCATTTTTCTTTAATTTTCAAAGGATATTTTCACCAGATATGGAATTTTAGATTAACTGTTATTTTCTTTCAGCAATTTGTGCCATTTCATTATCTTCTGGATTTTATCATTTATGTTGGTGTGTCAGTTATTAGTCTTAATGTTGTTCCTGTTGTTAGATCCATCTATTGTGTTAAATTTAGTTATTGTATTTTTCAGTCCTAGGATTTCAATTGCATTTCTGTTTAGAATATCCAAGTTTGGTGATTACGTAGCACGCTACTACAATCCTAATGCAAAAATCTTACTGTTCTACACAGAACTATCCCATTTGGTTACATGAACCAATAAAATCTAATTTTTTTAAAATCCAGTTTTAGTTGGATTTCCAGTTATGTACAACAAAAAGATTTTAACTAAAAATGTTGAGAAATCTCACTTCATGATGTCAAGATGGCTGCAGCAGCTCCAGGTGTCAAATGCAAACATGACATACAGAGAACTGAGATTTTGTATGACATACATCTTTTTTTTTTTTTAGGAGGAAACACCTTTTCTAGAATTTCTAATTCAGAAAGCCAGGTTTGTATCACATACCCATGCCTAAGCTAACCCTCAAATATGGAACAGGATGAAAATAATTAGCTAGTAACAATCTTTATTCATCCTTGAACTTGGGGACAGGGTCATCTTCTCTGAGCAAAGGACTATGGTAGATGAACATCTAAATAAAATTGGGGCTTTCTCAGCAATAAAAAATATAAGAAGAGAGAAGTATTGGGTAATCAACAGTTTTTACCTTGCCAACAGATGTATTTTTTTTTCTGTAAAGGTGTGTGTGTGTGTGTAAAATACCATGCAAGGTATATATAAATCTATTAACATGGTTTAAATTTTGAAATGGGACTATGTGGGATGGAATGAATGGATATTTTCACTTTATAAAATTTTTATTAATTTATATTACTTTGGTATTTTAAATTTAAAAGGACTCCTCAATCTAAAAGTGGGATCCTAGAAATAGAACTAATTTTTTTTTAAGAGTCAGAGAAGCATATGTTGGTGGATCTCATTCCAGCCCTGGACCCCAGTACAGTTGTTCAGGTGCCAGTGGCAGATTTATTTCTCCTGAGGATTTGGAGGCAGAAGGCTATCAGAGTCTGATGCTATCAAATATTTAAACCATCTAACTCCCTCTACTCATATTCTCAAAGCAGCCCTCACCTCATAAATCAGCTTCCTGTGCACATTTTCCTATAGGGGAAGAATCTGCTGAACATGGCAACGTGAGCATTCTGGCCCTATTTGCTGTTCCATTTCTTATAGTATATTAATACAATGGTTCTTTGGCTCAGATAGCAGGATAGGAGCTGAGTTAATATGATTTACTTCCCAATTCCCCAAAATATAAGCTCTCTTTTAGAACTGTTAAGTCAAGTTTATGAGCTTGGACCATGATGAATTTACTCAGGTAAATGTCACCTCTGAGGCCACTTGGCAACTGGCCAGCCAGCCATCCTGATAACATTTCTGTTCCTTCAAACATATTTCCTTCAGGCTCCTTACTTTCTAGCTACATTCATCTTGACCAGCTGTCTCTATTCCTTATTCTGTCTTTTTCTCTATGACTGTTTCTCTAATTTTCTCTCTCTTTCTACCTCACCACATAACCTTCCTCTATTCTTTCCTTTTTTCTTTATGTTTTTCACCTTAATTAACCATGGAGTTGAATAATGAAATGTACCAGAACTATGTGCCAAGCACTGTGCTGAGCCATGTATTAAAATCATATTCTGACCTCATGATAACTCTGAAAAGTGTTTTCATTCCTATTTTACAGGAGGAAGTAGAGGCTCATAAAGGCTATGTTGTGTTTGATAACCTAAAGATTTCCTCTGCTTAATTTTCAAAGTCAATAAGTTAGATGTTTTATGTTTACCTTATCTTAGAAAAACACTGTTTAAACATTCATTTATAACCTCCATCTTATTTTTGCCTATGAGTCTCTTGACCTAGAAAATAATTCACTTTGGATATATTTTTTTCTTAGGCTAGAGAGTGGCAGGTGGAGTGAAAGAGTAAAGAGACAAATTGGAGATGTCCCTTGGAGTAGTAGGGCTTCACATTGCTCTTTACTCCCTCTCTGTTCTCTTTCAGGGCTCGGCCCTGAGTTCTCTGGAACAATCTTAATCTTCTACATGGAGGAGGAAACTTAACCTGTCCAGCCAGGCTTAATGTACTTTCCACATCTGTGCAAAAGGGAGAGATCAAATTTTCACCTTCTAGATACATAACTTTCAGTTATTTGAAGATGGAGGTTGTAGTGAAGTTGAATCTGCTCCACGAAAAACAACTTTTTTATTATCTAGTGTTCTCTCCATTATTCTGGAGATAGTGAGGTAGAAATAAAGAGAAATATCCCTTTCATCCTACCTCAGATGGAGTCTGGGAGGAGTAGAAGAAAAAAAAAGAGGAGTTTCTGGATGGGTTCCAGGCCCCCCTCCCCACTCTTACCCTAGAGAGTAAGTCTGCTTGTCTCCTGGAGACTCAAATCGCTGGATCTTGGTTATAGGCATAGAGCCCTGGGCCAAGGATCAGACCGCCCATAGCAGAGGAGTCCCAGGTCTGTTGAAAATGGAAGATATGGACTCTGGTAGGTTCAGCACCACGGACAGAAACAAGCCCAAAGCTGGCCTGCGGGCTGATAGTTCAGCACCACGGCCAGAAAACTCACCAAGCCCTCCCTCAAACCCCTCATCCCCACCCCAATCCATTCCCCGCGCTCGCAGTTTTAGGAAAATCTAACCTAGCCTTTGGCTGAATGGCCCCAGCACTTAAGATCTCAATAAACCATGGCTTAGTTTCTTTTTAAGACACTTCTGAATTTCTTCACGAGGTGTCTATTCTGCAGCCTCCTAGTAGAGTGGAATCTGCCTTGGAGCAACTCTTATTAAGATCAGGCTGATGTGCATATATCCGCATAAACTGGGACTACATCGTTCTGTTTTTGTTATAAATGAATTGTTCAGAGGAAGAAAGAGAAGGCTTATTTCACTTATTTTCTTTTTTCTTCCGTTCCTATGGTCTCGATCTTGCAATTTCCCCCAGATGCCTGCAGGTGTGTGTGGTGGGAGAGGGTAGAAACCAGACTACTGACAGCCAGCGGTTTCCTCAGACATTTCCTCCATAGATTTGGTTCCGAACCATTCTTGCGAAGCTCATAGGGAGTCTGCATTTTATTTTAGCACATAGGATCAGAACCTCTGCACTAAAGTCCCTGGAGCTCACATAAGATGCTATAGTTGGCGCCTTAGAGACTGCAAAGGGGATGAGACCTGGTTTTGGAGAGGGAGGTGAGCGGTAGTGGAGTGAAGACTCATTTTGAAATGAAAGGAGTCCTGGGTCTCTAAGCAGCTTCTAAAAATATCATCTCTCAGCGCTGGGGGGAGGGGAGGAGAAAAAGCGAGCGTGAGGAGAATGAAGATGGGAAGAAAGTGGGAGGTGTAAGAGACCTTTCAGGTAGATCTGATTTCAGAAGCCCTCATCAGTATCCAAGAACTGGCCAAATGCCACATCTCCTTCTGCTTCCTCAGCAAGCTTCAGCCCAACCCCCAGCTTCTCCTGATGATCTTTCTTCTACAGGCAAAGGATCTCAATTCTTCCCAGCCACTCTTATTGCTACTGTCCAGCAAATATATCTATGAGCAAGCAAGTGTGCATGTACACACACACACACACACACACACACACACACACACAGAAGTGACACATGAAAGCAGCTTGTAAATAGCCAGTGCTCTACAGAGCCAGAAAATTTCATTACCCTCGGTGCTTACAAGGAGGTATGGACTGTGGCAGAGACGGCGATTGACCAGGTATCCTCAGCACGGAGCGTGGTGCCCAGTAATGTTATTTGGAGAGGGGTGAGGAGGGGTGAGGAATATATATATATATATATATATATATATATATATATATATATATATATATATATATACACATACACACACACACACAAAATGCATATATACTCAGGTCAGACAGGTAACAGGTAACAAGACTCACATTTGTTCTCAAGACTTCTCCAGCTACTATCGCCTCCAAAGGGAGAGGGGTTGGGTCCCCCAAGAAAAGAGCTCTGAAAAGCCACAGGGTAAGTGGCGCTTTCTCCTTTCAAGTTCAGCCCAGTTGGTGGCGCTCAGTAGCTGCCTCCCTCGTCCTGGAGGGCCCCAACCCTTCCTCCACTAACGCCTTAAACCCTCAGCCCGCACATAATGACCTTCACTAGATAGAGGTCACATTCCACGTTTCCTTGCGGTTTCTTCAGAGCTGGATGAACTCTGCGAGAATTGTTCCGGCAGCTGTGCTCCTCGCCAGTCCCCTGGGGTGGGCGGAGACGGATTATCAAAAGGGGAGAACTCCAGGCTCTGAGCAGACTGGGGAAAGGGATGGTTGTAGAAAGTGCTGCCTGTGTCCTGGCAGCTAGAGCAAGAATCTGAGACATCGACCGTTAAAAGCAAAATCTACCACCATCCTGGCATCCACATGGCTTCCCAGCTGTTATATTGCTGGTAGGGTGGTACTCTTTCCCACTTTGCTCTCCTTTCTTGAGTAGCTCCTGGGATCTGGCTTGGCCCCTTCATCCTGCCGCTGTGTGTGTGTGTGTGTGTGTGTGT
The DNA here is from genome assembly GCA_004027375.1 of Macroglossus sobrinus. Classification (NCBI taxonomy): domain Eukaryota; kingdom Metazoa; phylum Chordata; class Mammalia; order Chiroptera; family Pteropodidae; genus Macroglossus; species Macroglossus sobrinus. The sequence goes on from PVKZ01000204.1 coordinate 797,068, forward strand.
GTGTGTGTGTGTGTGTGTGTGTGTGTGTGTGTAGAGAGAGAGAAGGGGGCGGGATTGAGCCCTGAGACACCAGGAGCCGCAGACACTGGAAGAAGCCAAGGGCTGGAAAATAAAGAAGATCCCCAGACCTTGGAGTCAAGACATCAAAACCCCCTGCAAGTCCTGGGAACAAGGGAGCTTCCAGGTTAACTTAAAGGCTGCAAGTGTCGTTGCCTTCCCCAAGGTTTGGCCCTCCTTAAGCCTCTCCCACGCTGTCTACTTCTCAGCAATGAGGGGCTTAGGTTTAGCTCAGTGTTCTGATCCACAATGCCAGTTCACTCCCCTCCCCAGGAGTCCAGCCAGCGCTCAGCGCTGCCCCACCCCCACTGTTTGGAGATTGGCGGGACCCCTTCCTTTCCCCCTCCAGTTTGCTGTCCCGCCCCTGGCCTATGAAACTCCACCTCCTCTTTACCCTCTGCTGGCGGAGATTGGTGGAGCTCCAGCAGCGGTGCCTAGTGATTGGTCCCATGGAAGATGGTACCGGTGAGATCCCGCCCCCAGCCGGAGCTGGGGTCTGGGGGCACTGCTCCGCTGTGCTGGGGCTGGCGCGGCTTGAGCCGCTGCCGCGCTGACAGCTGGGTCTGCGGACCATGGAGACCGGTGCCGGCCCACATCCGCAGCGCCTGTTCGTTTGCCTGATGCCACTCTGTCTCTTTTTGCTTTTGGGGCCAGGGAGGCCCGGGACCGCGGAGGAAGGTGAGGAGACTGGTGGCTGTTCTTGGAGCCTGGGATGCCAAAAGATAGGGGGCTGAAGCGCTGGGGTGCTAGGAAGGAGTCCCATGGAGAGACTGGAGTCTGTACTGGGGTTGGAAGCAAGCAGGCAGCGGGAAGCAAAGAACTGGAGAGACAGAGAAAAAGGGAATTGAGCTCGGGGGCTGGAGACCGGGAAGCCTGGGAAAGAAAGAGACTGAGAACTGTGGGAGCCAGAGGCGACGATCCAGGGTCCGGTGAGAAGGACAGGCTGAGCGATTGGAGGTTGGAGGAGTCGGGGCGAGAGAAGAAGAGAGCAGAGGGGACAGAGAGCCATGGAGGTGAGATCAGAACCCGAACAGCGGTGGCTAGGGGACCATTGTACGTCCAATAGGAGGTGGAAAGCTGGGGTTAGGGAGTGGGGGCTGGGTCCAGGAGCTGCCCGCTGTGCTGATCCAGGATCTGTCCGCAGTGCTGGATTTAGAATGTAGACTACCTGGAGCGGTCTGTTTTGCCGAGTCTGCGGCTACCCGCGGTACCAGAGCCTCGAATCTTGCCTCTGATTCTGAATTTGGGGGACCTGTATGTTCAATTGAATCAAGAGGCGTCATACTCAGGTGCAGAATCCCGAGGAGATGGAATTTGAGGTTTTGAAGGCAGGGTTGGTCAGGATGCTGGATTTCTGAAGCTTTCCTGCAATTTCAATATGCTCGCCAGTTATACTGAAATCGGGATACTGTTTGTTGGCGGTCCTACCCACTGCCACTGATGCCTTTGGGGCTAATCATGTTAGAAGCCCTCTCTTTGAAACCCTATCCCCTTGCTTAAGCTCCAGATGAGTTAAGTAATCTTTCAAGATTTGGGGATGATGTGGGCCCCTGTCTCTGAGCTGCTGCTGTGCTGTCCAAACCTGTGCTTCTCTGGGACCAAAACTGAGAGCAGAATTCAGACTACTGGGCTTATGCCCCCTGGGGAAAGAAAATGACTCCAAGCCTCCTTGGTGCAGGAGAGGTCATGGTTTTAATACATATAAAAGGACCACTGACATTCTTTCAAAAGCAGTCGAGGTGACAGCCCCTGGGAAAGGGGCTGGCTGAGGAGATGAGAGATTTTTATTTCCCCTGCTACTGAACTGGTCTCTCCACTTCATTTTCCCCAGAGGCCTTGGTAGTCAAAGTAGAAAGGTTCAAGTTTCTTCCATCTTTGGTGACTTTAGACCTCAGAGGAGCCCCTGAGTCTGAGTGGATTCTGAGATAAATACAGGAATCCTCTGATACACTCACATTCTCCCTCTTCTTGGCACTTAGTTATAATTTAGAAAACCTAGGAAAGCTGTGGGGGGTGGGGTTTGCTGACAAACCCCGCCCCCATTTTAGAGCCAGTCTTAGAGTACTTGTCATGGATGCTGTGTGTAATGACTCCCCCCACCCAATATGTCCACATCCTAATTCTTACAACCTGTGAATGTTATCCTAAATGGCAAAAGCCTTTTCAGATATGATTAAGGATCTTGAGATGGAGAGATCATCCTGGATTATTTGGATGGGCCCAATATAATTGCAACGGTCCTTACAAATGGGTTGTAGAAGGAGTCAGAGTCAGAGGAGAAGGCGATGTGATGACAGAAACAGAGATTGGAGTGATGCACTTTGAAGATGGAGGAGCCACAAGTCAAGGAATCCAGGTGGCCGCTAGAAGCTGAAGAAGTTCAGGAAATGAACTCTCCCCTCTGAATCTCCATAAAGAACTGATCTTGCTGACACCCCGACTTTAGACCAGTGAAACTAACTTTCAACTTCTGACGTTCAGAACTATAAGAGAGTGAATTGCTATTTTCAGCCACTAAATTGTGGTAATTTGTTACTGCAGCCACAAGAAACTAATACAGGCTCCTACCCTAATCATATGTCTACCCCTCTCTGGACTTAAGCTACTCACACCCCCTCCTGGAAATGTATGAAGTGGAAAAAACTTGTCTGTGTCCTTTATCACATTTGTCATCCCTTAGCAAATTCATTGAATTCATTAAAGGGTGCACCTGCCTGGCTTCTGACATCTCTGTTTTCCCCTTTTTCTAGTCATTCTCCTGGATTCCAAAGCCTCCCAGGCTGAGCTGGGTTGGACTGCACTGCCGAGTAATGGGGTAAGTGCAAACCTCTCTCTCTGTCCCAGGGATCCTGTGGTCGTCCTGGCTCAGGCCCATTTGCTCTTCATGGTTACATCAGATCAAAATGCTCCCTGGAACATTGTGGATGGCAGCAGTCTTGGCTTCAAGCCAGATTCACCTTTTAGAAAATGTTGATTCTTCAGTCAGTCAAAAATACATACATGCATACATACATACATACATACATACATACATACATACATAAAAATGATATAAAGCGAGGAGAGAACTGGCTGTGTCCAGGGACAGAAATGTGGCCTCTGGATGTAGCCAAAGCTGGACAGTACCTTGCACACAGTAGATCCTCCAAGCAGTGTTGTTGACTGATAGTCAGAACAAGCAAGACTTTGAATCCTAAAAAAGGCTTGAAAACAGGGTTGGGGTGGGGAGATGCAGCAGGGTGGCAGTAGCTTGGTGTCATGGAAAGGGCACTAGGAGAGCTAGAAGACTCCAGGCACCATTCCCACCTCTTCTGATCACCCGTGTGTGCATCTAGTGAAGTCCCTCTCCCTCTGGAGCCTCAATTTCCCTTCTATAAAAATTAAGAATTGGACTTGGTTGTCTTCATTTGTTTCTCCTGGGTTTGCATCTTATAATTTCAGGGGTGTGTGTGTGTGTGTCGAGTAGTGTGGGGCAGGGTTGGGGGGTAGGAGGGAGAGAAGAATGCTAAATGATGAGACAGGAGGGTTTCAGCCTGAGTCACCGAGGGGGCTCGACCTACTGGGGGCGCCTTGGCTCCGAGCTGCCCACATCTTCGTTCTCCTCCTCAGTGGGAGGAGATCAGCGGCGTGGACGAGCACGACCGTCCCATCCGTACATACCAGGTGTGCAATGTGCTGGAGCCCAACCAGGACAACTGGTTGCAGACTGGCTGGATCAGCCGCGGCCGCGGACAGCGCATCTTCGTGGAGCTGCAGTTCACACTGCGTGACTGCAGCAGCATCCCCGGCGCCGCGGGCACCTGCAAGGAGACTTTCAACGTTTACTACCTGGAAACCGAGACCGACCTGGGCCGCGGGCGTCCCAGCCCCGGCGGCAGCCGGCCTCGCAAGATCGACACTATCGCAGCGGACGAAAGCTTCACTCAGGGCGACCTAGGCGAACGCAAGATGAAGCTGAACACGGAGGTGCGCGAGATAGGTCCGCTCAGCCGGCAGGGTTTCCACCTGGCCTTCCAGGATGTGGGCGCATGCGTGGCGCTGGTCTCTGTGCGCGTCTACTACAAGCAGTGCCGCGCCACAGTGCGGGGCCTGGCGGCATTCCCGGCCACCGCGGCTGAGAGCGCCTTCTCCACGCTGGTGGAGGTGACCGGAACATGTGTGGCGCACTCAGAACGGGAGCCCGGCAGCCCCCCGCGCATGCACTGCGGCGCCGATGGCGAGTGGTTGGTGCCGGTGGGCCGCTGCAGCTGCAGTGCGGGATTCCAGGAACGCGGTGACATCTGTGAAGGTATCCAGCGAACTACGGTGTGTGGTACGGGAGCGTAGCCCGCGCCTGTGGCAATTGGAAGAGAGAGTGAGCTAGATGAAAGAGGCTGGAGGGGCGTGGAGACTCGAGTCCTGAGTCATGAGCTTTTGTGGAGCTTCCAATGGGTGAAGTTACTAGGCCAATGAGTGAAGTTAGTAGGAGGGGAATTTGACTCCATACAAGGGGCATTAGGGGCCCGTATTACGGACATTATGATAAGCACTTCACACAGGTCTTTTCATTTATTCAGGGCAATAAAGTCATCATCTATATTTCGCAAATGAGAAAACAGAGGCTCAGAGAGATTAACACTTCACTTGCAAAGTTAGGAAATGGGGAACCAGGATTTGAATCAAGGTTTGCCCAACTCTCAAGTTCTACTACACCATGGTGCGCCCCCCATGCATAAGGAAGATTTCTACAGCAGCCCAACTCTACTAGCTATTGACTAGTGAATTGGCTACATTTTAGGGAATGAGCTCCCTGTCACTGACAATATGCAAGGCAGAAGCTGGCAGGGAGATTCTTGAATTCGAAAGAAATTGGAAGTTTGCAATGGATGACTTCTAATATCTCACCTAACTCCCTCAACTATCTGTACCCCTTAGGGGAGACCCTCCATGTTGGGGTTTCTAGGGGTTCTCAGGTCTGTGGAGGCACCAGGAACAGATCTCTCCTTCTCTTCCCTATCTGTATGAAGAGGGTAAGACTGGGGTATGGATGTGTGCACTAATGGAGAAAGAGCAAGTGATGCTTTTTCTAAGCCATGTCTTTTTCTGTGTGGTAGGTCGACAGAAATGAATTAGGCATAGTCTCACCTTTTAAGCTCACAGTCTAGATGAAAAGATGTAAAAATTTAAAAATCACAGGAGGGTGATATATGCTCTAACAGAGGGATTAATACAGTGGTAGGAAGATAGGGTAGGAAGTGATAAAAAGTTATTTGTTCATTCATTTATTCAGTATGAATTGGGAACAACCTCATATATTGAGGGTTAATGATATGTATCTAGATGAATGTCACCATCTCTTCCATGGAGGAACTTGTGGGTTAGTAAGGGATTTGGAGGAATGAACCTCCCTGAGCTCTCCAGGTAGGGTAAGTATCCACCTCTATTCTCCAGCACCTGTTGCAACCTCTATTTCTGCACTCACCCCATGGTATACAGTTTTCTACTTGTGTTTCCACTGCTGGTCTAGGAACATTTGAGCTCAGGCAATGGGTCTCAGCAGCCCCAGTGTCCGTAATAGAATATGGTATATGGTAGGTGACCAGGGGAAATATATCAGGTGAATGAGAGGTTACAATAGGGTGTGGTAGGTTATCAACAGAATGCTGAGGAAGCCTGGAGAAAGGAGAACCCAGTTCTAAGCAGGGGGAGAGATGGCAAGAAAGCCTTTCTTCTAGGCAGCTAGAGCATTCTAAGAGATTGTGTGCAGAAGCATGGAGACAGGAGAAAATGTAGCATGGTAGGGGCTAGGCAAATCAGCATGACTGGAGCAGAGAGAATTTGGGGGAGTGAGGGGTGATGGCACTGGAGAGGGCCAGGGGCAAATCACGAAGGACCTTGAACATTGGGATAAAGAAGAGTTTATGCTTTAGACCAATGGTATCCAATCTTTTTGGCACTAGGGACCAGTGCGCCTATGAAAATCTAATGCCTGATGATCTGAGGTGGGGCTGAGGTGGTGATGCTAGCACTGGGGAGCAGTTGCAAATACAGATGAAGCTTCACACACTTGCCTGCCACTCACCTCTTGCTGGGTGACCCAGTTCCTTACAGGCCATGGACTCGTACCAGTCTGTGGCCTGGGGGTTTGGGAGCCCTGCTTTAGACCACTTGGGAGGATATGAATTAGAAAGGATTGGAGAAGGAAAAATTAGATGCCAGAAGATGAAAAAAAGAAGATGATAGAATAGCCCAGGAGAAAGAGCACAAGGTCTGAACTAAGGCAGAAGTAGAGATTATTGAGAGTTGAGGATGGATGTGAAATGAGATAGCAGCCACAGCACTTGATGACCATGTGATACAGGAGGAGAGTCTTTTTTACTTCTATGCTTCTGGAGGATTGAATGGACAAAGGGTCGTTCTCTGGCAGTAGAGAACACAGGACATGGATAGACATATCGAATTTATGGAGTCCATAGTGCTTTCAAGTGGTGGTAGCTAGAAAGTGGGTCTGAAGCTCAGCAACAGAAAGAGATGCTACCTGAAGCTGTGGGTGTGGTTGGGACAGACCAGGGAGAATGTGTGAAGTAAGAAGCAAGAGGGCCAATGATGAAGACTCACAGAACAGCAGTATTTAAGGGGAAGTAAAAGGAACAGAGCCCATAAAAAAGGCAGTGGTCAGAGTCTGGAGGAGATTAAGGAGAGTGTGATTTCATGGCAGTTAAGGGAGGTAGAGGTGTCTGAGAGGGAATGGCCTACAGTGTTGGGGAGCAGTCAGGTAAGGCAAGGATTGGACAATGTCTGCTCAGTGGCCCTGGTGAGAGCTATTTTAGTTGAGTCATAGAGAGACCAACTGCAATAGGTTGAAGGATGAAGGAAGGTGAAGAGCTAGAGTTGGAGAAATGCAAACAATTCTCTAGAAGCTGGATTTGAAGGGGGAAAGGGTGTGGTATTTTGAGGAGGACACTGGGTGGGATGGAAGAGGGTTTTTTTTCTGTAGATGGGAGAGCCTTGTTCATGAGGGAAGGAGCCATTAGGGTACCAAGTGGAGGGTGGTGGGAGCTGTCTGCCTCAGGGGGAAGAAATAGTTTATGACTGATGTTAGAATTGCTGATGCATGCTGCTAATAAAAAGCAGGTCATGTTTTAGTCAGTTTTATTGTTTTTAGATACTGTACAGGCAATGCCCTACTGCCTACACCCTAAATGAGCTGCTTTTGCTGATCCACTCCCTTGTTCTGTCACTGGGGAGAGCCAGTAGAGAAGGAGCAGTGTAAGAGTCCTGATGTTAGGTGACTGATGGGATGTAGGCTGGGAAGCAGTGAAGGGGGGGGATCCAGAGTGAAGGAGGAGGGTCTGGTTTTTAATAGGAGGCCGTTCATACCCTCCACTAGGCCTGGAAAGAAAGAGAGGGAAGATGGGTATGGCAAGCCGAAAGTCCTTCCTGAGGGCTAGTCTGCATTCCTTCTTTTGTACTATGCCTTCTTGGGGCTGGAGAGCAGACAGCTTTCTGTAATCAGCTAAATTACAGGGAAAGGACAGAGAAGTCCTGGTGGGGCTAGGGAGTAAGGTGAGAGGGGCCAGGAGCCACTGCTTCCTTCCTTAGTTCAGCTGGTGAGAAATTTTTTAAAGTGGGTGTGTAGCAGTTTCCACTTTAGGCTTGTGATGGAAGAACGGTAATTAGTTCCATTAGTGTGTAAATGCAGTCTGTGCTTGGTTAAGCAGTTTACAGGTCTTATCTCAGTTAATTCTCCAACAACCTATTTAAGGTAGATATTCTACACAAAGTTCAGAGAGGTCAACCACCTTTTCCAAGGCAACACAGCAAATAAGTGGTATAACAGCTGTAAGCCCAGGTTGTTCAGTTATGAAAGCCTGTGCTCTTGACGACCCATGTTCTGAGTGAGATGAGAGAAGCAAAGTAACTGAGGCAGTGTCAAGACTAGAACCAGGGAACTTTCACTGTTCTCTCTCTACTCCCTCCCACCTGGCTGGCTCCACTTTCAAAGTGGGACCAACTGTGTGACTTGAAGACCCATTAACCCCAAATAGTGGTGGGAGGATGAGCTGGCAATAATGTGTATGTGTGTGTCAGAGTGTTTGTCTCTATGTAACTGAGAGTGGGTGTCTGTCCCTAGGTAACTTTCTTCTGTCGTCACATCAAGACTCATTCTGGCTCATTTTCTTCCATTGGGCACTGGGGCTCTGCAACCAGTCTGCTGGGTCAGAATCCTACCAATTATTAGCTGTAGGATATTAGGCTACTTACCAACCTCTCTGAGCCTTAGTGTCCTCATTTTTTAAGTGGGAATAAAGCACATACCTTACAGGTTGTCGTGAAGATTAAATGGATTACTAGAAGTAAAACACTCCAGTGTTTTGACACACATCAAGTGCTTTCTAAGGGTTAGGGAGTATGGGGTTGTTCAGTCAGGAGCTGCCACCCCATAGGGCAGTGCTGTAGTAGCTGAGAAACCCCTCCTTTTACCCACCACAATTAGAGGAGATAACCCTTCCCCTAATGAGGACTGGCAGGAGAGTGGGCGAGAGAGAAGCTGCGGAGGACACCCCTCCTTCTCACACAACTCCTCCTTACAGCCTGTCCCCCAGGGTTTTACAAGGTGTCCTCTAGGCGGCCCCTCTGCTCACCCTGCCCAGAGCACAGTCTGGCCCTGGAAGACGCCTCCACGTTCTGCGTGTGTCAGGACAGCTATGCGCGCTCGCCCACTGACCCGCCCTGGGCCTCCTGCACCCGTGAGTCACCCTCCCCACCGCATTAAGGAGGGTGGGTGCGTGGGTGGCGGTCAATAAAGGGACGATCTAAGTGTTGGTGAGGGTAGAGGACTCCACACTGGGGAGAGGAGAGTGGGTCAGTGACCCGGGGTGGAGGGAGGGGAATCTGGGGTGGGAATGGGGGCCAGGGTTTTGGATCGGAAGAACGAGGAAAACAGAGTGTCGGGACAGAGGGATGAGGTTGCGCTTCTAGAAAGATCATCTAATGGACCGAACCCACCTCATCGCATTCTACTCTCACACTGTGTTCTGGGTCCCAACTCCCCCATCCGCATCCCCTCACTAACCTCCTCCCACCCCCTCACTGGCACCCACACCCCTGTCCCTCCGCACTTCGCCTGCTCCCACGCCCTTCCCTGTACTTCCCCTCTCTGGCCCCACGCCGGTCACTCCCGTTTCACCTGGTCTTCGTCCTAGTCTCTCCCCATCACTGGCCCCGCAGCCCGTCCCGCCCCCTGGCTGACCCCCACGCTCAGGGTCCGGTGCCCTCGCTGCCCCGCACAGCTGTTCCCCCGGCCCCCACCCGCCCCCTGACGGCACCCGCTCCCTGTGCCGCCCCAGGGCCGCCGTCGGCGCCGCGGGATCTGCAGTACAGCCTGAGCCGCTCACCGCTGGCGCTTAGGCTGCGCTGGCTGCCGCCCGCCGACTCCGGCGGTCGCTCGGACGTCACATACTCGCTGCTGTGCCTGCGCTGCGGCCGCGAGGGCCCGGCAGGTGCGTGCGAGCCGTGCGGGCCGCGCGTGGCCTTCGTGCCGCGCCAGGCCGGGCTCCGCGAGCGCGCCGCCACGCTGCTCCACCTGCGGCCTGGGGCGCGCTACACAGTGCGTGTGGCGGCGCTCAACGGCGTCTCAGGCCCAGCAGCTGCCGCGGGAGCCACCTACGCGCAGGTCACCGTCTCCACTGGGCCCGGGGGTAAGGCCACCCCGCGCGCCCGGACCCTCTCCCTGCCAGAGAGAGGCTCCCGCCTCCTCCACGCCCCCGCACCACTCCCAGGCCACCTCCCTCCATTCCACCAGAGCACCCCTACACCCTGCAGCCACCCCACATAAACCACAATCGCTGCCAACGCCGCAGCAAACTGGCACCCAGCGTCTCTCCAGGAGATAAAATGACCACAAAAATCCCCAACCCCTGTGGCTCCCACCGGGTCTCGGCTCCCTTTCCCAAGGCCAAGCGGGAGGGGGTGGGGATACAGGTGATTCCTTGCCGCAGGACCAGAAAGGATGTGTTTAAGGAGACTGCAGGAGCCAGTGGGCGCTCCCCGTTCTGACAGCGCAGAAAGTTTTTGCCCTACATCCCTCTGCAGTCGCCTTGCCTCTACTTTCCCAGGGAAAAGAAGATAGAAAGTCTCTCACTCTTTTGTCCTCCATTAAAAACATTTCAGTAGGAAGTAGAATCATACTTCCTCTTCTCCTGTTTAGGAAGAGGATCCTCTGTTCTTCAGCCTCCTCAACCTTGCTACATCTGTCAGCCTCTTTCCTGATCCTGGAAAAAGAGCAAGGAAGCACCTAGGGTCAGACTGTAGGGGCCATGGAATCCACTGGTCAATACATAACAGTCACATTTCTGAGTCTGGAAATGAGATGAATAAATGAAGACCTACAACCCTTTTATACACCCTCTTCATTCTTGAAATTACTTTTGATATGTCTCTCATTCAGCTGGAATACACCTTCAAATATTCTTTCGCAAGAGGACAAGTGAGCGGTATGGTTTCTCTCTTTTCCATATCTGAGGAGATATAATTGGTTTGTTACTAGCTCCCCTGTCTTCTGGTAGTTGTATTGCAGAAAGACTGAGGCCAGGATAATTGTCATTCTCTTCTAAGTAACTTGAGTGTGTGTGTGTGTATTCCATTTTTATACATATATATGTACAAACACAGATGTGTGTAAAATTCTTTAACCTATTCATGAAAATAAAATTTAACCAATAGCACTTTCTTTTCATTGAGGTTGACTAGAACATATTAAAACTTTTAATTTGCACATCTTTTCTTATTCCTGAAAATTTTTTTTTCAGTTATTGCTTTGAATAGAACTTCTGATAGCTCCAGTATCTCTCTTAAGAATCTCTCTAAGCCTTAGGTTGTACATCTATTTTCTGATTCTCAAATCTTGTCACTTCCTTTATCATTTTTAGTTCTTAATCCATTTCCTATGCCTTTGGGGAGAGATTGCCCCATTTGTCTATTTTTCTATAACGACAGTTCTGTTTCTTTTTACTATCTCTGTTGTGATTTAACATTTGCTATCACATTTACATTTTAAAAATTCAGCATTGAATAAAAAGCACCCATAATTCTATTACCCAGAGACAAACAACTGTTAATATCCTTCCACAGTTTTTCTTGTTTCTATCTCTATAGTCATATCTAAAACTATCTATTGTAAAATCCCTTTTGTATAATACTATATGTAATATAAATTTTTATCTGATATTTCATATTAACAATCCTGTTGTTTTGATAGAGGTGGATTTAGAAACTGTGTAAGGAAATACTCTTATTTTCATTTATTAATAAAATTACTAAATTTCCACTGATTGTTGCTCTGTTTGGCACTGTGCAATACGATCTTCTACATTCATTTAAACGGAATGATAATCATCTTTCAACTGATGAAACTGAGGCCTGAGAGGCCAAGTGAATTGTCCAAAGTCAATCAGCTAACAACCATCTTTGAACTCAGGTCTGTCTACCACCTAAGCCTCTTGGCCATCTAATGCTTTACCTTTTTACTGAACGTTTTTAAAAATCAGGAATGGAGATTAATTTTATAAAATACCTAAGTGTATTTCAAGGTGACCACATGTTTTCTTCTCCTTTGACTCTTACGTATGATAAATTCTGTTAATGGTGTTTCAGTGTGAACTCTCTTTGCATTCTTAGATTATACCCTACTGGATATGTGTGTATTATTCTTTTAATATTTAGCTGAATTAATTTGCTTGAATTTTAATTTTTCTGTCTACATTTATAAGAGAGATTAATTTAGTGTTTTTAATTGTTCTTTGTCAAGTTTTGGCATTATGGTAATTCTGGCTTTGGAAAAGGCATCAGAGAGAATGTCTTCTTTTTTTTCTGCTCTGGAATAGTTTAAAGAGCACAGTTATATATTCTTTGAAGACATGCAAAACTGCCTGGTAAACTCTCTGGGACCCGCACCTTTTTTTGGGGAAAAAGTTTGATGATATTCTCAATCTTTTCATAACTTCTTGAATCAGTTTTGGTAATTTGTGCTTGCATAGAAAATATTTGGATCATCTTTTTCTAATTCTTTAACCTCAAAATGTGTATTTTAAAATTTTCCTCAGAATTTGGAGTTAACTCTGTTTTCCTTCATGTTGTATGCTTGTGATTTCTCTTTTTTTCTTAATTATTCTTGCCAGAAGTTAGTTTTATTAATTATGACAGAGTCAGCTCTTGAATTTACAAATTTCACTACCCTTTTGTTATTTATTTTATGATTTTATATTTATTAATACTATTCTCCTGCTTTCCTGAAGTCTTTTTCTAGGTGAGTTCAGTGCTTAGTTATTTTTTGTTTTAATATTTTAAGCCTATAACTTTTCCTCTGAGTATAGTTTTGGTCACATCTAACATGTTTTTATACCATATATATATCATTGTTAGTATTGTCAGTTTCTTTTGAGATATGATTCACATACCATAATATTTCACATACCTTTTCAAGTATGCAGTTCAGTGGTATTTCATCTATTCACAAGGTTATGCACCCAGCACTATTTCCAGAACATTTTCATCACCCTAAAAAGAATCCTGTTAATAGTCACTCCCCGTTTTCCCTATACCTCCAGCCCCTAGTAACCACTACTCTACTTTCTCTCTCTGTGTATTTGCCTATTGTGGGCATTTCATATACATGGAATTATACAATAATTGGACTTTTGTGTCTGGCTTGTTTCATTAGCATAAAGCTTTTAAGGTTCATCCATGTTGTAGCATGTATCAGTATGTCGTTTATTTTTTATGGCTAATGTTCCATTATATAGTTATACCACCCTTTTATTTATCCATTCATCATTTTATGGACATTAGGCTTTTTCCACATTGGGCTCTTATGAATAATCCTGCTATATACAAGCTGTTGTGCAATCATATGTTTTAGTTCTCTTGTATATATATCCTGGAGTGGGGTTGTTAGGTCATATGGTGTTATGGACAGACTTGTGTTTCCACCCCACCCACCAATTCATATGCTGATTCCCTAACCTCCATTGTGACTGTATTTGGAGATAAGACCTTTAAGGAAGTAATTAAAAGTAATGAGATCCTAAAGGTGGGGCCCTATAAGAAGAGGAGACACCAGAACTTGCTTGCTGTCTCTGAGTGTACCTAGAGGGAGGGCCAGGTGAGGACACAGCAAAAAGGCATACTGTCTGCAGGTCAGAGAGTTCTTATTGGAATACAGATAGGAGTCTTCAAGCATCTTGATCTGGGATTTCTAGCCTCTAGAACTGTAAGAAAATACATGTTGGTTCTTTCAGTCTAGAGTATCTTGTTATGACAGCCTAGGCTAACTAATACATATGGTAAGTTTTTAACTTTCTGAGAAACTGCGTAAGTTTGAAGAATTATATATATATAATTCAATGCTCCCTCTGACTGTTTGTTCTAGGGAATAATCCTAACTTGCTTCTGTCCTCTGGTGTTTGCTGGCAGTCCTTGGCATTCCTTGGCTTGTAGATGCATCACTCTAGTCACATGGCCATCTTCTCCAAGTGTGTATTCATATTATCTTCTCTCTATATGAGTGTCTGTCTTTGTGTCCAGATTTATGAAAAAGGGAACTTTTTCATAAAGACATTGGTCATATTGAGTCAGGGTTACCCAAATAACCTCATTTTAATTCGACTACCTCTGTGAAGACCCTATTTCCAAATAAAGTCACATTCCAGAGGTACCGTGGGTTAGGACTTCAACTTATCTTTTTTGGTGGACAAAATTCAACCCTATCAGATATATGATTTGCAAATATTTTCTCCTATTTTATAGGTTGTCTTTCACATTCTGGGTAGTGTCCTTTGAAGTTCAAAGTTTTACATTTTGATAAAGTCCAATTTATCTCTTTTTTTCTTAGGTGGTTTGTACTTTTGGTGTCATATCTAAGAAACCATTGCCTAATCCAAAATCACAAAGAATTATACCTGTGTTTTCTTCTAGTATTGTAGTTTTGACTACAAAAATTATTTTCGAGAATGTTTTAATTTCTGGGTGACTTGCTTTTATTATATCTTTTGCCTTCTGAGTTTACTGCTCCATAATTAAAGAAAGAGGTTTGTGCAGTTTTTGCTTTTTAGAGTGACTATTGAGGTTTTCTTTGTGGTCTAGTATATGGTAAACATTTTAACTATTCTAAGAATACTTTAAAACAATGTGTAACATTTTCATTGTGTAGTATCCTTTCCTTCTCTCATTTTCCTTCCTCTCTGTTTTTAGCTCCATTTTCAGCATTTAACAAGCTTTCGTCTAATGTATGTCTGTGGGCCTGAAATGAAACTTTCTCTTATATCTGTGGGCCTGAAATGGAACTTTCTCTTATATCTATGTTCTGGTCATCTGATGGTTTCAACAAATGTAGTTCAAAAAAATGATGCTCCTATCCCTTTCTTATCTGTACCCTCTGTGTGTATCTACAAGGGATGCTTCATCACTCCTCTTCCCTTTGTGCTCGTGTTTTTTCTGGAACTGCCATCTCCAAGTGGATTTAGGCTGAGAGATGCTACTGGGGATAAAGAAGGAAGAGCACTTCTCCTCAAAAGCAACTATGCAGTTGAGTGATGGCTCAGCATTGTCCAGTTGACAAAGACCTTGCTATTTTTTAAGGGTCAGACAGTGGGAGGAAAGATAAAGGACCTTTCAAGTTATATTTAGGATAGGAGGCAATGCCACTCTGTGGGCAGCATAGCCTGGGGGGTTCACTACAATTGCAGTTTTCAGTCTAGTTCCACTGGCTTTATCATAGGTGAAACATGTCACTCCACTGCTTCTCCCCCTCCTCAATTCTGGTAATTAACTGTCAAGACTAATTGATGGTGATGTTATGGGTTTTCAACTCTTTCTGTATCTCTGTGTTTTAATTGGAATTTGAGAAAGATTGGAGGTGAGGTTGCTTGATGGATATCATTGAAACTAGAAGCCACATTCACACTCTTTTCATATGCCTGTCTCCATTTCTTGAGCCCATCACCACCTGACATCAGCTTCCCCTCGACCCCGCAGAGTCACTAGGAACCTCCATATTGTTAAAGCCAAGGGCACTTTGAATCATCATCTTACCCCGTCTCTTCTCAGCATATGACACTGCCAACCACTGGTCCCTCTTGTTGGTAAACTTGCATTGTTTGCTCTGTGTTGTGTATTGCGCTTAAGCTCTTCATATTTATTACTTCATGGACCCATGGCTAATACCTAGAAGTGTCAGGAGCGAAGCTTCTTAAATCTTCTCTCCCCAGGAATTTTGTGACCTCATTTGCTTTTGGTCCTCCTGTTAAATATGGCACCTTCTTTTCAAGCTCCTTTTCCCCTTGTCTGTCTCTTAAATGTTGTTTCATGGGTTTTTTTTTCTAAATTTTTTTCTTCTTCTCTTTCTGGGCAGTTTTACTTAATCACTTTCTGATGGGACTTGGGTCTCCATCTTCCTCCCAGACACCTTTTGTGAGCCCTGGAACTACTACTATCTTTCCAGCATCCTCTCTTGGAAAACCCTCAGCTCAACACACTGAAATGAAGTCATGGCCTTTCCTCCCAGTGACCTGGTGGTCCCTGCCTTAGTTCAGGCATTAGTACCTATTTGTTTCTTTGTTTTGCTGCTGTCCATCGACATAATCTAGACTAGTGGTTCTCCAGCTAGTAACTCCAACACATATTGGAGTTACTGAGAAGCTTAATATATATATATATATATATATATATATATATATATATATATATATATAGTTAGATAGATATAGATAGATAGATATAGATATAGATATAGTTATAGATAGATATAGATATAGATATAGATATAGATATAGATATAGATATAGATATAGATATAGATATAGATATAGATATAGATATAGATATAGATATAGATATAGATATAGATAGATATAGATGCTTGAGTCCCATCCCACAGAGATCATGATTTAATTGCTTTGGGTTGTGATCTGGCATCAATATATTTATTTTATTGTGGCAAAAATACTTAACAAAATTTAGCATCGTAACCAATTTAAGTGTACGGTACAGTAGTGTTAACTGTATGTACACTGTTGTGTAACAGATCTCTAGAATTTTTTCATCTTGCAAAACTCAAACTCATTGAACAATTGAACAACTCCCTTTCCCCCAGCCCCAAGTCCCTGGGTAGTTCTATTGGTAGTTGTTATGGTCATTCTATTTCTAATTCTTTGAGGTACTTCTATACTGTTTTCCATAGCAGCTGCACTATTTTACATTCCCACCAAGAGAACACAAGGGTTCCAATTTCTTTATATCCTTGCCAACACTGGTTATTTTCTGTTTTTTGGTGTGTTTTGGTGTTTTTTGTTTCTGTTTTTTGTTTTTGTTTTTGATAGTGGCCATCCTAATGGTGTGAGGTGATATCTCATTGTGGTTTTCACTTGCATTTCTCTGATGATTAGTGATATTAAGCATCTTTTCATAGGCTCATTTATAAAATTCCTGCATATTTTATTCTTTTTGATGCTGTTGTAAATAGGGTTGTTTCCTTAATTTCCTGTTCAGATTGTTCATTGTTAGTGTATAGAAAGGCACTTGATTTTTACATGTTGATCTTGTATCTTGTGACTTTGCTCTATTTGTTTATTAGTGCTAATATATTTGTGTGTGTATGTGTGAAATCTCTAGAGTTTTCTACATTTAGGATTATGTCATCTGTGGACAGAGATAATTTTACTTCTTCCTTTCCAATCTGGTTACCTTTTATTTCTTTTTCTTGCCTAATTGCTCTGGCTAGGACTTCCAGTACTATGTTGAATCAAAGTGACAAAAGTGGACATCCTTGTCTTGTTCCTGATCTTAGAGGAAAAGCTTTCAGCCTTTCACTTTTGAGTAAGATGTAGGCTGTGGTCTTTTTATAATGGCTTTTGTTATGTTGAGGTAGTTTTCTTCTATTTCTACTATATTGAGTATATTATCTCTTGATCAGATCATTAAAATAATTAAGTATCTGTTTTTCCTGTCAGTTACACTCTCTAATGTCTCTAAATTTTAGAGAGTATAGAAAGATCCCAAGGTATTAGAACCAACCACTCTAAGGGAGCTGGAATGTAGGGGATGGGTAAGCAGCAGGATGCCTGGTGCTTTCTTTCCCCGCTAGGAGCCAGTGAAGTGGGGAGCTGTAAGGTGATAGGGGCCCACCTTCCCTCTGGTTCCCCACACACACACACACACACACACACACACACACACAGCCCTTTAGACCACGCCCCCAGCCTGCATTGGTCCTGCCCCAATCCCTGCATGCTCCACCCTTCCAACCCCCTGGCCTTGCCCTGCCGTCAAATCTGGCCTGAGAATCCCACTTTACTTACTTTCAGGACCCTGGGAGGAGGATGAGGTTCGCAGGGACCGAGTGGAACCCCAGAGTGTGTCCCTGTCATGGCGAGAGCCTATCACCTCTGGAACCCCAGGGGCCAACAGCACAGAGTATGAGATCCGCTACTACGAGAAGGTGAGTTGGAGTCTGGGAGGGACCTGGGGTTCCATGCCAGGCTGTAGTCTGTCTCCCTTGCCAGTCCACTTCCTCTGCTTTACAACCTCCTCCCAGCAGAAGTCCTTCTTTCTAAACATAGGCACCAGCCTCCTGAATAGCCTGTGAGTTTCTTCTGTTAGCTCCACACCATGGACTCCCCTGCTCTTCCTCTTTCCCACCAGACTCTGTTCTTCACCAAGCATTATCTGCATTTCCACCACTTTGCCTGGTGTTTACAGTCGACAAAAAGCTTTCTCTGGAGGCTGATCCAGATTTTGTGTGCCCAAATCATTTACATACACTTTGTTGTCCTTTTAAAGAAAAATTTGTTTCAGATTTTCCAAAAATGCATGACTGTCAGAGCTGTTGCTAGGTGAGGTGGTGTGCTAGACCCCAGTGGTGTGCTGGTAAATGTTTAACAACCAGCTCTCCAGAACAATGCATGCATGAATTATTATTATAATTGTACTGATATAGAGGATGTGTAACACATCAGTTACAAATAATAGTAAAAACAATAAAATAAAGTGCTCCTTACTGTAAACTCCATATAACCAGTTGATTCTCACAGGATACTTTTGCTAATTTTTGTGGACCTCTTATATCTGTTGTCAATCTGTGATTGTGATTCAACCATGATTTGACATGGAGTTACATCCCAATCAACTCTCTTTTTTCCCTATAAACTTATTGTCTTTAATCTGATATGTAATCTACCATTGAACTGTTTCTCACCTTAGTACAAATTTTTTTTAAAGTAAAACCTCGCTTTCAACTTCAGAACTTCACTCACTCCTCAGTGACTCGGGGGAGTTCTTTGCTGAATCAGATAATAGTTTTTGAATATCAGTTGTCTGTTGAGAGCCATGAGTGGGGCGGGGGGTGGTTATTGAACAAAAAGGAGGAGTCACTGCAGAGCAGCCTCAAGGACAAGGTGCCACCGACTGAGGTTAAGAACCACTGATGGGGAGGAGCAGGTTTGGGGTAAGATGATGAGCTTGGTTTTGCTCATGTAGCATTCAAGGGACCCATGGGACACCCAAATGGACTTGCAGGTCTGAAGCTCAAGGGAGAGGTATTTGCTGGAGAAAGAGAGAGTTGGGGGCTTTCAGCATGGAGATGGTAGCTGAAGCCAAGGGACCAGAAGAGATGACCAAGGAGGGGGATATGAGTGAGGAGAGTGGCCAAGGAGGAGAATATGAGTGAGACAGAGCACTGAGGAACCCTGCTGTTGAGGAGACAGGGCCATGGACACTAAGAAGGAGCTAGGCATGCAGGAGTTGCTTAGAAAGGGCTCACTGAACTGATACTTGGGGATCAGAGTATAGACAGAGTCCCAAAATTGAGCTGGATGCTCCCAGGCCCTCAGTTAGTGTGAATTTGCTGGGAACTAAAACACTCAAAAAGAGGAGGTAGTACAAAAGGGGCTATATTTGAAGTCTCCAGGGACATCTCATGGAGCCCAGTGATGGGAAGTTTTGCTAGAGCCACAGTGCTTCTCATCTCGGCTTTTCTCTGCACACCGGTCCAGACTCCTCTGCTCAGGGGCTTACTGATAGCACAGCATGCTGTTGCCAGGGTTGCAGCCTTGCTCCTCTGCCCCATCTCATATCCTGCAGCCACTGCCTCATTGTGTTTCAGTGGATTGTTCACATGCCTGGAAGAGAGATTGGCCTACTTTGGGTCAGAGTCTGCCTGAGCACCATGACTAAGGGGCTGGGGCCACAGAATATTGGGGAGGTGCCCTTCCGGGGACTGCAGCTGTGGCAGGGGCTCTAATAAGGGAGTATGGGCAGAGACAGAATGATGGGTGTGTCTCAGGTACATGCCATTATCAGAGGTGTTGGGGACAGCAGGATGTAGAACACAAAGTATGGGATCTGAAGGAAGGAAGGTGTCACCCTAACCCTTCCTTGATGTGACCTAAAAAAAAGTTAAAGATGCTTTTGTGAGAATCATAGGAAGTTGGGCATCTAAAGGGTCTAGCACAGCAGCTGGCAGTGAGCAGGTCCTCACTCCATGACAGCTGCCATTGTTCCCACTCTCCAGTGGCAGCCTTGGATGAGTCTCTCTACCTCTCTGAGCCCAATTTCAGTTATCCGTGAAATAAGACAAACAAACAAACTAAAAAGATACCTCTTGTCCTGTGCCTTGCAGGACATTTATGAAAATCAGATGGCAAGGGGAAGGAGAAGCTTTGTGAGCAGACAAGGACCAGGCAGGTGTCAGAGCTCATTTTCTTATTCTTTTCTCTGAAGCGTCAGGCCCACCTCACCCCCTGGACTGCCAGGTCCTGATGTTCATCAGCCTATCACCCTCGAAAAGGATGATCTAGCACTTTCTTTAAAGTTTCTCTTACTCTGAGGTGGGGCTGTGCTCACTGAGTCTGGGGTGGGACCTTGTGGCAGAGAAGGATTGGGGACCCTATGGAGGAAACTTGTGGAATCTCCCAAGACCACCGGAGTCAGGTTCTTCCACATGGCCCACGTTTGCCTAAGGGCACTCTCCCACCTCCCTTCTCTGTGTTCCAGTCAGTCTCCCAGAGGCATGGGTCTGGCCCTAGGTCTGGGCCTCACTTCTTCATCCCTCCTCAGGGCCAGAGTGAGCACATTTACTCCACTGTGAAGACGGGGGCGCCTGCGGTCACTGTCACCAACCTGAAGCCGGCTACCCGCTACGTCTTTCAGATCCGGGCAGCTTCCTCAGGGCCCTCTTGGGAGACTCAGAGCTTCAACCCCAGCATTGAAGTACAGACCCCAGGGGAGGGTAAGTGATGCATGCCAGTGGAGAGGGACTGGGCAGGGAGAACCTGGCATGGAGCTGGGGCATGAGATAAATTGGAGGGGGGGATTATCTGTGCAATTAAGGGAGTCTGCAGACCAGTTTAATTACAACCTAATTAACTAATGAATTGACTGAGTGATGCCAGTCAGTGACATGAATTAGGTTGGGTCCCTGCCCGGGAGGAGCTCACGGGAGAGGGAGCCATGAACACATACACCGCAGGTCTCAGCGGGTGGCTCCTGCCTCACAGGACCTAGCCCATGTTTTGTGGAAACATCCTCTGCTCTCCCCATGAGAGGAATTTTGGTCTCATAGTCACCTCTTGCTAAATTCTTGTTCCCATTTGCTTCTTTCCCTCTGCTGTGATGTGGACCCAACTGCAGGATGCTATTCCTTTCCACACTTGGCCTTAGACTGTGGAGCAGATGTCACTAAAGGTTCAGGGCTGTGAAGGGGGCTGCACTGCAGCGATCAACAGAAGAAAACAAAATGAGAATTGCACACTTTCAATGGTGAATTGTGTGGTCTGTGAATAATTTCTCAATAGAGCTGATATCAAGACAAAACAAAACAAAGGAAAACGGAAGCCGAACATTAGAAACCCTGATGCTAAAACAGCTCCAGCTTCTCCACTGCGTTGTGCTACTACTGCCCTCCTTCACATTCCTGCCCTGGTTCCTTTTGTCTCACCCACCCACCCCCAAATTTCCTCTCAGGATGCACAAAGAACATTTAGTTCCCTCTTTTGTTGTTTTGCCTGCTGCTAACCCAGCCCTCCGGGTCTCACCTCTATCTACTCTGAGCAGCTCATGAAAGTATTTTCCTGGACAAAGGCAATTCCCCCTAAGAGGCATTCTGGCACCAGCTGTCAAGATAATAATTATTTCCAACCTGCTACAAGAGGCTAATCCAAGATAGGAAGAGCTCTGAGCCCAAAGGGAGGTAGAGATAAAATGTTGAGGGAGTTTGAGTTCTGGGAAGGGAGACAGCACTTTTTGCTCAAATGCCTGTGTGTGCCAGACCTCAGCCAGGTGCTGGCAAGAGGAGATTAGAGCCATGTTTTGATGGCTGGGGAT
This sequence comes from Macroglossus sobrinus, assembly GCA_004027375.1. Classification (NCBI taxonomy): domain Eukaryota; kingdom Metazoa; phylum Chordata; class Mammalia; order Chiroptera; family Pteropodidae; genus Macroglossus; species Macroglossus sobrinus. The sequence continues at coordinate 818,479 of PVKZ01000204.1, forward strand.
CATTTGAATGTTTGGAGAAGGGCAGAGAAGGAATTTTAGGCAGAGAAAGCCATTCGAACAGAGGCTCCTGGGTTGGCTGGAGTGAGTGTGGCTGGGGCATGAGCTGGGGCTCTTAACAGAAAGGGGCTGATGGCTCCTATTCTTTTGGTGCTTCTAAGTTAGTAGTATGACTAAACTCCCCAGCCTCCTTTGCTGTGGCCCTGGCTGTGGGGTGTTGGGTCTCCCAATCTGCCGAGTACTTTTTCCAGTGAGCTGGAACCCCAAGTCAGGATCATGATGAAAGATCATGTTTCACTACTGTATTAGTTATCTCTTGCTGTATAACATATTTTCCCCAAAACTTAGCAGCTAAAAACAACAAGCATTTGTTATCTCATGATTTCTGTGGGTCAGGAATATGAGTGCAGCCTAACTAGGGCACCACTTGGCTCAGGGCCTCTCACATGGCTGCAGTCTAGGTGTCCTCTGGGGCTGCAGTCATCTTAAGGCTTAACTGGGGGAGGCCCTGCCCCTGTACTTGAGTTCTTGCTGGCTTTTTGCTGGAGACATGCAATTCCTGGCCTCCTGGGCTTCTCCGTGGGGCTACTCGTAACATAGCAAATAGATTCTATTAGAGACTGTGGGTGAACAGAAGGGCACTCAAGACAGAAGTCAGAAGTTTTGTAACCTAATCTTGGAATGACATCCCAAGTGATGTCATTTCATCAGTCACTCACTTTCATCAGAAGTGAGTGACTAGGTCCAGGACACACTCAAGGGGAATGATTACCAGGAGGTGGGGATTCCGGAGGGACATCTTAGAGGCCACCTTCCACAACTGCCCCATCTCCATTCTCCATTTTCCTGTCTACGTGGACACCTCACATCACACAGTCCTTAGCAACTCCACTTCCTTGCCCCTGGCAAGATCCCGGGCCATGTTCTCTACCTCTGAAGGCCTGAGCTCTGAAATCCCCTCATTGACCTTGGCCTTGTGGCCTCTTATGCTTCCTTCCTCCCAAGTCTCTCCTCACTTCTCTGTGGCATCCTAATAACAGCTCTTGGGTCTGACTTTATTTTCCAAGCTCTCAGCCCCTCCAGGCTACACATCCATCTCTACTTAGCCACTGCAGATTCTCCTGGCAGAAATGCTCACCAGCTCTGCCAGCTCTCATCCCCTGGACATTGTGCTGCCCTGGCCCTGCTGGTCCACAGACTTGGGCCATCCTCTTCTGTCCTGTGCCACCTGGAGGTATATTTTTCTAATCTCAGTTTAGTCTTCAGGGCTGTGCATTCCCCATTCTCAATAATTACCTCAAACCTCACCTCTCACAGGCACCTCCCCTCCATCACCCACCTCCAGCAGATACCCTTCTTCCTTTTCCATGGGGCAGGAGCTCTGTCAATTGCCCCCTGGCTCCCTGTGACCCTCAGGGTAAGTCCGCATTCCTTGGCCTAGCATTCAAGGCTCTCCAGGTTCTGTCTCCTCTCCACTTTCATTCATCCTCCTGCCCTCCAGCTTCACATCCTGCCACTCTCTGCCTCCACACAGTCTCTTTCCAGCCACATGGGACAACTTGCCATTTTCCAGACCCAGCATGTGCCTCTAAGCATCAACAACCCTGTCAGTCTTCCAGGTCCAGTGCCAATGAGACCTCTTCTGCAAAGCCTTCCTCACTTTACTGGCTTAGGAAGAAACGACTGTGTCTCTGCTCAGCTGTGTTTATTTCTCTGTTTCTTTTTCATTCTACAATTAAGGCTTTTGTTTTTCTCTCTCCCACTGGTCTGTATACTCTTCCAGGGCAGGGATTCTGGCTCATTCATTGCTATCTTCTCACTACTAGTGCCAGCCTGGCACACATGTTGGATGGATGGATGGATGGATGGATGGATGGATGGATGGATGGATGGATGGATGGACAGGGCTGAGAGCCTGGGTCCTCTAGGCCCCTCCTCTGGTGAAATAGTTCAAAGCAGAGGCTTTTAGAATCAGGTTTAAATCTTAGGTTCATTATTTGTTAGCTATGTGACCTTGGGCAAATTACGCAACTTTTCTCATTGTCAGTTTCCTTAGCTATAAAATGGAGATGTTAACATTTTACTGGCTTGTTGTGATGATGAAACAGGATCATTTAGTTAAGGCACATGGCATAGTGTCTGGAACGGAGTAAGTGTGCATTAAACGTTAACTCATTATTAGTGAATGGTCTGGTTTGGGGCTGGGGAACTCAGATGAGAGAGGCCGTTACCCCTGCGGTGCTACCTTGATCTCTCATCGCCCATCTGAAAGGCAAAAAGGAAGACCCAGGCCTACCTTTCTGGACCCCTGCTCCTCTCTCTCACACCTGGGCTGCTGTGGAGGTGCTCTGCTCTGGGAGAGGAGGAAGCTCCAGGTACCACTGTGGTTGGTGGGGCTGACTTGGTCCCTTGCCACAGGAAGACCGAGCAAGTGCAGAGGTGCTGTGGGAAGCCTGCTATGGGGTGAAGAAAGATGTCTGTCCAGGGGCTTACCCAGGAAACTGGTCCTCTACCTGTCTCAGCCTTGTGGTTTTTCTCCCAGCTGTCTCAGGGTCCAGGGACCAGAGCCCCGCAGTTGTCGTCACCGTGGTGACCATCTCAGCCCTCCTTGTCCTGGGCTTCGTGATGAGCGTACTGGCCATTTGGAGGAGGTAGGTGGCTGTCCCAGCCTGGCTGGCCACTGGCCGGTCGTGTCCTCATGCACATTAATGTGTTCACAGGCACCTATATCTGTACCAGCATTTGCACATATGCAGATTCGCACATATAAGCACACTGCTGTGTAGATAAGGCGTGGCTGGTATGGCTCTGGCCCCTTCCCCCACTCACTGCTCTTGCCTGCAGCCAGCACTGCAGCAAGCTCAGCCACTCTGAAATAAAGGGGAGTTAGCTCCTTAACTCGTTAAATGTCAGAAGGCATCACTGAGGATAGAATCAAGCTCTGGCTGTTCCAGTGTGATTAGGATTCTCCTGAAGTGCTCAGACGCCCCCAGCCCCTGCCCCCAAGGGGTCTTGAGGCCCTTGAACACAGGAAAAGGCAAGAAAGGCATAAATTGTGTTGTGTGTATACGTGTGGGAGGGAAGATGAAATGGAGGGGAACTCATAAACCAGAAACCCCCAACCTCCATCAGAAGAAAGCTCTCAGGAGAGGGGGCAGGGAAGAAGGGTGGGAGGAGGGGAAAGCTGTGGAGCTTGAGTCTGTCTCAGGGAAGATCCCAGGCCCTTTGCACATAACAGAAACTCATGGCATATATTTCCCCCTTCTCCCTGTGGTCACACTCTGCTACATGCAGAGGTTCCCCAGGCAGGTACTAGGGTGGGGCTGAGGTCTGCAGATTTGAAAGGAAAAGGAAAGTCTGCTCGAAAAAGGCTGGAATGTGAGGAGGGGAGGAGAGAAATGGGCTGGCCGGGTAGCCACATCTCAGCATCCTGGAACTGCCTGCAGGCTGGAGGGCCAATGAACATTCATTTGGCACTGTTTACTTGGCCCTGAATGAAGCACTGGAAGGAGGAGGGGAGGACCTTGCCCTATGGGTCTGGGAGTGAGCTCTGCCTGGGCCAGGTGAGTCAGAAAGGCAGGACGAATGGAGCAATCTCCTTCCTCACAAAACTGAAAGGACCATACATTAGACCTATTGGAAAAGCAGGCCTGGAAAGGTGCTGAGAGCATCTTGTCCTGGCTGTGACTTTAGGGGCTCAGAGAGGCAGAAAGAAGAGAGGGGAGACAGGTGCATAAGGAGCACTTTTCTGGGAAGACTCTACAGAACCAGAGCAGCTGCTGTGGGGTGGCTTGGAGACAGATGCACCAGGCAGGCAGAGTAAGCCAAAGGGTAGATTTCAAAATGTGCTCAAAATCAAATGGCAGTTAAATGGGGAGAAGCAGCCAGTCTACTGCTGATGGGCATGGAGGAAAGCTCCTGCAGCAGTCGTGTCCCGACTTTGCAGACCTTGACTTCTCTCACACCCAGCCCTCCTCTCCAAACCTCTGCAGTGCTTGCTCTGTGTAGTGGTCTCCTAGAGACCATGACTTTTCAATCCTCAGCCCATCCTGGCTCACCCCACTTCTCACCAGAGGGTGTTGTCCAGTTGGACGCCTGTCATTTCCTCTGCCACGCCTCTATCCACTCAGCCTAGTCCCCTTCATCTCTACCCACCTCTCCGGGATGTTTCCCTCATTCATGGAAGTCCTGTCACCATGCTGTGTGACTTCAGTAGCCATTGAATGACCAGCCCCAGGCCTTGGCCTCTCATTCCCTCTTCTGTTCCACCTCTGCCTCCTACTCCTACATCCTGACAAAGACCTGGCCTCATCCCAAATACCAATCCAGTTCTACTTTGCCTTGCAAGTTCCCTGTCCTCACAGCCTGTTCCTTCAGCCACTGCAGCTGTACCTGCTCTGTAACCGTATCGTCAGCCCCGTACCTTCTCACCACATGCCTTCTTTGCAACCTTCCTCTCTCTCCTTTCGTTCCTAAGGAGGCGCCTTCCTCTTAGCCAGGATCAGTCCTCCTACCTAGGACCTGAACCCACGCTCTCTTACATTTCAGGAACCCATTACTATTTATAATGTCCCTCTCTCCCTTGCATAACAGCTAACATTTCTCTAGTTCTTAGTAAGCTCTTTGCAACAGAGCCATCAGGCGGGTCTGTCTTTATCTTGATTTTTTTTTTTTTTTTTAATCAAAGAGAACACTGAGCCATCTCAGTCCCACAGCTGCCAAGCAGAGGAACTGGGAAGCCAGTCTGTGCAGTAAGACTTCGGAGCTTATGCTGTGAACTCCCCAGTGTGGTTACTTCACCCTCTATGACGGGGGCGGGGGGGGGGGAACCTTTCTCCTCTTTCCCATTGGTATAGAACCGTGACCATCTCTCTCTCCAACCTCCCTCAGTCCCTCCTCCTCCTCGAGCCTTCATGTGACCTCTCCCCCTGCTCCATTTTTCCTTTCCTTGGTTCCTGTGACATCGCCACCCCTTTATTTCCCTTCCACTTCTCAGGCAGTTCTTTTGTGATCTCCTTAGCTTCCTCACCCCCCGCCATCCAATCTCTAAATGTCAGGGGTCCTCAGACCTGTTCCTATTCACACTTCTCTCAGCTCCTGAATTTGTACCTCCAGAGCAAACCTTTATTTCAGACTCCAGACTCACATATATCTCCCTACTCAGTGATCTGCCCCGCTTATCCCACTGGCCCTGCAGACTCAAGTGTCTGCACATGAACTTGTTATCTCCCTGTGTTGGTGAATGGCATCACCTTAAATTGCTGGGCAAGCTTTCTCTCTTTCTCCTTCTGCCTTCTAGCAATTTCCAAGCCCTGTGGCCCTATCACCTAAATGTCACTTGAGTCCTCTCACTTTTCTCTTTCTGGTCACTTCACAGCCTGAGCCACCACTGTCTCCTGCAGGGACAATGGCAGCAGCTAGGATGATCTTTCTAAAATGCAAATGGCATCGAGGCAAGCCCCTGCTCAAAAAACCCTAGGGGCTCTCTTCTGTTGCCAGAATAAAAGCCAAAGTCTTTATCAGGCCAGCAAGGCAGCTCTGCTTCAGGGGGCCCCAAATGCCAGTCTGTGGCTTTGTTGATTGTGATGCAGTCACATAGCTGCCTCTATTTCTCAGGAAGCCCTCCTGATGGCCCCGGAAGGGGTCAGGCCCATCCATTATGCGTCCCCCAGCGTGCAGCCCTTCTCCTTTGCTTGGCCCTGTGAGTGGGCTGTGGTTGACTCTCAGCATTCGTTTTCCTAGCCAGACCAGAAGCTGCCCCTGAGCGCAAGGCCTGCCTGTTTTGTGCACCTGTAAGGGGGCAGCTTGGGCCTAGAGTCAGGGGTGTGGATTTGGGCCTGTCTGAAATAGCAAGAAAGTGCACTGTGTCTCCAAGTGAAACTAGGTATGCTGACAGGGGGTTGCATGTGTGCTGTGGGAGGAGCTTTCTGCCGTCCCTGGGGCACAGACTTAGTGCTTCTAAAGGGACTAAGAGTTGCCACCCAGCTTGCTGGTGAAAGGGGAAGGGCTGGGGCAGCCTGTCTCAAGGAATGATTCTGCACCCCCAGGCCCTGCAACTATGGCAAAAGAGGTCGGGATGCCCATGACGAGGAGGAACTGTATTTCCACTGTGAGTTGTCCAAGCCTGGCCCAGGTCGCAGCGGGCAGTACCCCACCTCACCCCTCAACCCTCTTCCCTGCAGCCATTGTGTAATCCCCACTCCTCCAGCCACGGAGGCCCCTTTCCTTGGGCTCATTTCTTTCTCTCTCTCCGTTCCCAGTTAAAGTCCCGACACGTCGCACGTTCGTAGACCCCCAGAGCTGTGGGGACCCCCTGCAGGCTGTTCATCTGTTTGCCAAGGAGCTGGATGAGAAAAGTGTAATTCTGGAGAAGAGCCTTGGAGCAGGCAAGCCAGGCATCCAGGAAGCCTTGTCCATGGGGAGCCCCGCCTCTGCCCTAGCCCCACCCACTCTAGAAGCCCCGCTTCCACTTCACCCCACCTTGATTCTGTAAGCCCACCTCCCCCCCAAGTCCTGCCCCCATTTCTAGAAGTCCCGTCTTCACCCCTGTCCTCTGCCCTGCCCTGCCCAGGAAGCACCACCTCCACCCGCCAGGTTTCAGGGTAAGAGGATGGCAGATGAATCTGTGACCCTACCTTCTTCTCTTTTCCGTCCCCAAAGTCACTGAGATCTCTCCATTTAGGCTCTTTTGAGGCTAGCCTCTATAGACTGGCACTTGCAAAAATTTAGTCCCAGGCCTTCATCGGGCAGTGGGAAGGGGACTTTGTAAGCTTAGGGGCGGGACATACCTGAGCTTTAGTCCTGGCTCTGCCACTGACCAGCTGTATGATCAAGGGCACATCCCTCTTTTGCTCTAAGCCTCAGTTTCTCATCTGTAAAATGGGCATCATATCTGCCTCACATGGAGCTGAGGTGGGGACTTAACAGGCTCAGCCCAAGGCCTGGCTGATGGTGGGTGCTCGCCCCCTAATGGTTGGTCAGTCTCCTGGCTTCTTTTCCTCCTGTCTACAGACCATTGGACCCTGTCTGTGTTCAGAGAAGGCAGCCACTTTTACCAGGAGCCTGACGCTATATGCCCTGACACTTGCCAGACTTGTTGGGCAGAAGTCAGAAAGAGGCAGTGTGGCAGAATGGTTGTCATTGTCATCCTTCCTGGGTCACACCTGGCTTTAATAGCCTTAGATGAATGAGCATATACAAAGTCCTCTCTTTGAGGCTCTGAAACCTCCCACTGAGGCAGACAGGGAGGAATCCCCATTTCCCACAGAAGAAAGCTCAGGCCTAGGGAGGGAAAGAGAGATGAAGCCCACATCATGCTGCTGGTACTCAGTTTATCAGGCTTTGAACTCCGGAGTTCTGAGTCCCAGACCAGAAACAGCTCCTGATCCAGAAAAACTGCTCTCTCCTCAGCTCACCCAGCCTGAGCCAGTCAGGGACTGGCCTCCAGGGGGGTGTCTGAGGTGCTGTTTCCCTGCAGGGCGGTTTGGGGAGCTGTGCTGTGGCTGCTTGCAGCTCCCTGGCCGCCAGGGGCTCCCCGTGGCCGTGCACACGCTGAGGGAAGGCTGCTCCGACTCACAGAGGCTCAGCTTCCTGGCCGAGGCCCTCACCCTGGGTCAGTTTGATCATAGCCACATCGTGCGGCTGGAAGGTGTCGTCACCCGAGGTAGGGCCCAGTGCTCTGCAAGGGAAGTAGACATGGTGAGGCAGGAGGATGGGTGCTCCTGTGCCTTGAGGCCCTTTCCTCAGCTGTGAGAGGGAGCCCCTAAGATGCCCAGCATGCAGAGAAGGCCTCAGCTTTCTTTCACTGACTCAGGGTGGCCTCTCTGACCCTACATGATCTCTTTGACTGTGGTGACACTTTGTGAGGTGGTTTGCTTGGACCTTGGCCGATCTTAGAAAACTTGTTGCAGCTTCTGACCTTGGCCTTTGTCACTCTACAGCTGCCTCCTCTTTTGTTCTTCATCATAGAGGCTCCTGGGCTGGGCAAGAGGGTGGCAACGTTAGGGGAGAGTGGCCTTGATTTGGCCATCTTGGCCCTGGTTGGCCCAGGTGGGAGGAGCATGTGTTCAGAAGGGAGCAGACAACTTAGCCCATATGTGTTCCCTGTCCCTGGGCACAGGAAGCATCTTGATGATTGTCACGGAGTATATGAGCCATGGGGCCCTGGACGGCTTCCTCAGGGTGAGTGGCCCGGGACCTGGAGGGTAGAGATGACCATGTTATTCTTGGTTTCTTTTCTCTTTGGTGGGACTTGGAATTGGCATCATTCTCTAAAGGTGCCTACAGGCCAGTCTGACCTGGTGGGTCACAGGGTAGACTGAAGTCCAGAGAGAGCCACGTGACTTCCCTGGGCCACAGGGCACCAGGGGAGCTGAGTGGGCAGCCCTGGCCTCAGTCTCCTTCTCTCCCTCAGCGGCATGAGGGCCAGATGGTGGCTGGGCAGTTGATGGCGCTGCTGCCTGGGCTGGCGTCAGCCATGAAGTATCTGTCAGAGATGGGCTACGTTCACCGGGGCCTGGCCGCCCACCGTGTGCTGGTCAGCAGCAACCTCGTCTGCAAGATCTCTGGCTTTGGGCGGGGACCCCGGGATCGAGCAGAGGCTGTCTACACCACCATGGTGAGGGGTTCCTTCCCCTAGGCAAGCCTGCTCCTTTGTTTCCTGTCAAATTGCTCTGGAATCCCCATCTCCCCACATCCACCCGCTTCTCTGCTGTGTAAAGGTCACCCCCCTGACCCCTCCCCTCCACCCAGTTGGTCCTGAATAAATGCCAGGATGGACATCACCTTGTGGTTGGCCTGTGTATCTTCCCCAGATGTGCAGCTGGGAGGATGGCAGGTGGGGCTGTATCTGGGGCTCTGTGCAGTGGGAACCTGGGTATGACCCAATTTCTTCCTGCCCCTGACCCACCTGCCTGCCCACAGAGTGGCCGGAGCCCAGCACTGTGGGCAGCCCCCGAGACGCTTCAGTTTGGCCACTTCAGCTCTGCCAGCGATGTGTGGAGCTTCGGTGTTGTCATGTGGGAGGTGATGGCCTTTGGGGAGCGGCCCTACTGGGACATGTCTGGCCAAGATGTGAGTGACTGTGACTCTAGCTCCTTCCCTTTCAATCCTCTTGCCCTCTGACTTCAGATCCCAGTTCCCTGACCCTTGACCTCTTAGCCCCAAGCTCCTCTTCACTGTTTACTTTCTGCTGTTCTTCCTGGTTACCACTCGTGGTTACCACTCGAGTCTTTCTAGGGATGGTGTGTGTGTGTGTGTGTGTGTGTGTGTGTGTGTGTGTGTGTGTGTGTGTGTGTGTTCGGGACCTAAAGCCTCCTGTATGCTCTCCCCTACCCCCATGTTCCAGGTAATCAAGGCTGTAGAGGATGGCTTTCGGCTGCCACCCCCCAGGAACTGCCCCTCCCCACTGCATCGACTGATGCTTGATTGCTGGCAGAAGGACCCAGGTGAGCGGCCCAGGTTCTCCCAGATCCACAGCATCCTGAGCAAGATGGTGCACGACCCAGAGCCACCGAAGTGTGCCACGACCACCTGTCCCAGGTACATTCTCATCTCTCCCCAATCATAGCAGATACAGCCAACCTCTCACCTGTCCATGAATGGTCTCCCATGTGCCCCAGGTATAGCTGCCCCATCTGTCCTACCCAACCTGTTCGGGTAGAACTGCTCACTCAGCTGCCCAAGTTGGATCTAATATTCCCCCCTGCCTTAGATGCATGTACTCTTTCATCCATCTTGGTCACTTCTACTTGTCCTGGATTTTACTTCACATATCCCATGTAAAGTGACCACTGACTGGATAAATATATGTGGTAATAACCCTAACAAATATGTAGTTCCAGTAAATAAAATTAGTGAAGTTAGTATTAATTGTCCCAATGAGTCACCTTCCAAACTGTCCTAGATATATCTTACCTACCAGACTGTTCCAGATACTCCCAGTACCTTTAGCTAGCTCAGGTGCAAACCACTTTTCACCTGCTCTGAGAATGCCCAGCAGGGGCACCCAGTTGGCCAAGGTGTTCAGACTGGAAAAAGTGGGAGGAGTAGGCAATGAAATGGGAGGGAACTGGCCCCAGGTGGAGGAGGAGCATACTCACTCCCACACAGGGGGAGCACAACTTGGGGTGCACAGCTTGGGGTCCACTGCACACAGGGAGAACACAGCTTGGGGTCCACCTGTGTGGAAGTGAGTGTGCTCCTCCTCCACCTGGGGCCAGTTCCCTCCCATTTCATTGCCTACTCCTCCCACTTTTTCCAGTCTGAACACCTTGGCCAACTGGGTGCCCCTGCGGGGCATTCTCAGAGCAGGTGAGAGTTCAACATACTTGGCCAGGTAAAAAGTGGGTTGTATCTGAGCCAGGTATGTCCTGGGGCCCAGTTGCTGTCCCTTCTCCTGTCCTTTCAAGCTAGCCTCTCCTCAGGAGAGTGATCAGGTCTGGGCACCAGATCCCTGCTGTCACCTGACCACCATTGTCTGCCTCCAGGCCTCCCACCCCGCTAGAGGACCGTGCCTTCTCCACCTTCCCTTCCTTTGGCTCCGTGGGCGCGTGGCTGGAGGCCCTGGACCTAGGCCGCTACAAGGACAGCTTCGCTGCAGCTGGCTACGGGAGCCTGGAGGCCGTGGCCACCATGACTGCCCAGTGAGTCTGAGGAACTCACTGCCCCTGCCTATGTGGAGGGCCTGTCTGGGTTCTGGGCCCTCCGCTGTCCAGTCAAGGGGTGGTAGAGCAGAGGCGGGGTTGAGCCGATGGGTCTGACTAGCCCTTCTTCTCAGGGACCTGGCGAGCCTGGGAATCTCTTCGGTGGAGCATCGGGAGGCTCTCCTCAGTGGGATCAGCGCCCTGCAGGCACGAGTACTCCAGCTGCAGGGCCAGGGGGTGCAGGTGTGAGCAGCCCCCACTCTTTCAGGCCAGGACCCCAGTGGGGATCCAGACCCCGGCCCTGGCAAGCTGTGCCCTCCCTGTGTGGCAGTGAGCGCTCTCCTCTTCCACCTGGGGCCAGTTTCCTCCTGTTTCACTGCCTACGCCTCCTATTTTTGCCAGTCTGAACACTTTTGCTGACTCAGTCCCCTGGAAAAAGGGTCAGATCCCTGGAGAGGACCCTTGAGAGAACAGCCAGAGGAAATGCAAGGTCTCAGACACTGAGGTCAGGTTGGGTGGGGAGGGAAGATGTAGCTTTAAATCACCAGGCTCATGCCTTTCTGTCTTCCACATCCACTAGGGGCTGGAGCCTCCCATGTCAACCCACAGACTGTTGGCCAGCAGGCAGCACGGGGCCCTGCTGGGCTCCTGTTAGAACTGGCAGTGACCATAGCTGCCTGGCAGCCTATCCTGATGGGCCCTGGAGGGGCAGGGTCCTCAGCTCCTTGGGTTTGAGCTCAGCCCTGTCTGGGCATTAATCCCAGGGCCTGGGCATTAGAGGTGGTGCTGCGCTCAGGGGCTGGACCCCAAGGGTTCTAGACTCAGGAGTTGGTTTCTGCTTCCCCTGCCCTTGGGCTGACAGTCCAGGGTGAGGGTGAGGGTCCTGGCTAGGCCACTCAAGGTCCTGGTGCTCCCCTGAGGCCCCACGAGCCTCCCCTTTGCATTCTTTTTATAAACCCACAGGCCGGTACACATGAGAAGACCACGAGGGGAGAGGCTTTCTCCCCGGGGGGACCCAAGAACTTTGCTGCCAGCTTTGGGGGATGGTGAAGATGAGACCCTCAGAGATGGATCTTCTCTCTCTGATAAGTTGGTCCAACTCTAAGTGTGCAGATGGGAAAAACCGAGGCCCAGTGAGGAGTTGGGGCCCAGCCTGGGTTAGACCCAGGTTGCCCAGCTCCCCATTCAGGGGTGAGAACGGCTCTGGATGGAAAGGCCTTGTTTCTGCCCTACGGTACCAGAGGAATCTCTGCTGAGGTGGGCAGGGGTACTCCAAGGTGACCACCCTTGGGAGCTTTATCCCCTGGCCACCACCCAGCCTCTGTGGAGCGACTCCTCCCTCTGGCTTCTGCAGGCCTCTGGCAGAACTGGGTGCACTGAGCTGACTCCAGAGTTCCTTATCCAGAGGGCTCCCCAGAAGCAGTGGTGACCATGAGGCCAGGCTTTCACAGAATGACAGGAAGGCAGCTGGATCTGGATAGGGCCATGGGGGCTGAGTTATTCTAGGCTACCACTGACATGCCTGCTCTGGGTTTGGCTGTGTGTGAGGGGAAGGACCCAAGGACCCAAGAGGAAAGGGGTGAATGAGACACAGAGATGAACTTTGGAGAGCTCAGACCAGGTGGGGAGATGAACTTAGGCACCAAGAAGCACCACAAAGGTGCCTTCTGGTAATGCCCCAGGGCCCACTGGAGACCCCGGGTCTGTGGGCAGGGGAGTTAGAGGTGGCTGATTTGTGTGTGTGGAGGGGTGTGTGCAAAGGCTTCTTGGCTGAGAGGCTGATAGGGAAATTGACCAGAGTCTTAAAGGTGGGGGAGGGTTCTTTCTTTGGGTGGGTGGAGTTTTCAGTAGGACACAATGGAGGGCTTAGGACAAGAGGAGTCCAAGCAGAGGGGCTAACCTGAGAAGGACCTGGAGGCTGGAAGATGCAACGCATCTTTGAGGAGCACCTCCTGGTGGGGGACCGTGTCTCACAGCAGTGCCTTTGGCCTGGCCCTGCCAGCAGCAGCTCTTCTCTCCTTAAAGTCCCCCCCACAACCCTTGCTTCCCCATCTCCTGGGCACCTGCTCAAGCTCAGTGATTTTGGGCATACTGAGGGAGACTGAGATATTGCTTCCACCTTTGACAGAGCTGGAGGGCCCCATACCAGGTTCTCTTCAGGCTCTGTGCACCACCTGCCATTTCCCCTCCAGAATCCTGGAGTGGACATGGCATGGGGACCATAATCCAGTCTTGGGAGGAGGGGGCTTCATCTCCAGCTCTGGCTTCATAAGTCATATGCTGAAGATCAAAGCCCCCATCCCCTTTCCCGGCTGTTCTGCAAAGGGGCCCCTGTTGGCAGGACTTTGGTGTCCAGGGTAGATCTCCCTCCACCGAGGAGTGAGGTCCCAGAATTTTGAGGGTTTCCCAGGCCTCGGCCCTGCACGGTGCTGGTGTGATGTGGGCTGATGGCTCTCTGGGAGCCCTCTACAAATCTATTTTTATATGAAACTTCTTCAGTGGACAGAGGGAGATGGCCTGCAACCCCCCAGCACCCCTATCTGAGCCCATCCATGGAGGGAAGGGGCCAGTCAGGGAGGTGGTTTCTTTGACTAGATGTTTTTATAATTCTAGGGTTCTATATGCAGGACAAAGGAATAAAAACTTGTCTGTGACACAGTGCCTCTTTCAGTGACAATTGCTTAATCATTAATTAGCTTATGTGGGAGGGTTCCCCCCACCCCTGCTCCCTGGGGGTAGAGGGGGTCTCCAGAGTGTGTGTCTGAGATTTCTCTTCCTGGAGATGAATTAGGCTGTCCCTGCCTTGAAAAGTCCCCCAGTCTAGCAGGGGAACATATTTAGGAAACATGACAGGACAGTGCAATCAGGACTACCACAGAGGAGAGCATTAGGTGGCCTGGGAGTGTAGAGAAGGGTGTTGCCTGGTCTCAGGAACAGTAAACAAACTGAAGGAGGCTTCCCAGAGGAGGTAATGCTCTCTGGGGGTGCCATTCCTTGGAACAGACAGTGTATGGGGAGGGGAAGTGGGCTGGGCAGGGATATAGGGGGAGAGCAGGAAATGACGAGCTTGGTTTTGGACACGCGATTGAGATCTCATGGGACATGCAGTCAGAGGTGTCTAGGTGACATGTAGATATGTATCTGGGACTCGGCACAGATGTGGGCTAGAGGCAGAGCTTGGGGTGGGAACCATGGTGAGGTCATCACCCTGGGCCAACAGGTAGAGGAGTGGGGGCCTCTGGGGACACTGACACTGAGGCAACTAGGTGAAGAGAAGCAGAGACAAACTGAGGGGAGCAGTGGAGAGAAGCCAGGACCGTGTCATGCCGTCATGCCATCGAGCCAGAGGAAGATGAGTTTTGATGTTAAATAAATACAGAGGAGCCAGGTGAGAGGGAAGAGTGCTGTCAGCTCGGATGTTGTCAGTGACTGTATTCGCCCCCCAGGGTATCGTGACAAAGTACCACAGACAGGTTAAACAACAGGAATGTGTTGTCCCACAGTTCTGGAGCCTGGAAGTCTGAGTTCAAGGTGCTGACAGGTCGGCTCCTTCTGACGGCGGAGGGAAGGCTCTGCTCCAGGCCTCTCTCCTTGGCTTGTAGATGTCCATCTTCTCCCCGCATCTCTCTCCACCACCTTCCCTCTATGCATGTTTCTTTGTCCAAATTTCTTCTTCCCTTAGCCATTCATTCTGAACTGGTCCCCACTGGCTCACCCCAGTGACCTCATTTTAGCTTGATGAACTCTGTCTCCAAATACAGCCACATTCTGAGATACAGGGGGTTAGGACTTTGACATATGAATTTGGGGGAAGACACTATTCAACTCATAGCAGTGACTGTAATTGAGGGAGCAGAAGCCAAATGAGAGGATTGAGAAGTGGTGTTTTGGGATCTCTTGTGGGAGCTGCAAAGGGAGGAAGGTGGGGCGAGACCATTACCAGGGTGGAATGGGGGTGTGAGCTGAAGAGTGTGGGGATACCACCTGAGCACTCACGTATACACACACACATCACATACACACACACACCCATTGGTACCACGTAATCCCTTGCTTTTCTTGGTCGGCTCTCTAGTTCTTCTGCTCTCCCTGGCCTAGGTTGTTTGTATTCATAGCCTGGAGAAGGTATCTTATTTATCTGTTAAGTCCAGGTTATGGAAAGTGCTTAGCAATGGGGATTGGGTGGAAGGGGTGGCAATAAATAAGATCCCTTTCTTTCCCTCCTTTGTTCAGAACCAACTGTATTAATTCCCTGGGGCAGATGGAGATTAAGATGTCAGTTTTTTGATAAGGCAGCCTGGAGAATGTTTCTTACTATGTTTCTCTGAATCTAAGGTGCCACTGAGTATAAGGTGTACCACTAAGAAACATCACAGCCAGTTAAACTATGTCATGCCATCTGGTTAGAAGATGCATCCCAATTTCAGAGATGTTAAAAATGTGTAAAATGTACATCTTTGGTAAGTGAGATGTGGTGAATTGGGGACAAAGTACATTTTCCATTATTTCCCAGTCCCAGGCTGAGCCAGTGATTCACAAGCCTGCCCCATCCAGCTTCCTACATGATGGGGGAGCTGACCAGGTGCACCCCTCTTATAGGCAGGCAGCACCAATGCAAGCAAGTTATTCCTTCTGCCTCCCAATTCCAGTAGATAGGTCTTCCCCACAGGGAAGAATAAATGAGAGTTAGGTAAAGATGTCTGCTAAAGTCTGTCCCCTTAGAGGCACATAGCCAGAGAATGGAGGCCCCCATTAGCACTTACACAGTGCCTGGCACACAGTAAACACCCACTAAATGGTATTAGCAAGGTGTCAGGACCAGGTAGATGTATGACATATGGCTGGGAATTGAACCTGTCTGGGCAGTGAGGCTGCAGACTGGTTTGATAAGGTTATTTGCTCATTCAGTGAACATGTACGGAGCACCTACTGGGTGGCCTGCACTAGGGAGTTAAGACCTCACCACCTAATGGGGAGTCAGTTAAGTAAAAACCATAAAAGGCACAGCAATAGGGATAAATTCCAGGTGTTGTGGAGTCCAGCGCCGGGCTTTGTCTGACTTGGTTGGGGGAGGTGTGAGAAGCCCAGGTAATGAGTTCACTGCCCTTAGTGACTGAGCTCTGGACTTGGCTCTTTACATCAACCCCATCACACTGCTCAGGACATGAGTATACCTCCTTACTGTAAATCTCTTTGCACCCTTTGCCATGTGAACTTGAGTGTCTGCCAGTATCTTGAAAAAACCCTGCTCGTCTCCTCAGGAAGAGTCCTACTCCACGTTAGTAGCTTGGTCCCCTGGGGTCTTGGGGTAACAGAGAGAAATCAGAAACTCCTTCTGTGCACACATGCCCTCATGATGCATCCCAGAATCTTGTGTGCAGAGCATGGATATCTCAAGCCTTGCCCCAAGGATGTTTTGACCAACACCATTTGTGTATGTTTAACAGAAAAACTAAAAAAAAAATTTGTTTCCCCATTGTAAACACTTTACATTCCTCCCAATTAGGGTCCATTTGCCCCTTCTTTTTCCACCACCACACTTATTCATGATAAGCAGCATGGGCACTTGCTGGGAAAATTAAGATGAGTAGATTTGCCAGTGTGACCTTTGCATCAGTTTTGAAGGGGTGACTCCTTGGAGGCTGTCATGTGCCTCCATCCTGATGGCTCTTGGCATATTGTGACATACAGCATCTGTTTGTGGGCACTGACGATTTGCAGATGGGGAGCTGGGCTCTTCCTGGTATCTTAGTGCCAAGGGTATTTTCTGTCCTCCACCATATCCATCATTTGAGGATCAGAAAAAGCCAACCACATAGATGCTATCAGCTAAAGGAAAGATGATGGCAAAGTATTAAAGGCAAGGCACATAGGTTACAGCTGGTGGGGAGGGAGTTGGAGAGAGAGGGGACTTGTTCAATAGGTAAAAGTGATGCAAGTGGGGATGATAAAGGGCTGGGGAAATGCCTAATCCTGTAACGGAGAAGGCACCTTAGCCAAGGTAAATTGGATTCCAGACTCCATTAAGTGGGAGGTGGTCAAAGCAGGCCCCAGTGCTTATCTCTCATAGTGTCTTTTTCCATTTCTGAAGCCACATGAATTTTCTATTAAATCTTCAGTATATATGTGTCATGCTGAATTTTAGGTATGGGTCAACAACTGTTATTGTGTAAAATTAGAAAAGGAAAATACACTTATCAGAGCTTGTGCACATGTGGACATTGAGACATACTGTTTTTTAGGGGTAGACACATCATTGAGGTAATGCAAACTTGTTGGTGGAGATAGGGATAATAGTTCCTTTAAGCTAAAAGGTATGTCTGATGCCATAAATAAATGATGCTTAGGTAATGTCCTATCACACACACCCTAAGAACTAGCTTTTCCTATGAATAATCTAACTCTTTATAGGCAATATATTTGGAATTCTTTCAATAGGAAGCCCCAAGCAGGGCTTTTGGAAAGATCAAGAGGCTGTGGGGGCAAAGAATGATGAACCTGTTTATTGAAATTCTAGGGTTCTATGAAACTGCCTCAGGGGTCCTGATGAAGGAGACTCCAGGCCCCATCCTCCCTTCTTTGCTTTCAATGGGAAGAATTTTCTGTAACGGCCAAGCTCCTACTCAGCTCTAACTATCCCGTGTTGCCAGATCTTATTTTTTGGAGGCTAGCAATCATTTTTGTGAAATCCCACGATTTGAAAATTGTTAGCAACTAATCTGAAGACAAACAAAGTCCAGTGAAAGTATATCTGTGGGCTGGCAGTACGATTTAAATTTTCTTTGCAACATTTCAGCTTTGTAAGTTTGGTTCATGCTTTAAATCCTGGGATGGGGAACTCATTACCTTCCAAGTCAGCCCCTTATATGGAATAGACTGCTCTATCTTGTCATGCAACTGGTGTTTGTTAGGCACTGGCTGCATACTACACACTTTCTACAATTAGGTTCATTTGAGAGGTGGAACAAATGGGGTGAAATAGGGTGAACCTGGTTCTGGGTAAAGCATGTTGGACCCTAAGTGTTTCCTTGATGTCGGGCTCTTAACACTGTACTAGATGATGAAAGAACAGGTAGAAGCCTCCGGTTTAGGGACTTAATTACTTGAAATGAATAACCTTTATTCCAAATGCTATCATTGATCAAAATGTCCTTCTCCATAAACTGTCAATGTCAAATGACCCGGCTGAGTAATGATCCCAGATTGTTTTCTCTTCCACTATTAGTTTCATATGAATCATTTTCAATGTAGTAAATTCCAGGAAGACAGATCTGTCAAAGCCGTGGGACTTTGGAAAATGAGAAGCATATCACTGAATTATCTGTGCCCCTGCTTTGTTCCTGGCCAATGAGACTTGACTATATAAACTATACAGATACCTTAGATTTTGTCCTCCCAGATGTAAATTTCTAGCTCAGAATAAAGGTATTGGAGGAAAACTTGGGGTAGGTGACCTATGTCCTAGATTTTGGGGTGAGGGCCCTCTCTTCAGATATCAGAGAGATTCTGCCTGAAATATTTTTACATCTTGTTAGAAAGTTGTTGTTTAAAGATCCCTGACACCAATAGCTTCAGCTCCAAAACTGCCTGTAGTCCAGGTAGCACAGATTGAAGATAACAGGCAGGCTGAATATTGATTTAAAACAATCCCACGGTTTATTGAAAACACATACTTTTCAATAGCTGATTAGAAAAAATCAGCTAAGAGATACCATTACTGAGGAAAACAATATGTACAAGTCTCAGGAATGGGAGAATACAACAACTTGAAAAGAATACAACCTAAACAGGACTGGATTACTAGAATGGTCACAGAGCAAAATACTACAAAGTACAGCAAAGAGCCAAACATGAAGAAGACTGTGTGCTCTTAAGGTTGGGGTAGGAACTCTCAGTTCCCATATTCTTGGACCACATCCCATGATTCTTTGGGGCAGAGGTGCCAGCTGGCACACAAGGATCTTTGATGACTGTAAAGAACTAGTCCACACCAAGGGCACAGGCCAAATGCATGAAATGAGGCCACCACAAAAGTTACATCCGTTGCCCTGATGAAACTCATGAGAGAAGTGCTCTCTGCAGTCTACGGACCTGGCATGGACCAATGAACCACACAGAGCTTAGAGTTCCTCTGTGCCAGTCATATAAAAAACCCAGACTAAACCCAGTCCTACAGTTCCCACTAATAGGAGAGGTAGAAGAGCAAGACATGAAAACTGCCTCCAAACCAATTTTTGGTCTTCAGTAAAGAAAAATATAAAACACTGTTCCGCAAGCCCAACCTGAAAAAACTACTGGGCATAGCAGTGAGATTCCAAAGCCCCAGAGTCCCCACCACGGGAGGAGGGTGATAGGCGTGGGAGGTGTGGTGTGGTGTGGTGTGGTGTGGTGTGTTCTGTTGTGACATGTCCTGTCCTGCTGTCTTGGCCCCATTTGTACAGTTCCACTCAGCTTTCTGGATCTGCCCTCTCATGGCCTGGTACTCTCACTTCTCTGAGCCCAAACCTCCCAGCCTCAAACACAAACAAAGCAGAAAATGCCACATGCAGAGGGTTTTCTGAAGAGGGTGAACAGGCAGTCTTCCCAAGGAAATGAGGTTCTGCCATGCCAACCTCCACTGTAGTTAGGGCAGGGCACAGAGGACACCGAGTAACATAAGGCAGAAGGCTGCAGCTCTGAGAACAGAAAGGAGAATTCAGCTGGGAGAATGACAGGAAGTTCTGATTACATGGACGCAGTAGGCAGTGTCTCTGTCACCTGGAGTAAGAGGTGTGAATAGCAGAGTTTTATCTAAATGATGAGGGAACAGTGTCTCCTTAATTCCCAAATCCTCCAAGGGGAATATTGCTCCTTGCTCTGGAACTTCACACTCAAACACACAATAAACTTTAAGTGAAGAAGGTCCCAGAAGTGCCCACTGAAGATCCATCCTGTCAAGTCTGGCTTCTTGGAATAGCAGCCTCATTTGTGAGTCCGAATGCTGCTGCAGATTTGGGCAAGACGGCTCTAAAAAGAATAAGAGACAGGTCATTTAGAGAAGATGGCACTGAGCATGCTTGCCCTTTTAGCCACTTACAGACTACTCAGGGAGCACTGGACATAGGGTCAGGCAGGTCCGAGGGAATCTCAGCCCTCCCTTCTCTATTTATATCACAAATTAATTCACCTTTCTGAATCTGTTTCTCATCTAAACAAAGGAGCAAAATAACATCTCAAATGAGATAGTGACGGCATAATTTGGCAAAAGTGATGATGGAGATCCAATTAGATGATGAATGTCTCCAGATTTGAGTGGCTGGGTATGTGTGTGATCTCACTACTGGGACTATTTTTAGTAGGACATGTTTGAGAAAGCAGCCCTGCCCCTGTCTCTTTCCCTGGCTGTACCCTTCACAGACCCCCCGAAGGGTATGTCTATGGCACTAAGTGCTCCCATCTACCACCCAAGACCGTGTTGACTGGACCAGGGAGGCTCATCTGACCAAAACTGAGCCAAACAAACTATTCCTCTTGAGAATTTAAACAAAGAAAAGGAAGTGTTGGGCAACAAGCAACACAGTCAGAGTTGGAAGTGTGGCAACTCAAAGCCATAACAAACCAATGTTCGAGGAGAGCACAACTAAGAGCCCTGTGGAGAAAGTCATCTGATGAGGGGGAGGGATGAAGAAATGCAAGAAAAACGAGTGCACTGGCCCCAAAGACAAGCTGAAGGAGCTGGTGCACCAGAGTGTAGCTCCATAAACTCCTGCTGCTGACAGGCCCACCACCCCGGGCCCAGCTATACAGCACTTTCTTTGATTCCATGGGATTCCTCTAACAAGGCCCCTTCCCATTCCTTCAGGTCATGGAAGTCAATTGTGCCCTAACACGCAGGCACCAACTGCCTGAATGAGGCAGAATTTTGATTCTGTTATGAAATTTCTGAGACAGATGCTTTGGGATAGACCAAAACTCAATATCAATTCAGGGACAGAATTGCTGCTAGGTACATAGGGTAATAGTCAAAGTCCTCCGAGGAAAGAAGGCAACACAATTATAAGTATAAAGCATTAGCCCAGACCCAAAAGACAAAAGCTTTGGGAAGCTCCCTAGGTGTGGAGGTGAACATGAGACTTACAGATAGCTGCTTTATATTTCCCAAGGCCTCTGGGTCTAGCTGTGCGATATCAACCCTCTGCAAGTCACTGGCCAACAACCGCATGCTCTGTATGGACAGAAGAGTGGGTTAAACCAGCATGTTCCTCAGGGCAGAAACTTCCCTCCAGTGGCCCAGTGTGCCCCAAGGGAGTCCCTTTGGTGTCTTGCACATGGGGTAGGAGGAATGAGGGAAGGCAGGTGAGACATGGGCTGCCACAGAATACAGTGACATCAGTGCTTAACACTGGGCCAATGGCTGGATCACCTAGGTACCAGGGCATGCACATCAGCTTAGAAACGCCCTGCAGACCACATGTGAGATAAACCCCACTTCCCTCCCTGAAGGGTGAGGTCAGCAACTTGCTCTACTCAGCCCAGAGGAACTGGGCTCAGTCTTTTTCAGAACTCCTCAAAATTGTACAAAGTCGAAGAGACAGCTCATGCTCCTCTTTGTAGATGATGCGCACACCCTGATAGTGTCCCCCATGCACTTCCTTTCATATCTCCATTATTGCACACATCACATGATGATCTAGTTCATTGTGAGACTATCTTGATTACTGAATTGCTTCTCAAGGGCAAGAATGTCTTCTATATCTTGGGCCTGCTACAAGGCAGGTGCACAAATGTTAGTTGATGAACAAATAAACCCAGAGCTGGGCAAGGATCTTCGCAGTCTGGGCCTCTGACCTGGGAGAGGAAACTGGGTTCTGAGTCCTACCCAAGTGTGAAGATCAGGATCCATGCAACCAAGAAGACTTTGGGGGCGGGGGGAGAGTGGGTAATAGACCAGGGGAAAATGCTGAGTAAGCAGCACACTGTGGCCTGACCTCCAGCGCTCTGAAACATTTACCTCTCCACCTCCCACTGGCACAGTGAGGAAAATCTCTTTGCTGTCGGCAAGAGGGCTGCCATTCACCGAGATATTGTAAATCCGCTCTCTGGCTGCTGGAGTACGCAGGCCTGGTGTCTTGAAGACCCTATAAAGTGGGAAAATCTCTGTAAAGATAGCTTGGCAGATTGAATGACACCAGGTTCTATGAACTCTTCCAAACCCCATCTGGCCTCAAGCTGCAGTTTCCAAATCACACATTTCTAAGGAGGCAAGTTCTAAATTTAGGGAAAAAAAAATCTTTTAAGCAGTAATGACTAAACACAGCTGGAGAAGAGAGGTTGTAATTATTAAACATACATCAAGCAAAAGCCAGTTCTTATCCATGTAAAAGCTTCTTATAAATGAATGCCAGTCATCCATCCATCCATCCATCCATCTATCCACAAAGCCAAAAATAAACTATGGTTAATCTATTTCCAAGAGTAGCTAAGTACTTCAAATGGAATTTTCCAGGGTCAAAGGAGGATGATTCAGAGATTACTTTATTAATTCCCAAGCTAACTTTCTCAAGACAGTTAAAATGCTGCTACCTATTTTCCCCTAAATATTATTTGCTGTATACTTGTGGAAATAACAACAACAACAACAACAACAGCAAAAACAGTTAAAGAAGAGTGGGTATTAAAGGAGAAGATTAAGTCTTCACTCTGTCCGCTCCAGAGATAATCACTCATAATTCCTTATGCATTCTTCCAGGAACTTGCTATGACTATAAAAGCAAATGAGATCACCTAGGACACACTGTGTTGCAACTGTTTGTAATCCTGAAGCTCTTCCTCTATCCGCACATACGGATCTACTTCTCTTTAAATGGCTATACAGCATTCCCTGTTTAGTTGACCGGCACTATGGAAGGAATTAACTTATGCTGTGAGAACGTCCTTTTGTATATTGGTCTCCCAAAAAGTGGTGTCAGTTTTTCACCAAGGGAATAGGAGAATATCTAGCTATTTAAAAACAAAACAAAACCTAAAAAACAAAAACTTTTGATCAGAAACAGAAAGATCAAAAGTCACTAGAGTCCTCCTAGTCATCAGAGACAGAATGTTCTCCCCCGCTCGCATCAGAAAAAGAACCATTTTGTTGCTGAAAACAGATGTACCTACACTCGCGAGAGGCAAACACTGGGGAGCCCAGTCAGTTCCCCTCCTCTAAGAGGGCTTCCCAGGCCAAGAGTCAGGAGTATGGTCTTAAAAACGCTTCTTTTCTGACTAATGTTAAATGTTGGGCTCCCACCAAAATCCGAGCACTGCTCCTCATACTCACCTTGAGTCAAATCTGGGTGTCAGGCCTGGAGTTGGTTTGATCATAGACAATTCCATTCGGCCCATAGCTGGGGTAATAGTGTTATAATTGCTTGATCTACAGGTAAGAAACAGCCATTAGGTACGTCAGCTCAGGTCCAATGACGGCAGGAGAGGCAGGTAACACTTGGAGAGCACTGACCTTGTCAGATAATGTCCTGAGCACCTACATAAACTTGTGAAACCCTTCCAACAAGCCCCATTATTATCCTCATTTACAGACACAAAAACTTACTGACTTTAAATAACTTGCCCAGGGTCACTCAGACAATTAGGACAAAGCCAGAACTTTGAACTCAAGCAGTCAACCTCTAGAATCCAACTTCACGATCAAGCTGATGGAGAACTCCAGCTGCAGGCCCTTCAGCTGGAGTTCTCCTCTGGATACGCAGTTACCACTGCTCAGGCAGAACTGAGAGGAGTCCACTCCTTCACAGACACTCTCACCCTCAGGCCACTTTCCTAAGCTTGTTTGAGATGTAGCTACTACTCCCAAATGGTTTAGCAGGAGCCAGGAGAATCAGGTTAAGCTTATGGTGATTATTTAGCAAGACCAGGAGGAACATTTCAATAAACTTAACTACTGGTCAGTGATGGGCACTTTGTGACTGATCATGGGGTAGCTTACACATGGACCATTAGGCAACTAAACAAAACATGCAGCGCTTACCATATGTTTCTGGACCTCATTCTTCCCTGTGTGCACTTTTTAAAAAGTGGAGGAGGATAGAGAATGTGGACAGAAGAATTGGAGAAGGTGCTGGGTCAGGTCATTGCTAGAAGCCCCTCAGTTCAGATACTCTAGGATTCAACTTTCTACTAGAACACGAGCCACAAAAGCCCTTCACCCACTTTCACTGCCATGATGAATATGGCTCTCCAAAAAACCAACACACAGCTGAATCTGGAAAAGCCATTACCTTTTGCTTTTGCCTTTTCCTTGTATGGACTGTGTTCTCTTCTTGGATGGAGGACACCTTTTGACCTAAAGCCACAATCAAATAAAACTGACATTACAAAAAGCCCTTCCCATGAAGGGGAAAGGTAAGGGACAGGGGGACCAGCTCTGGAAAAAAAAACTAATATTGAACATGAGAAGGTCTATCTCATAGAATTCAGTGACTTAAATAATTCAGAACATAATTGATCAACTAAGTCCTTATACCTGGCTTGGTCTTCAAAATAGAGGATTTTGGCCAAGATTATTAGTGCATGTCTTTTGTACTGATTGCAGCCTGGCTGGTCACTCCATCCCTCCCTACTTTTATATAAAGTGCACTGCAAAGGTCACTAAGAGTGTCCCAGGTGCCCATTCCAAGGAATCTTCCACAGTCCTCACCCTTCCCAAGTCCTCAGAGGTAGCTGACAAGAATCACTCCTTATCTTCTGATAATCCTCTCCACCCTTACCAAGATTGACCCATCTTCCCTGCTTCTCTGCTGTCCTTCTGTAGTCTGCCCCGCAAGGTCTTCATTCTCTCTTCTCTCAGCCCTCCCCTCTATGCTTTCTCTGTACCTCATTGATTCCCACTGGGACAACTACCTAAAGATCTGGGAGTTGGTGTCCCCCTCATTACCATCCTCCTCCCTGAGCTCCAGGCTGAAATTTCTGTCTAGGCTAGATGTCCTGGAAAAGTATCAAACACTTGACATGTCAAACAATTGACACAAAGTGCTCCCCTTGGCCCTAACCCAGCACTGCTCTTCCCATAGTCGACCTGATGGCAGTTGCCTAAGCTAGAAACCATTTAGTCATCTCTGGTTCCTCCTTTCCACCACCAAACTTGCCATTCTCCCTTTTAAATATTATCTCAAAACAATGTTTTTATAGAGTCAGAGCCTCGGTTCAAAAATGATAAGAACCTCCCACTGGTGTCCTTGTCTTCAGTTTTTCCCCTCGTCCATTTATCCTGAATTCTATTCTGAAATACCAATCTTGTCATGTCACTTACCATTGCCTACCTGATGAAACTGAAATTTCTAAGCTTGGCACACAAGGCCATTCACTATCTGGCCCCTACCCTTGCAGCTTATATCCCAGCCATACTAAACTGCTTCCTGTTCCTTAAACGGACGCTTTCATTCCTCCTCTGGGAATTCCCTTCTTTTCCAGCTAATGAAGTCTCACTCACCTTAAAGGCCTGGCTGTGTCCCAAGGCGGTAAGTAAGACTTAACAGCTTCCTCTTCTATGTTCTATGCACTTTATACACACTGTTATTGATCAGTATTAGATGACTTTTATTAGTCATTTAAATGAGATTTTTCTCTACCAAACTGAACTCTGGGAAGGCAACACTGTATTTTAAGTATTTTTGTATTTCCTCATCTGTCAGCCCACAGCCCTGAATCTGAGTACCTACTTACTCTTGCAGTTTGAAGTTTCTTATTTTTATTTTCTTCTTCTTCTTCCACTATCATTTCATCCACTTGCATTACTTTTCGTGCTATAAGAAACAGTTTAACAAAGTGATATTTCTCATGGGAATAAGCTTTCATGCATTCATATTTCTTACAAAACTTATGCAATCTTAGGCTATAATCAAGAAATAGACCCAATATAAAGATGACTTTTTAAAAAAAGGTTTAGACAAAGGAAACTAACCAGAGTGGTTAACAAACCCTGTATGGGCAGCCTAGAATTCTGACTAAGGGTGTAGACTCTGGAGTTGAACAGACACGAGTTTGAGACCTGGCCCTAACACTAACTAGGTCATATAGCTTCATGGTGGTGCCTTAGTTTCCTCATTTAGAAAAGGAAGTGGTCACTTAATAGGGATATTATAAGACCTGGAATGTGTGCCCCAAAAGAACAGGGTCTGTTACTTTTCTTCCTGTATTCCTAAACCCTAGAATTGTCCCAATAAATATTTAAGTATTTGTAGGATGGATGAATAAATGTAAAGCCCCTTGGACAGTGCTGGACACATATATTATTATTTATTATAATAAGACATTATATAGATGCCACAAGGAGGTTTAGAAAGCGCCTCATTCCTATAGCTAGGAGTTAGACAGCCCTGAGCAGGGATTCCCTAGAGAAAATTCTTTTAGCTTTTTTTTTTCTCTGACACATAAATACACTCACTTTTTTTTTTTTTAATAGCTTACAATGCAGTCAAATGCTGTGAGCAAGAGGGCACAAAAACTATTGCTACTGCTCTTTGACATTCGTCCTGGTGAGTTCAGTTCCTGAGGGTAAAATCAGAAGACTCCCCCTCCCCCTCTGCCCAATACACACACTAAGGAAGCAAAATTGGTAGACCTCAAAACAGAAACTATTACCTAACAAACTCTAAATATGTTGCTGAGGATGGCCCCACAAGAGTTGGATGCACTGAACTACCAAAGATAATGACAGTGACATCAAGTCTCTAACAGAGCTCAACCGGCCTGATTCCATGCTCACTAGTTATAACCAGGATTCCCCCCAAACATTCCCTAGTAAACAGTGTTTCTCAGAGTGTGAATGTGAGAGAATTTTATATGAATGGGTCACTGAATCAAGTAATGTGGAATTACATGCTAAGAAAGTTCATCCTTCTATAATTTTCTCTCAATGCTCTGATCACATCGGGGAGTCACAGATGGTGTGGCCATGTCTTGTAACAGCTCCCTAACTCTTGCTAACCTCTCCAACTCAGGGGAAGCAAGAAGGCAACAAGTCTGGTCTTCCAGAACAGCTTTTTCTCCTTTCACTTTCCCTTTCGCTCACACATTAGTCCTGCATACAATTAACTGAATGCGGCAGCCAAAATCAAATTTTTCGATTTGTAAGGCCAAGGATCAGACATTAGAAAGAAGAGGCTCCATCAGTGAGACCTCCCTGAGCAGCCAGCCAACCACCCTGGGCCTCAGCTCTCTCAGTTCCACAAGGGATTTTGAAAAGTACTTACTTCTGGTAGATTTCAGGGGTGTCTGAATAGCTTCTGCTGTTAGTTTGTTTATTTCTGTGATATCCAGGTCAGCCTGGGGCAAACACAGCCAGAAAACACCAGGCATATTCCATCAAATACGAGCAACAATATTTTAAGATGAAAAACAATTACTTTAAAAATATATTATTTGATACATACAAAAGATTATTACATGTTGGTTCTAAAACAATGTATTAAACTCCCAAACCCACCATACAACCTAAGACCCAAAACATTGCCAAGAACTTGCTCCTAGCTACTTATTTTTCCCTATTCTATTTCCTTGTCTCTTCCCAAAAGGTGACTTATCTCTTAACTCTGTCATTCTCCAGAGATAAACACCATCATTTCAATTGCTTTAAAAAAAGTATGTGTGTGAGTATATATACATATTTCTTCACAAATGTATATGAGCTTAAATAATATTTTGTTTGGTTTTGTTTCTGACCACTATTCTTGGTTGTAGTTAATCTCTTTTCACTGCTTTATACTATCCCACTGTGTGACTGCATCATAATAGATTTGTCCAATCTCCTGTCCACAGTCTTTTGCTATTACAAATACTGCTACTTTGAACCATCATATACATATATTTGATGCATATGTCCAAATTTTCTCTTGGCTATATATTTAGGGATAGGGTGTTATAACGTTTTAGGGTATACAAATATTCAGCATTGGTACAATGTCAAATTACTTTCCAAAGTAGTTGCACTTGTTTATATCCTATCAGCAAACAATTTAAGTTTCTAATAACCCACATTCTCTACAATACCTGGTGTTGTGTCAGACTTCTCATTTTTCTCTTTTTAAGTCTAGAGGGTCAATTAGGTTCCCCTGGGCCCTTCAAAAAGGCTTCCAGTAGCCATTCTAATTAAAATTCTCAGCAGTGACTACCTTTATGTATGGGAATAGCCAAGAATAGGCATAATTCATAGGTCTTTCCTCGTAGGGCATGTGTAAATATCAGAATAGTTATTAGATGATAATTGACACAGGTTTCACTTCTGGATTGGTAGGGACTACATAGAGTGCTCAGAGATAGATTATGAGGATATAGATTTTGGGGCTCATTTTGAAAATCTGATGAGAGCAATAATAAACTTTCTCCCCAGAAAGGTACACAAATGAATGGACACGCATACACTGTTCATGCATGATTTTAGAGTGTCTAGGGTCTCTGTGAAGTCCATTTGTGGACCAGCTCCTAACACTGTCCATGAGAACTTTCTGCAAGGGTAAAAATGTTGTTTCCTAGCTGTTCCAATATGGTAGTCACTAGTCACATGTGGCTTCTAAACATTTGAAATGTGGCTAGTGTGTCTAAGGAACTGAGTTTTTAATTTTACTCATTTTAATTAATTTAAATAGCTACACATGGCTACTGTCTTGGACAGTACAGAATTAACTCTTCATTTTGCCTCCAATCTTACTGCCTTTAGTCCTGATACTGACGCTGGGAAGAAGGCGGTGAGAGTGGGTGGGGAATCCTAAGAGTCCCAAGCAGGAGTATAGCTTCTACAGTATGACACTAGAAAGCAATAGTCTCTTTGTCACTTAGCAGGGCAGGTTGCCATATTATGACTAGTGGCTTCAAGGAACTTGGATTTGAGGCTTTCTACTTCTCCTGCAGAGGTCAGGGCAAAGGGTTGCAAAGAACCTGCCAAAAAAAGAACTGCCTCCCTTCATAGGACTCAAAACTATTTGGGCTTCATTTTCATGTACTCAGCACTTGACAACTGTGATTTTTTTCAGTTGACACAGACAGACAAAGGTCCTTTATAGAACCTCTTCCACAGTAAGCACCCACCAGCTGGATTTTGTGAGTAGACTCAACTTAAAAAAAAAAACTAACCAACAGTTCCAAAATAGAACAAGTCACTTACTGTTGCTGCCTCTTCCAGGGCCTGCTTGTTTCCTCCAAGGGCTTTAAAAAGAACATTTTGTTTAGTTACTATCAGATTTTAACAATAAATCATCTTGCCCAATAAGACCGTTATCTTTCTAAAACTGGGACAATTAAGCGCTTGGTCCAATGTTCAAGGCTCGTCACAGTCTCGTCTAATCTTTTTCCAAGCTTGACCTGTCCCCCTCATGACCTAGTCTCTGTTCCACCATACCAAAGTCCCTGTTACACCCCAAATGGCCAGTATCTGATGATTCAGTGTCCTGGTAGTTATTATTTCTTCTGTCCAAAATACTTCTCTGCACCCAACTAATTTCTAATTCATCCTTTAAAACTCAGCTCAAACCCAAAACTCTGCTTATTTTCTATTACAGATTGCTGCAAAATGCTGAGTTAGTTGTTCACTCTAACCATACTCAACAACCACTCAAAGCAGTTTCAGTGTCCACCCCATCTTGAACTAAATTTCTTGAAGACAGAAATTTAGTCGCTAGCAAAAATGTGACATACAGTAGGTATGTACTAAATGTGTGTTGCATGAAGAGGTCTGTGCTAGGTCAGATGTAGAATAAAAAGTTAGGTTAGGTACTCCTGCTAGAAATTCTCTTAGTATCCTATATGAGTTAAGAACTCAGGCTTTGGAACCAGAATATGCCTGTATTCAAAGACTTTGTCACTAACCAGCTCATGAGACCTTGTGCAAAGTAACCAATCTTTCTTCACCTTTGTCTTGTTATCTATAAAATAGGGATAATTAAATTATCCCTACAGTTATTATAAGGATAAAATTAGTTAATACAGCAGGTCCTTGAATGACATGGTTTCATTCAACATCATTTCATTATAATATTGATGAGGAAAAAAAAAAAAACTAATTCCAGGGGCCGCTGTCTGTGTGGAGTTTGCATGTCTTCTCCATCTCTGAGTAGGTTCTCTCCAGGTACCCCAGTTTCAGCTCACCTCCCAAAGATGTGCACATGAGGTAAATTGGTTTGTCTGAATTGTCCCACTCTGAGTGAGTGTGTGTGTGTGTGTGTGTGTGTGTGTGTGTGTGTGTGAATGCTCCCTGGATGAAAGGGCATCTTATCTAGGGTTGGTTCCTGCCTTGTGCTGGAAACAGCTCTAGCTGCCTATGACCGTGAACTGGAATGGGTAGATTCAAAAATAATTTTTTTTACTTGTTTTCATTAATTTTTCTTAAATGTATGTATAGCTTATTTTGGTGTTTAATATTAAAAGTGTTTCAGGTCTTTGTTTAGAAATTTGGTGATGTTTCTGTGATCAGAAATAAATATGCCATAGAAGCTTAATTCTTGCTTTAGTCAGCCTATGATAAAATTAGTTTTGTTATATGTCGTTTCACTTTAAGTGCAATTTCCAAGAACCTATCGACAACATCGAGGACATATGTATATGTAAAACATTTGGTGCAATGCCTGTCTGGCTTAGGAAGCAGTATATAAATGTGCTTACTGAGTACTAGTCTATTCTACCTCCTTTGTAGTATTTATAACTTTGTGTGAATTTTTTTAAATGCTTTTTCTCTACTAACTTGTAAGTTTCTGAGAGCAGGGGCAATGTCTATATTATTTCCAATCCATGTTTAGGACCTAGGATTGGGACTGACACATGCTCAATGAATATTTGTGAAAATGTGCAAACAAACAGATTAATAAGTAAAAGGGCAAGCCAAAAGAATCATTAAATGTCTACTATTGGAGCAGAACATGCATTTCTACCCAGAAAGAAGGCTAAATACTAGGTAATTAATAATAAAAATAGAAAAAGGGTAACGCAACAGGAAGAACAGTCTCTTGCATTTCTTTGGACATTTAACAAGGAGCTGGATGGAGTACAGGCTAGGACTTTTCTTTGGTCAGGGAAACTCTTGGGTCCTTGCACTTCACAATTTGATTTACCCATTTAAAACTAGCAATCCCGACAAGTGCAGAAAGCATCGTATCCTTTCATCTAAGCTCTGGTAACAAACCATTCATTCATTCATTCACTTTTAAATGGTTGGATAAAAAAAAAAAGAAAAAAGAAAAAGACTGTCCTGACACATGAAACTGATGTGAAACTCATATTTCAGTGCATCCGTAAATAAATTTTATTGTGAAACAGCCATGGTCATTCATACACCTGTTTTGGAACCCTAAGAGCAGAGTTCTGTAGCTGGACAGAGAACCAGACAAGCCTAAGGTATTTACTATATGGTCTTTTAGAGAAAACATTTGACTCGCAGAGGGGTAGATGACAGTAAGTGTTAAGGAGGGGAAAAAAAATGCAGGTAAGTGAGACAGGGAGGCAGGGAGGGGGAAGCAGTAGGGCAGCAATTTCCTATAGTGATCACAGAAGACCTAAATGAGGTGAAGACTCTCATGGTAACTACAGCGGGGCTCCAGGCCTCGGCCTGGGGAAATTCCAGCAGCTCTTACCGAAGTAGTCGAGCCAGTTCATTTCGCGCAGCGCCTTGGGAAGCCGCAGGATCTCGATGTTGTACAGGTTATCCATCTCTTTGAGGAGGTTCTGACGGTCTGACTGAATTTGCTTGGATCGTATTTGCACTGCGAGAAGGCAAAGTCAACAGAACGTGGGACACCCGGTGGGTGCATGGGGCCTGGAATCCGTGCGGTCTGCGGCCCAATGTGCCAGAACCCCGCGATTGCCCCCCAGGTAGTCGCGACGACCGGGATCCGCCCCTTACCTTCACGATCGAAGTCTTTAAGAAAGGAAGCGAGCTTCCGGCTCCGTAACGAGTTGGTCTTAGTTACTCGACTGCCGCCCTTCCTAGCCGGAGCCATGACGCTTCGGTGAAGGCTGCAGGGAACAGGGGACCGAGCCACAAGGGATCAGCGACAGTGGTTGGGGAGGGAAAGGAAGGGGGCCGCGAAGGGGCGGGAGAGGGCGAACGGACGCCGCAAGGAATTACAGGTGGGGGGAGGTCTGGGCTAAACGAGTGGCGAGGAACGTACCTGCGGGTCCCAAAACAAGGGCTAAGAAAATCGCAGCTCAAGCTGAAAAGGAGCAGCTCAGTGGCTAACAGGACGTGCGACCGCCGCCACCAAATTCAAACTGCCACAGGCTGGCGAATGAGAAGTCGCGGTTTTATAAGAAGGTCCACAGCATCCAATCACAAGAAAGCTCCGCGATTAGGCCGCCAGCTCACTTTTAGGACTGCAGTACCCAGAAAGCATTGCGGTTTACGACAAATTTTTGCGACTAAGATGCATTGGGGCATGCGCAGAAAAACTGCGGGCGCGGGGTGAAGGCTCTGGCGGACCCTTAAACTAGGCCTTATCTTTGAGATTCCCTGCTCGTTTAAAGAAAGCGGCTGGCAGTCTCGAGGAGATGAGATAAGGTTCTGGCTCCAGAAGCACAGGTCCCGCGCGGGCGAGACCGGGCTTCGGCCCCGGGAATCCGCAGTCTGCTACAGGAGACTACCTTAGCCCACCAAAGAGCCTCTTCCGAGGGATACCTGGGAAACCCTTCCTGAGGTGAGGGACGAGGGCCTTGCCTTCCGAGAAGCCCTCTAAAGGTGAGACAGCGCCTCGCGCCAGGAGCTCCTGTCAAAAGGGATAGACAGCTCTACCCGAGGAAGCCCTGGTTTACGTGAAACTTACCGAGAGCGGAAATGACTCTCACCCTTGACCCGCTACTTCCCCTAGAGAAATGGGACCTAAATACTGTTGTCTGTCTTCCTTTCCTTTCCCTTTCCTTTCCTTTTTTTTTAAACAGAAGATGACTCAAGACCGGCCTTTGCTTGCTGTACAGGAGGCCCTGAAGAAGTGCTTTCCCGTGGTGGAGGAGCAGCAGGGCTTGTGGCAGAGCACACTGAGGGACTGCCAGCCCCTCTTGACCTCCCTCAGCAATCTGGCAGAGCAGCTGCAGGCGGCGCAAAATTTGCGATTTGAGGATGTACCGGCACTCCGGTGCTTTCCAAATTTAAAGGAGCGGCTGAGGCGCAAACAGCTAGAGGCTGGTGACACTGTCCTGGACAAGCTAGAGGAGAGCCTGTAAGAGACGCTATAGCGCCCTTTCTTGGTGGAAAATTTTAAAAACCGGTGTTTATAACTAGCTAGAATCTGTCAGTTGGGAGGGTTTTTCTCTTTACTTGGGAGCATGACATTTGGAGGTATCTTAACCTGAAGTCCTTTGCATCTATTGCCGTGAGAACTCTGTCAGAAAGCCCTTTTCTGGCATTTCCTTTGTCAGGGGCTAGGCATAGCCGTGGTGGACTTCAGAGAAGGTTTGAAAGTGAAACAAGAAAACAGTGGAGAAAGCTTATTAGCTCCTCTGTAGTTTTCTATGGCAAAAAGCAATGAGGAGCTACAGTTTATCCTTGAACAATGAAGGCGGGGGTGGTTAGCGGTGCTGACCTCCAGCGCAGTGGAAAAGCCTTGTATAATTGCAGTGGGCCCTCTACATATGTGGATTCGCAGCCTTGAAGTTGACTCTTAAACAACTCAGGTTTGAGCTGTGAGAGTCAACTGAAAAAACATCTGCCTATGAGTGGACCCACAGAGTTCAAGCCTGTGTTGTTTAAGGGTCAACTGTTACTGCAAACTTGGTGCCAGAGCTAAGGGTTTTAAATCCATTATCTCATAAAACCTTTTCAACACCTCTGTGACTTGACCTCACTTAATCCCATTTTGCAGGTAAGGAAACAGGCTCAAGCAGATTGCCTTGTATCTCACAGCCAGTGGCAAAGCCGGGGCTCTAACCCAACTGTGCCTGGCACCAAGGCCAGAGCTCTGGACGGCCACTTTGGTCTGTTGTACATTGGTGCTTCTTTGCCCAGGAATAGCCCATCTCTTGGCTGTTATCATGTATAATGTTAGACTCTTTATTTCAGAGTTATAGGTTACAAAGATAAAGACAGAGCATATGTGGTCTTTCCCTTGATCAGAAGAAAAGGAGGTTCTGGTGTATAGAGTCTGCACCATAGACTAATAGGAAACTGTCAAAAATGGGGACCTTCTCTGTATTCATTTATACAAAATACATTTATTATGGGATGCTAAGTGCAAGGTGCTGGGAATACAATGAACCAGACTTAGTTCCTTAGTTGAATAGAAGAGAGACAATCAGTGACCTAACTGAAGTAGCGAACTTTGATTTCGATTAATTACACATTTGTGTGTGGTGGGGTACTGAGCTGTTTTTAAGTCTGTTTTTAATTGAGTTGTGGTCAAACATTTTGAAAGCCATGATTCTAAGCCAGGGAATGCTTTGCCCTTTGGGAAGTTATAGCCTTTGTTTTGGGGGCTGAGTTCCTTGGAGTTACCAGTGGAATAATAAAGATACTTAACATAAGCTAGGCACTGCCCTAAGCACTTTATGTGCATTATTGTATTTAATCTTCACAATAACCCTTTTTGTTCATTCAACAAGTGTTTGTTGTTCTGTTGCCAGACTCAGTATTCCAGGTACTTAGGATGTGCAGTGAGTAAAACAGACCATTTTTATACATGATTGTGAATAGGTAACTTTCCTAAGATCTACAGTAGTCTGTGTGTATCATGAACCTAAACTTTCCGGAACTTCAAGAATTAACTAAAATGGGGTTAGGTAGCATGTGGATAGTACTGATTTATTGCTTCAGTTTATTCTTGATTATTCTCTTTTACGTACATGGCATGGGCCTATGCATGAGCAGTTACTCTCCTTGTGCAGCTTTATGGCAGCTTTAGAAAGGCCCCTTGGTCTTTACTTTCTTTGGCAGCTGGGCTTATCACAAAGCTTCGAAAGCTGTGTAATTTCTTTAGACTCTCCATCTTTAAGTCAATTTTTAATTCTTGAGCCACTGGAACCAATCTTCTTAGATGAATGGGTCTC
Source organism: Macroglossus sobrinus (assembly GCA_004027375.1). Lineage (NCBI taxonomy): Eukaryota > Metazoa > Chordata > Mammalia > Chiroptera > Pteropodidae > Macroglossus > Macroglossus sobrinus. Next base: position 853,113 of record PVKZ01000204.1, read on the forward strand.
ATTTGGAGCCATTTTTTTTCCCATTAGGACACTTGACAATATCTGGAGACATTATAGATTGCCACAACTTGGGGAGAGTTGGGGCATGGTTGCTCCTGTCATCTAGTGGGTAGAGGCCAGAGATGATGATCCTGCAATGCACAGGGCCACCCTCCAGCACCAAGAATCACCTGGTCCAAATGTCAGTGTGCCAAGGTTGAGGAATTCTGCCATAGGCCTTTCTCATGATATTGCCTAATATCAGACCCTTTCTCCCAGAGCTGTCCTCCTCAAGGTGCGTGACACTGTCAGCAGCCACGTGGAACAAGTGCTTCAGATCTATGAGCAGCGTGCAGACACAATTGGCATTGATGCTGTCCTGCAGGCTTCATCCGTGAGCCCATCTGTGGCTGACATGCTGGAATGGTTGCAAGATATTGAGAGACATTATCGAAGTTCGTATCCTTTGCTCACGTTTCAGTTAGTGTCTAGAGCTGTTCCAGGAACTCTTTTTGAATTTCATTTTTCACAAGATTACAAAACTATAGTATGGTTTAATTCTCTTTGGTTCCTGAACTTGGGTTCTTCTGTCATTCCCTTGTACAGTCATTCCTCAACTTATTTATTAAGTAGCAACTACTTGCCAGGCATTGCTAGATGCTGGGAAATAGACCATAGACGAGGAAAACAGAATGTCAGATAGTGAAAAGTGCTATGGAGAAAAATAAAGCAGGGAAAGTGAGTGGTGAGAGTGGGTCAGAGAGACGGGGCTAGATTTTGTAGGACTATGAAGGTCTTTGAAAGAATTTTGGCTTTTACTGTGAGCGAGGTAGAAAGCTATTAAAAAATTTTAACATAATCAGACCTATGTTTTTAACAGAATTACCCTGGCTGTGTTCTGAGGAAATACTTGGGGTGGTGAGGGACAGAGGTAGAAGTGGAAAGACCAGTTAGTTGGAGTTCTGGCTGTTTTCTGTATCTTGCCTGATACCTGCATCTATCCACTGGCTTAAGTTTCTACCTTTATTTGAATAACTTCAACCTTTATTCTTGTCTCTGGTCTTAATATTTAGTTTCCTGGCGATGCCTCCAACTGGATTGCTTATGGCACTGCAAACTCAGATTTAGGATTGAAGTCCTCTGTCTAGCCCTTGCTTTCAACACGCTTTTCCCTTAGCTATAGAATCAACCCTGTATAATCAGTCACCCAGTCTAGAAACTTAAGCAGCATCTCCCTACTTTCCCTGTTTTTTTTTTTTTTTTTTTTTTAAATTGCAACAGTAGCAGCAGCAGCAGCAGTGGTGGTGGTAGTAGCACGGACAGTGGGAGCTATAACTGCAGCTAACATTACTGAGCACTTATTATGTGCCAGGTACTGTTCCAAGCATGTTTATAGTCACTTGTCATGTCCTTGGATTCTGTTTACCTGGTGCTTTTTGTATTTTTTTTTTTTTTATCTCCACTGCTTCTTCCATAGTTTCTTACGTCTCGCTTGGACTTTTAATCACCGTCAGCCTCTTGACAGGTTTCTCTGTCTCCACCTTCTTTCCCTCTAAGCTATCTCCAGTTAGCAGCCTCACTCCGTAGATTTTCAGGAGGTCAGGTTCCTGTTGCTTGTATAGGAGTTTTCAGTAGCTTCTGTTGGGAGGAAAGCAAAATGTAGCATCCCCATGTTGGTCTGTAGTGATCTTTGTATTCTGACTCAACCTGCCTTCTCAGCCACCTTTCTGCCTACTCTATACATTGTTCCGTGCCATCCAAACTGGAAGGTTTACTTGTCCCTGAATCCACTCCAGGCTCCCCCACTTCTGTGCCTTTGCTTGTGCTTTTCCTGCCAGCTGGAATCTTTGTGCTGCACTCTAAACTAGATGAATTCAGTCTCTGAACTTCCACTGAGTTTTATCTTGCGTGTCACATAGATTCTTTCTTTTCAGTTTCTGGTTTTTCCTCACCTAGATCATGCGGCAGTGTTCTGTCCGTTCCCCTGTCACTGTAGCACAGAGCCGTGTGAGTGAAGAGGTACTCAGTAAAGATCCACGGTACAGGCAGATCCTGCCACCTGGAAAGTGTCATGATAGGTGCACTTTCCCTTTTAGGCCCTCATAGCTCTCTCTGGGTATTGCTTTCCTTCAGCATATTTAATTTCTTCTTGAGCAGTCCTTAGCTTCCAGCAAGGTACCTGAAGAGAAAGTATCTCCTGTCCTCGATTCAGTGGGAAGACTTGGCAAACATCCAAGCTTTGCCCGAGGCCTGGGACCGAATTTCAGAAGACGAACACCAAGACCTTGTGCAAGGTACCGGTTTTTGCTTATTCCTTCATATCTCCTCGGCTTCTTTCTTAACCCGTGTCTCATTTCTTTGGAAGCATCATAGAGATGCCCTCACAGTGCCTCTGTATCTTTTATCAGTCTGTTTTATGTTCTCTGGAGAGGTGGTTTGTCACAGTCTTTCTCTTTCTATTCTAGATATCCTCTTGAATGTTTCCTTCTTCCTGGAAGAGTAAAGAAGCTGTGTGTTTATCTGGAGGCCGGGGGGCACAGTTGAAGACTGATAGTGTGGCGTTCTGGTATTTCTAAAGAAATGTCAGTATCGCCACCTGACATATTTGAAAAATCAGTGTGTAGAGCCTAAGGACTAGCTCTTGGGAGGATGATGCCACATGTTCTAACACGGGCTTCTCTCTACCAGGTCATGGCTGAGAGTACATAGCCACCCCTTGTCCTTTCCTAAGGCTCAGGGGAGTGGGTGGAGGCAGAGAGAATGGAGGAAAAGCAGTGCAGAAGAACACTGGCAGCAGAAACAGCAGCTACAGAAGTGGTAGGGAATGAAAGGACAGGTAGAGGGTGACACCATCCTTTGCATCATCCAGAGCTCTGAGCCTGATTGACACCAGGTCCTGGTTTTGTGTATTTGTGTCAGTACTTGACTCCTTGAAGAAAGAGAAAGTAATTTTGATGATTAAAAGAAATAATTTTGATGGAAAACAGTAATTTTCCAATTGCAGTAGCTCATCATCAAGCCAGTTTCAGTTTCCAGAGCCTACCACATGGGGGAGGTGGTGCAGCATGAATGATTCTAAATGCTTTGTCTTGGAAGGTGTTCTCATGTTGCTCTTATGTGAGAGTAAGTAGCTGGGGATAGTGGGACTCCTAATATGACAGACTTTTTCTTTTTTTTTTTAAACCAAAGCCGGCAACTGATTGCCACATTCCTCTGATCATGGAGTATCTGCATGAGTGGGAAAACAGTAACCTGGAGTCAGGTGATGAGGGTTGTATTTCTGAGGCTTAGTGCTTTTATCTGTGAAATGGTCGTGGTACTTTCAGACACATCATCTGCCTAGGCCGTTGTAAAAATCTGGGCCATTGGATGTAAAGAAGCTTAATAAAGAGTATAAATATTTTTCAAAATGAAAATGACCTTTTTTTTCTCACAGCAAAAGTGATATATGCTTTTAAAAAATTATAGAAAAATTGTAAAAAATATTTTTAATGTACAAAAGTATAAAACAAGCTCCATCAGAGAGATTTTGATATATGTCCTTTCTGTGTCTCTATTCACAAATTTTTTTTAAAAAAAAAAACAGATGTGGTATTTATACATACTGTTAATTAAATGTCTTTTTTTAAAAAAATATATAGTTTGTTTATCTCTTCATGTTGTAAATGAATATAGAGCAACACAGTTATGTACCATCAGATACATTATCGTGTACCGTTTTATGAATGTTTTATATCTTATATTTTACCTATATTTTTCTGAATCTTCATGTTTGTCTGCCTATAAAGATATATTCTGATGGTAAAAAATTGAAGTATTACAGAAAGTGAAAATGCACATTGTTCACCTACCAGATAACTTTTTAATAATACAGTATGTATGCTTACAAGAATTTCTAAAAATCTGTTCTATTACATACATATTAATTGTAAATAAAACTTCATTCAAAAAATATTCGTGTGTCAGGTCTTATGATGTGTTCTGGGGACAGAAATGAAAGAGAGTCTTATAGTTCTTATAGAAAGAAAGGCTTATAGTTCAATCAGGGAAAGACTTAAACCAGTGTTTCTCAGTCACAGGTATCTTGCTAAAACTTAGATTCTGATTCTGTGGGTCTGGGGCCCTAGGTCCTACATTTCTAATTAGGTTCCAGGTAATGTTGACGCTGATGATCCGAAGACCAGACTGAGTTGAAGAGATTTAAGTTGTAATACAGTAATAAAAGTGTTATATTTGAGGTTAAAACCATGTTCTGGGAGAATAGAGGTGATAGCTAACTGCTCGTTAGAATACTTCATAGTGATAATGATATCTGAGTTAGGCCTGAGGCTAATTTTACTTGGGGCCAGGAGAAGAGTGCAGGGCAATCCATGCACAGGTGACAGTCTAAGTAAAGGCAGCATTTGAGAAAGAATGGAAGGCAGCACATATCAAAAGTTTGCTGTGTGCCAAGCATTGTGCTGGTTACTTTATACAAAATTCAAAGGGTACAAGAGCAGGTTCAATGAAAAGTTCTCCGGCTCCAGTTCTCAGTTCCCTTTCCCGGAGGCAGCCAGCATTAAATGTTTCTGCTGCACCCTTTCAAAGATTTTCTTTGCCTAAATAAGCGCAGTGCTGGGTATGCTATAAGACAGACCCCAGCAATCCCACTTCTGGTTTTCACACCTGTGTATATCTCTTCCCCTTTGGTGCAGGCTGGACTTAACAGATTTGCTTCTAGGGAAAAGAACACTGCAGAAGTTGTGGTATGTCACTTCTAAAACTAGGTTATAAAAAAAAGAGTGCAGCTTCCATCTTGGGTGCTGTCACTCACTCTTGGATCGATCATCCTGGGGGAAGTCACCCACGATGCTGAGGGGGCAGCCCTGTGGGGTGCTCCTATGAGAGACGAGTGCCTGCCAACAACCACCCGAATGAACTTGGAAGCAGACAGTCTCTACCCCAGTTGAGACCACAGCCCCAACTAACAGCCTGAATACAACCTGGTGAGTACCTGAGCCAAAGGCATCTAGTTAAGCCGTGCCCAGATTCCTGACTCATGGAAATAACTAATAAATGTTTTAAGTCATTAAGTTTTGGGGTGATTTGTTCCATAGCAATCGATAACTAATGCAACAAGCAGATATGTTTTTGTGTGTTTTCCATAATTTTATATAGATAGTGGCATACTATACACTCAGTTTTACACCTTGGTTTTTTTTTTTACTTATGAGATTATTCTATGTGAATACATAAAGAGCTTCTTTAACTTTTTCCTGAACCAGTTACATAGCTTTCTGTTGTATAGATATGCCATAATTTATTTAGCCCCTTACTGATGGACATGTAGGCTATTTCTAAAGCCTTAATATCTTTTAGGTATCAGCAGCCCGCCCTGTATTCTCACTCCCGCTCATAATTTTTTTCCCTGTAATTTTTAAATTAGTTAATCCTGTCCCATCTGCTCACCCCCAATCTAAAAAGAACTCTGTGGGTATTTTTACTTGAAGCATTAAATTTAGAATCATTAATTTAGAGAGAATCATCATAGTGGGAGTCTCTGCAATGCTCTTCCAAGCATGCTTCTGGCTTATAGGTTGAGGTATCAAATGTGAGTTCTGTTCTGTTTCCCTCAGTTGGGGAAGTAGCCTGTTTGGGTTCAGAACCTCCTTTTCTATTAGTGAGACAATCTGTTGGGATGAGATGAAGAATTGGGATTTCTTTCTTTCCTGTTTCTACCCTATCCACATTTAGAAATGGACTACAGGATTCTTCTCTCAGGCATAGTAGGAGCCTTTTAAAGGCAGTGGCATCCTAGGCTCTGAAGAAGACTTCTGCCAAGGTGAGTCAAGGCTTTGTGGTGTTTGTACTATGTAGGGCTAATCAGGATGATAAGGCCTGGGTACCATCTGCAACTTGTTTATAATTTCTCCTCCCTAAGAGAATATAGAGAGAGTGCACATTTGGAGGAGCAGGTTCAGGGGGAGGCGGGAAAGAACTAGCGTATTGATAATCAATGCAGGGGAGAGCCTGCTGAATTGCCAGTGACCTGGATATGGGTCTGAGTCCCAGAGCAGTCTTTATTAATAGCAAAGTGGTCTTGGATAAGCCATTTCTCCTCTTAAGTTTCAGTTTCTTCATCTGTATAATGGAGATGATGATATACAATCCTTATAGGGTTGTAAGTTTTAAGTCAGAAGAGGTATATGAAAGCTTTTGGAAAATTTATAAACATTTGAAGGGCTGAAATTCACTTGAGATTTATTACTCATCTAATAAGTGTGTAGCTCTGTGCTGTGAAACAAGTATACTTTGAGACATAGTGAATTTTCTGAGTACCCACAGCTTGTCAGAGACATTGCCAGAATTTACACCAGGGTTTTCTTGGTTCTGGTGAAAGGGGTCTTTCCCTTTTACCACTGTTTCCTCTCTGCCACAGAAGGCAAAAGCATCCCCAACACACACTCAGCTGTGAGGAGAGCTTGGATTCCTCAATACCCGGCCCTGTTTGGAATCCGATGCCTCCAAACAGCAGAGGTAAGGGCAGCAATGCCCCCATCTGGCTTGGCAGTGGTACAGGAGGCATCCCAGGTTCTCAGGGCAGCGGCAGCCTTGCCAGTTACCCTTCCTTCTGATCCCATAGCCAGGAGGGCTGGAGTGAGCCCTGAGGCTGTCAGAATCTTACACTTTTGCCCTTTATGTCAGGGGCTGGGAGGAGAAAACCAGTTCTGAAGGAAGGCTCCTTCTTGGTTTCTATAAAGTGCAAAGGAAAGTCATTTTTTCTAAGACTGGTAGCTGGTACAACATATTAGGGACCAGCCCCAGATATTCTGATCCAGTATGTATGGGGAAGGTCTAGGTGTCTTGCCTTTTATCAAATACCCCTCATTCTGTTGCAGGGTCATTCTTTCAGAAATAACCTTAATCCTGAGAAAAAGCAGAGGGAGAGAGCTGGATAGCATACCACAAAGAATGCCCTTTGGGGAAGGAACTAGCCTCAACTTCCTCATTGCAACTCTTCCCCTTTTCTTGCTTCCCAGCACCTAGCTCATCCTCAATTTCAACAGGTACCTCAGCTCAGTTCTTCTCACCCCTCCGTGCTATATGGAGTGGGGTAGTGATAACTTATGTATATGTTGCCTTATAGCCTGCCAAATCCATACTTACTCATTCACAGGCCTCTCCATGTTCCCAGCACAGAACTTATTACCGATGATACAAAAATAAATAGGAGAAGCACACAGTTTAACAGGCCAGGCAGATTCATAAGCCTATCTTGAGAAGTGCTATCATAAAGGATGTACAGGGAATGCAATGGATGGAGAATGACTGATTCTTTTTGTGAGAGGCGAGAAAGGGGAATGAAAGAGCAGATCCCCAGCAATTTGATTACAGGGAGAATCTTCCCTCTGGTCTCTTAGGGAGTAAGTGATGGGGGAGGAGGTCAGCATGGCCTGTTGGCCATCGTAGGAGCAGGGAGCAACCCTCTGCACTCGGGCACTTCTCTTCCCGATTCAGATGTGTGCAGTAGTTCTTAATTTGCACAGAGAGCCCAGACTAATAAATCCACTACTCAATTTCAATCCCCACAGTGCATTTATAGGCAGCATCTGACTTTTATCAGCTAGTTTGTTCTTTCATATGAGAGTTTTATGAGGGTCTCCTGAGCTGGCTTATAACGTGATGAAACGTCTGCAAAACTTAACCATAAATCCCCGGCACCTGCCAAGCAGAGGATGCTGTTTTCCAGGCACATTTTTTCCAGCTGGCGGCTCTGTCCCCTTGCCCAGTTTGCATTTTTTGCACTTGTCTCTTTAAACTTGGATTTGTTTTTCAGCTCTCTGTGGCCTCTTTAAAGGCAACTGAAAAATGAGGGGTAGGAAAAAGGAACTAGAAAGTTACGTCTGTGCTAAAAATTACCCCTGGCTTATGTTGCTCTGAAAGCTGGTTTTGATCCCTCTGGTGGAAGGGAGACATCAGGCTTCCCAGCCACACGAACCCCACAGTGGGGGACTGGAGAGCACTGCCAGCCGAGCGTGTTATTAATACTTTGATTCTTTTCTGGATCATCACCCTTTGTACTCGCCAAAGGTCCCTATGCTTGGTTGTCAGTTCTGTAAATTAAAGAAACAGCTCCAGAGGCCTTTTTCTCAGAGGGGCTCCAAGCATCTCCCAGCATTTCGAGCTCCCCCAAGACGGAGGTGAAATTTAAATGTCTTCCCTCCTCCAAATAAGGCAAGACCTGGACTCTCTGAGGATGCTGGTTGGCTGAGATGGACTGGTTTCTTGGGAAAGCTACAAATGCCTCAGTAGATGTGCTGTCCATCTACGGAAAGTTGAGTGCACAGTATTATTCACCTATGTGTTTACAGGTTCTCTTTGTTTTGGTCAGCAAACCACAAGGCCAGAAGAAGACCCCTGTGGCTGCCCTTCATGTGGCCTCTTCATTTGCTCACTTTCCCTAGACCCCACTTCAAGACGGCTCTATGGGCCTGTGACCTGTGCTTACAAGGGTCCCCTAGTTTGGCTTAATGCTCTGCTGTCACCCTCTTGAAATTCTTAATCTTTTTTGAAGAGGCCAGATTTTCATTTTGTACTTTTATATGCAAATTATGTCACTGTTCCCACCCTGCTTCCCTCTAGTCCCATGCAAGTAGCTGCCCTAGAGCTGTGGACAGACCCTCTCTACTCCCAAGTCCAGGTCCTAACCCAAACCTGCACAGAGCAGGTTACTTGCCTTTTAATGAGGAATCTGGCCTTGCCCCACTGTTACCCAGTCTTCTGGTTACAGCCCTTCCCTATGACACAGTATCTCTAACCACCCTAAAGAGGTGCCTCCCATTCCCAATCCATTAAGTGTGGCCCTTTATCACCTTGCAGAAAAGGTGATAAACATGCTAGTTAAACCTGCTCCACCAGGAGGAAGCATCCTGCTCCTACGGAGGGGCTAAGGCCTAGGAGCTGAGCCTGGTGATAGAAGTGACATAGGGCAGGCGCGGACTCCCACTCCAATGACAAAGAGCCCCAGGCCAAGCTAGGCAGAAGATACCCCCTCCCTTTTCCAACTCCGTCTGGCTCGGGTTCCCAGAGCCACCCGGCATTGCCACACTAGCGGAAGCGTGGTTGCTATTCCAGCCAAACCCTAGGACTGTGGTGACAGTCCCAACTGGGCCCAGCCACCACATCAAGGACACGGCTCCACCCTCCTCTCTGCACCCCCTCCCACCTCAGGCTTCCCCGCCTCTCTCTTTCCCAAAGAACTCAGGGTGTAACCTCTGCTTGAGGCTGGGGTCAGCCATGGGCCTCTGTGGCTGCTGCTGTGTGGTAGAGAAGGTTCTGGACAGGGAGATGGGACATCTGCCATTCACTCTCATGGGGCCTGAGCAGGTGACTTGACCTCTCTGGACCCATGTCTTCATCAAAAAGGCAAAAATAAAGTGGGATGGTAAACAAAAGTTTCAACTTCATAGGACCACTGCCAAAGTTAAATGGGCTAGTGCACACACGTGAAAGGACTTTAAATCATATCGTACAAATTTAATTTCCCTCTGAGAAGCAGCAGCAGGGTGTAATGGAAAGAAGAAGGATTTGGGAACCACTAAGAATAATACTATAATTACTATTTATCAAGCCGTTTCTCTGTTTCATGCTTATATCTAGTGCTTTTATATCCATTACAACAACCCTGTGAGGCAGATACTATTTCCAGGGTTTTACAGATAAGGAGACTAATTTAGGAAGGTCAGTTGATTTCTCTAAGGTCATGTAGCTGCTCTGAGATTTTAGTTGTTGGTGAACTCTAGTGTTCTAATCTACTACACAGTTGTCTGAGACAGAGTTGGCTAAGTGTCTTTAGTCAAGTCATCCAAACCCCTTTGTGCCTCAGTTCTCTCCCCCTTGCAATGGAGACCAGGGAAATCTGGTGACCTGTCTCATTTCAATCTCTATCCACTGAAATCATCATTCTTCCTGAGTCGCCAAAGCACCAGAATCCCACATCATTGCATGGGGGAAGTGCAGCCATGCAGCAAACCCTGCAGATGTCTGTGAGCATAACCAGCACCACCTATGCAGGCTACAGATTCCATCACTTTGGTCCAAGCCCCAGTATCTGAGAAAGGCACTTCTCTTTCATGAAGGACTTCAGCCTAATAGCTTCCTCCACCATGTACTCTTAGGCCTGGCAGCCTGGCCCATCACAAAATGGGCAAGAGGTGGAGTTGCCATCATTTATACCCTGTGTAACTCCCACCAAGTGAGGAAAGAACAGTCTCTCCCCATCATGAGGATTTACGAATTTAGACCAGTGGTTTTTATTCTTGGCTGAAATTAGAGTCACTTGCGGAGCTTTACAAAGCACTAATGCCTGTGTTCATCCCAAGATTCTGATTTAAAGTACATCCCCCACCACCAACCAGTGACTTTAATATGCAGCAAAGGCTGAGAACAAATGCTTTTATACAGCTGGTTTAAGAATCTTTCCTTGAGTTTCTACTTTGTGTCAGGCGCTATGCTGGGCTCCGAGGTGAACAGAAGGCCCAGATCTCTACCCACATGGGGCTTGCATTCTAGTGGGGAGAGACAAAATAAGCAAGAAGATGGATAATTACAGATGGTAATAAGTGCTATAAAGAACATGGAAGTAGTAATGGGATAGAATGACTTGAGGAGTGGATAATGGGCATAGAGGGCTTTTTGAGGAGGTGAAATTTGCACTGAGACATAATTGAAGTGAGAGACATGTATCTTCTGGTACAGCAGTTCTCAAGAGTGCTGTCTGGGGACTCTCAGACCTGTTGAAGGGGTGAAGTGACATCACTGTTCTGACAGCTAACAGGGCATGTACTTGTGTATTTTAGTGTCTTAAAACATTCTCAGATTTCATTTCTACTTTGGAAAATGCTGATAGGTATGACCCACCTGAACAGAAGCAGAAATTCTTTGGAGTCCTCCATTTTTAAGAGAGAAAAAGGGGTCATGGGACCAAAGAGTTTGAAAACTGCTGATCTGGTGGAAAGCCTTTCAGAGGATCTTGAGGTGGGAACCAGTTTGGTGTGTTCAGAAAACAGCAGGAAGGGCAAGGGGACTAGAGTGAAGAGGGAAAGGGGCCGGTGGCTGATGAAGTCAGGGGAAGGTCAGAGACCAGGCATGTACACGTCTGGAGGGAGGACTGCTTCAGGTAGAGGAGGGCTGGGAGGCTGTCCAGGTGTGAGCTAAAAGACCAAACTGGAATGATGGCAGTGGAGATGGAAGGAACTTTGCTGGGGTCTCTCAACCTGTATAACATGGCCCAGGCTGATGTCAGAGAGGGTGAGACAGTGAGTTTGAGGGGGAGGATTGGAAGAGGAGGAGGTGTCATCTGTATGACAGGTAGGAGGCAGTGTGCTTTGCTGAGGGGGCATCAGGCAGGTGGAGACTTGAAGAGAGAGGGGAAGGTTTAGGTAGCCACTAAGGACATTGTATGAGGAAGTTCTGGGCTCAGTGGCAAGCCAGAGCTTGGGACTTCTCTGTCCCCACACCCAGAGTAGACCTGTAGGGCTCAGAACACACCAAATGGACTGGTTCTAGGCAGCAATTTCCCCTCAAAGAGCTCCTCATACCTTCCCTAAATGTTTCCCAAATATCTTCTTCATATTGGCAGGAAACGGATGGAAGAAAATTGGGAATTAATATTCTCGTGGATGTGTCAAAATAAAAGAGGTCTTGCAAAACTTCTGAAGGCAGAAGGATCACAATGTGGAAGTTCTGATTCTGGGAGTCTGGCCCACTGGACAGCCTGGGGGAGCCTCCTCCTCTTGCCCCCAGGGCTCTCTCCCTCCTTTTGGCCACCCAGGCTCCTCAACCTGACTCCTCCCTCTTTTCTGCTTCCTCATTCCACTCCCCCCACTGCAGCATATCAGTCCCCAAGACTATGGCACTGTCCACACTTCTCACTAATCTGTCCTTTCTCTCTGCCAGGACCAGAGAGAAAGGACAGATTGCTGGACTCTATCCCCTCATTTCTCTCCTTCTAGTCCATTCTGTGCCAAAAGGATTGATCTAAAATATAAATCTAACTGTGTTGTCTTCTTACTCCTGGTCTTTCAAAGATTCCCAGCATGTCTAAGTAGAGACCCAAACTCTTTACCTTCTCTTCTCATCTACCTGGGGAGGGTTCTATTCCTCTTTCATGGCTCAGTTGAAGATCTCTTTCTCTGTGAAGTTGGCCTTGACCATTCAGACTGAGTCACCTTCCTCATCTGAGCCCTCTAGTACCATGTACTTCAGGAAGACAGCCCATCCTACTTTGTGGGAACTGGCTATTAATATGTCCATTTCCTTTCCCTGCATTGTGAGCTCCTCTAGGCCAGAGGCCAGGTCTGATCCTCTGTTATGGCCCAGCAAGAAACAGTTTGGAGCTTCATAGGTGCTGAAATGAATGAATGAATGAATGAATGAATGAATCAGTGTTCTCATGTATCTTGTGTCATCAGTGTGGGAACCAGTGCTATAGCTGTCTTTATAAAAGAACTGTGTTATCTGGTTTTATATAACCCAAAAATGCACAGGGGTTTGAAAACCCAGGGAGGAGGCCTTTGCAGAGCACATGGAAAAGGACTCAGGAGTGTGCCTAGGCGACTGCTGGCTCCTTGCACTGAGGTGCTCCTGCAGAAGCCCTCCAGGAAGCATTAGCCAGGACCCCTGGGAGTCCCACCCTGACAGCGGGGCCTCTGGACAACCCAGCCCCAAGAGGCACTGATGGCCAGGAGGCCCAAGAGAGGTAGCAATCACTCCTCAGTTCAGGCTGGCACAAGTCTGCCCTGCCTGGAGGCAGGGGGCTGCATGGAATGAATCCTGCTCCAGGAGGCCCTGGCTCCCCATGCCTGCGTGACAGCCCAGACAGTTAAAATGGCTGTGCATAGTCACATCTGCAGGTAATTTCTGCATCCATCTGCACTGAAACGGATCTCATTCAATTAATTAGAACAACACCCTTTGTCCCAGCGCCATCTCTTGGGCGGGAGGGGCCCCAGGTCCCCTGGAGAGCACTTTGCTCAGGCTCTGTGATGGAACCCACTGTCTCCCAGTGGGCTCTAATTGCATTAGGAGTGACCATGAGGTCAGTGGGCATGCTCGTTATGGCAGTCTGGCCTCCAGCCGTCTGGGTGCGTGCGCAAGGAGCTCCCAGGCCGTGCTGCCTGACATTTGCAATCATTTAATGAGAATAAGTTCCATCTTTGAGCTCTGCTCAGCCTTTCATACAGCAGCCAAACTGTCCACCCTGGACAGGACATAAATCCTGCTGGCAAGTCACCAGGCCAGCTCTCCTCCTGGAGCTGCTTCCTTCCCAGAGCTTGCCAGGAACAGCTGTTTGCACCCCAGTTCGGGAAAGGCCCCAGGGAACTGATGGGGTACAAGGGAGAGAGAGCATTGTACTGGGAGCCAAATTCCAGAGGAGCAGCGTCCAGCGACTTGGTAAGTTACTTAGCTCTCTGAGCTTTGGTTATCTCATTTATAAAAGGGGATAATAACTGCTTCTCTTAATTATTCTAAGAACGAGAGTTCTTGACTATGCCTGACACCCTGCAAATAACATAAAATGCTTCTTTCCATTATGTACTAGCTTTATGACCTTGTGTGAGATACATAAATTCTCTGTTCTTCAGTTTCCTCATCTGTAAAATGAGACCATGGTAGAGTCCATCTCGTAAGGCAGTTGTGGGGAGTAAATGTGAGAACATCTGTGAAGTGGTTAGAAGTGCCTGCAGCATAGTAAGCGTTCCGTGCACATTAGCCGTCACTGTTTTATTTCTTTGAGGAGCATAGTTATGGGAAAAAGGGCTGATAAATAACATTACTTGGGATATTTTGGAGGTTGATCTCCTTGGTGGGATTCTAAGCTGAGACATGTTGCAGTTTTGAAGAAGAGCCAGTGGGAGGGCTGAGTTCCCAACGGACCAACTGTCTTGTTCATTTAACAAATGTTTATTGAGGTCCTACTGTATAGTATGTTTAGCCAAGTGCTGGGCTAAACATAGGGAGTTGATAGGAACATCTACCCAGGTTATGGTCATTCGTGTGATCTGGTGATTTCATTTTTCTCTTCACTGGGCTATCCATTTTTTGAAAAGCACCAGTGAAAGAGAAAAGGCTCCTTGACACCACCCTAGCCCAGCTGCTGGGTGTATCTCACTGGGACACAGGTCCCGGGTGACCTCTTTCTAGGATTTTCTGTTTATTGCCTTCCCTCTTATTCTAGTCTTAGCTGAGCCAACCTCTTCCTCCAGGAAGTCCTTCCCAATTCCCCTCTAGACTGAGTCAGGTGTCCTGTCCTTAGCTCCTGATTCTTTGTCTACCACTGAGGTAGGATTGTCAGGCACTATGTTTCTTATTCTCTGCTCTTCTCCAGAACCTAGTAGCTGCCTAGCATGGAGTAGATGCTCGACTAATATTTGTCAAACAAAGGAGTAAAGCACAGACTGTGGGCCTGTGGCCAAGTGTAGGTCTGGGTCCCCTAAGAGTAACTGACTTCCCACTTGGACAGCCCATCAGGCCTTCATCTAAATCCAGCCCTCATGGAATGTCTCCAGGGCCAATGATTTCACCATCTTATTCTGGCTCCTATTCCCATTCTTAAGCCCATGTCGGTCAGGAAGTTCTTCCCAATGTCTGCCTAAATCTCCAGGAATAACTTAAGCCTGTTGTCCCAGAGCCAGGCAGCATGGAGGCAGATGGGTGTTCTTCCTGAATGCCTCTTCTTACTTCCCCCAAAAAATAGTCTGCACAAGAGACCAGAAGAGCAAAATGAGTGGGGGTAGGGGGCAGGTTTGAAATACAACTGACAAGTGTCAAGCACATGTTTCCAAGGAAATAGAACGTAGTTGTGGTGAGTGGGGCTTTGCGAAGTGGACCTGTGTCTGTCCAGAATCTCAAGAGCTTTACCGGTGGAAGGGCATTGACACTGAAGAGGGGTGAGCTCTCAAGCCATGGGCAATGAGGCCTCCCCAATGGTGGCGGGAACCAGCTGGTGCATGGTGTGTGGCATCAGGAATCCTGGAATGCCTACCAGGCAGTGGTAGAGGAAGCAGTCAGAATGGGACTTTCCAGAACCTCAGCCTTTCCGGGCCGGGCTGGCATTGAAACTCAGCCTGGCCTGGATAGAGAACTCCAGAACCCGGAACCTGGGCCAGGATTACTTGCCACCAGGCAAGAAGGCGGGGTGGGCCCTAGCAGGAGCCCTCTGCAGGAAGGAAGGGCCCCATCTCCAGTCCAGGTCAGCTAAAAGGCAGGGGCCCCAGCCCGACTGCAGATAAGCCACAGCCATGCTCTCCACCTCATTCGTGTTCACCGTTACCTCTGCTACGCAGGCCTTGTGCCCTGAAAGATTAAACAACCTCACAAGGCCCCAGGAAGCACCAACCCACACCCTCCTTCCCATGTCCTCACTCCCTAAGAAGCTATTTTTAGTCTCTCTCTGGTTTCCTGAAGTCATGCTGTTTATTCTATCAGAGGGTAGTGGGACCAGCTCTGGGTAAGGACACAGGTGACTTGTAGTCAAGTTCCAGCTTTGTGTAATTTTGGGCAAGTCTCTTCTCTCTGAGCCCTGAGTTATTTCACCTGCACAGAGTGGGCGAGGGCCAGGATTTTTAGATGCTTTTTACTTTTTTACAATAGTGGACACTTTAGTATTTTAGAGAGAAATCTGAATGTCCATATGCAAAACAAATAAAAACAGCTGCTTTGGTTGCAGTGTGGGTGGGGGGAGGCCAGGGGTCCTAACTGCTCAGCCTTGGGCACCTCCCCCAAATCCATAGCCGAAAGCCATAGGACCACATGACCTTTAAGAGACTTGTTGCCTTCAAGTTCAATGGGGCTCTTAAGTGAGTTAGGACTGGGAGATCCAAGGGCAGAGCTATTGACTGGAAAGATGTCAAGTTCAATAGTAGGGAGGGGGAGGTGAAGCTCAGTGGTCCTTCCTCATGAGGATATTTCTCAAATAGAACTAGTTTTCTGAGGATGGTCTTGCTCCAGCTGAAGCAGCAGTATGAACCGTCTCCCTCCTGAAGCTGCACATGGAGGAAGATTGGTACCCAAGCTTTCCTCAGGAGGATGTTGGGGACACACACCTACATCTTGGGTAGGGATGGCAGGAAGCAGGTGTGGAGGAAAACAAAGAGTGTGAATGCCCCTGCCTAGAAGTAATTTGAGTTTTCAGGCCCAGCCTTGCCCTCTCCAGGGAGAGCTGACTGCAAGAACACCAGCCCAGACCCTGCCTCCAGCCCCTGCTCCGGAAACCCCCTCATTCCACGGTGTCTGCTTTAATCTCTGTTAACCTCACGCCTCTGTGGCCTTACACTGAGCCTGCCCCAGATCCTCACAGGCCTCCTTCGGAAAATAAATAAATACTTTCGCCATTATCCCATTAGCAGCTTCACAGGTTTTTCTGCTATTAGTTCCCAACTCCAGTGAAAGTGGAAACACGTGTCCTGAAGAGCCTCCACTTGCCCACCAGCCACTACGGTGCTGGTGCTAAATTCCAGGGGATGGGGTGGGGGGTGGGGGGTTGGAGTGGGCTGTGCCCATCCACCTGCGGCTGCCTGCTGGGTAGACAAGCGTTCAGAACCCTTGAATTCAACCAACTCTAGCAAATACCAGGGGCCTCCACCCACTGAATGAGGAGCTGGGAGACGCAACTTCTGCACGCTGCTCCTTACAGGCTGTGTGGCTTCAGGGGAGGCTCTTTACCTCTCTGAGCCTCAAGTTCTTTTTTAAAATGAAGATTTTATTTCCTGTCTTGAAGGACTGGAGGGTCAAAATAATCTGAGAGAACAAGGAAGGGTCTTAAAAGGCACAAGTGCTTTGCCAGAGTGGGTGATGTGTTTGGGAAAGATTTTCTGGCCTTTGCTCCTGCAGACTTAGAAGAGGAGAAAGCCAGGCCTCCCCTCACCACTCCGTCCTACAACCTGGAAAAGGGGCCTTTGGAAGCTCTGGGGTTGTCCTGCCTGCCTTCCCTTTAGTGCCTTCCTCACTCCATTTCCTATGGCCAGAGCTCTCAGAGAAGGTTCTGGGAAGCCAGATCGTTGGCTCCTCAAGGTGAGGCAGGGAGCTGCCCAGCTGCTTCATCTAACACCCCACAAAGCCCAGAGCAGGCCCTGGCACAGACAGGATCAGACTGAGAGCTGGGGATGTGTTTGTCTCTCCATTCCATCTCTTGGCCCCTTCTCCCTTCCTTTGCCCGCGGCCCCAGGGAAAGGCAAGGCCAGCCCTTCAGCCCAGGTGTGCTGGAGCATGAGCTGTTTCTGGCTGCCCACTGGGCACCAGCTGCTCTATTAGTCTGGGCAGAGCCTGTCGGCAGCCAGGATCTGTCGGCAATGCTTGTGAGGTCACTGCTCTGTCTTCCTGCTTCTGATGAAGTAAGACTGAGGCCCAACTCAGGCCATCTCTGAAACCCTCTATCCCTTGGCTCCCAGCCTTGGACCTCTCCCAGTACCTCCCAGCACCCAGCCCCGCTTCACTGCTTCTCTTGACTTCGAAC
Source organism: Macroglossus sobrinus (assembly GCA_004027375.1). Classification (NCBI taxonomy): domain Eukaryota; kingdom Metazoa; phylum Chordata; class Mammalia; order Chiroptera; family Pteropodidae; genus Macroglossus; species Macroglossus sobrinus. The sequence continues at coordinate 870,586 of PVKZ01000204.1, forward strand.
TTTTTGAGACAGAAAAGGTGTTTTGTTATCCCTGGGTGAGCAGTGTTGCCTGGGCTGTTGAGTCAGCCACTCTCTAAGCAGTGCATTCAATGCCAAATTCGAACTGTGGCTCTCTCCTTGACTGGCTGTACAACCTTAGACACAATCTCTCTAATTTTCTCATTTTTAAAGTACAGATAACACATTGTGTGGTGGTGAAGGTCTAATGAGATAATACATTAACACAGCACTTGGCACTTTGCAAGTCCTCTGAAGAATAAGCTGTTATTACTTTCCCTCTCTCCCTGGAACTCAGCACCAGACCTGGTAGAAGGTAGCAAATGAGTGGGTGAATGCATGCTCAGTCCTGGGCCCCTGGCCTCAGCTCCTGCCTCCTTCTGGTGCCTGGCCAGGTGAGAGATGCTGTCAGCTCTGCCAGAGTGTGGTTTCTCGACATGGGCAAAGCTGTCCAGACACCAGGATGACTATGCCTGGGCAGGCAGGATCCTGGAGCATATTCCTGGGTGGGGAGCTGGATGTTCCCACCTGCACCACTGGACTTGGGCTCGACGTTCTGTCTGATGAGGTGGCTGCACGTTACCAACATGGCTGCTCCTTCTGTGAGTCCATGTCTGCTGTGTGGCAGCACCTGGCCTTCCTTTCCCTTTCCCCGAGAAATCCTTTCTCATTTGTCAACCAGCTACTCTCACCCCTGTGATTCCCCCAAAAAGTCTCATAAGGAGATTAGACCAGGGCATTCTCCCACCTCAGACCTGCTAAGCCTCTCTCCAAGTCACCCTTGGAAAGTGAGGTGGGACTGGGGAATGGCTGAGAGACATTTTAACCTGCTCTCTCTGTCCTGACTAATGCTGGTCCACCAGGGGGCTGGAGTGGGAGAGGAAGGTGGGGGTTGGCTGGAGCCTTCTCTCTTCCTCTGGAGATCCTGGGCTCTCTCTCAGGTCAGGGTCTATGGGTGGCTGGGGAGGGTCCAGGGCCAGCTAAGCACTTGGGCCTAGCAGACCAGGATAGGGTGGGCAGGCCCAGCCCCCTCTTGCCAGACATCGATAGGGGGCTGGGCACAGCCTCATGGGTAGCTGGCTTGAACAGGCAGAAGGCAGGGGGCTGGACAGCCTGACCTCCTGGGAGCCCAGAGGCTGCAATTCCTGAGTGCTTCTCTCTTCTGAGCAGCTCTCCTGGGAAAGCTGGCAGGTCTGGGTCAAGGGGAGGGAGTCTGGTGTGGACCATATTCAGGGGCGGATTAGCTGGGGGAACTTCTCCCACCAGCAGGGAGGGGAGAGATAAAGCCTGTGAGCTGGAGAAGGGGGGCCCAGCATGGAGACATTCCCTCCCCTGACCCCAGGCCCAGTGCAGAGCCGAGTCTGTAGTGGGGGAGGGGGCCGCCCCCTTTCCCAGGGTACTGGCCAGCAGTGGAGCCCAGCACTTTCTCAGGCCCTTTATTAAATTTCTCAGGAGCAAGAGGGGAGGTTATCCCTCCCCTTCTTCCCTAGGCTCCCCTCCTTTTGTCTCCCTCTCCAGGAGGGTCGGAAAGGAGCTTTTCTCATTATTGTGGTTATTAAAAAATAAATGAGCCAGAGACACAGAGACACACACAGAGACAGAGACAGAGACAGAGAGGCTGAGAGACAGAGGCAAGCGAAGAGAGACAAAGACAGACCAGTGGATAGAAGAGGGAGCTGGGAAGACAGAGACAGAAGGAGGTGGACAGAGCGACAAGGAGGCACAGAGAAAAATCAATGGAGGAGAGCGTCTAGGGAGAAAGGAGGCTTTGGAAATTTCAGCTTCGTTGATACATAGTGGCCTTGATGAAGCTACTTCTTCAACTTGAGCCTCAGTTTCCTTATCTGCAAAATGGAAGTACTAATTCTTACTTCATAGTATCACTGTGAAGTGTAGAAATAATGTCTACAATACTGAGTGCCGAGTCTGAGGTTCAGTGGGTGTTCACAACATGGCTTTATATGCAGCAAATGTTATGTGTGTGTACAGGGGTGGGGGACAGTGGCAGCCAGAACTCGGTGGTGCCTGGTGAAGCCCCCACTACCGGGGGGGGGGGCAGAACTGTGTCAGAACACCTGGGAATGACTGTTTCTGGGGTCCAGCCCCACTCCCTGTTCCTCACATCTCTTCTGTGAGCCAATTTTTGGCTACTGAGTAGAAAACAAAACTGTTTTATTGTTTGTTTGTTTGTTTGTTTGTTTTATCTCTCAAATTAAAAAGACTCAAGCAATGGGCTTTGGAAGCAAACAAACCTGGTGTAGAATTCCAGAAATTTACTATAAAAAAATTTTTAAGGGTAAAAGAACTAATAAAGTTTAACTCATAGGTCGTTTTTTAAAATTTTTTACAATTCGATGATCTTCAGTAAATGTACAAAGTTGTGCGACCATCATCACGGTCCAATTTTAGAAGCTTTCCATCAACCCTACAATACCCTTCATGCCTCGCTGCAGTCACTCCCCATTCCTACCCTGAACCCCAGGAAACTACTAATCTATTTCTATGAATCTGCCTTTTTTCTGGACATTTCCTATGAATGGAATCATATAATGTGTGGTCTTTGGTGTCTGGCTTCTTCCACTTAGCATAATATTTTTGAGGTTCTTCCATGTCATAGTGTGTATTAGTACTTTGTTTCTCTTCATTGTTGAGTAGTATTCCGTTGATGAATGCATCACATGTAGTCTATTTGTTCACCAGTTGATGGATGTTTGGGTAGTCACAGGGTATTTTAAGGGTTAAATAAGACACTGTATGTAAAGTGATTAGATCAGTAAATATCAGATAATTTTAAATGGAGGAAGGAAAGAGAGAGAAATTTTTCTGCAGACTTGCCTAGTGTGAGGCACAGTTGGGGGTCCTCTGTAGCAATTTATTTCTCATATCATCACTCTGGGTTGGGCAGGACTATTATTCTCTCTACTTTATGAAAGAGGAAACCACCACTTGGAGAGGGGACTGGTTTATCTTCGGTCACTCCCAGTAAGGATGGAGCTGGTACTGAGTCTGGGGAGCTGGCCCAGCCCTACAGCCTCTCCTCTTGCCTTGGCAGAGGGGCCAAGACCTGCCCACTGCCCCACAGACTGGCTGGAATTCACAAAGGCCTGTGTTCCCAGCACCCAGTGAACGCCTCCACCCCAGGAACTTGCTGCCCTATTAGCTAAAAAATTCCCTTTTCTCTATATCCCCACGGAGACTCCAATTGCGCCTGTGGCAGGCACTGCTTCCCAGGTGTCACATCAATGATCCACTTCAATCTTCAGGCAACCCTTGAGCATGGGGGTTATTGGCTGGAAAGCTCAGAGAGGTTCAGAAATTTGCCAGAGATCACACAGTTTGTGTGCAAGTGGTGGAGCCTAAATGCCAGTGTCTGCAGCTGTTCTATTCCAATGGCCACTCTGCCTCTCTCCCTCCACTCCCCTGCCTTGAAGAGGCTGGAGCTCCACATCTGGCTCCCAAATGACCCTCCTCCGCCCTACCAGGAGGGAAGGCCAAGGCCCGCGGACACTGCTGCAGGGGAAGCGGGGCCGGAGGGAGTGGGCAGAGAGACTGGCTGGCCTTCTTCCCTCAGGCAGGCTGCTTGGAGGCCCTCCCAGGGGCGGCAGGGTGCTGAGCTGCCCTCTCCTCTCCTCCCAGCTGCTTCTGGGAGACAGTGTGCTTCACATTAGGCTGGCGTTGGGTTTCGTCAAACCACACGTCTAACTGTAAAGGTTTGGGGGTGTGAATAACTGTGTATCTCTTGTGAGGGGGAGGATGGTCAGGCCTCTCCCACTTCCCAGGTGACTCCCAGCACACTAGAGACAGTTGTGCCCTTACCCTTGCCAGTGCCAGCTCAGAGGGGCATGGAGCAGGCCTCCTGAGAGGAGCCCTTTAGACAGGGGGTCCAGTGGGAGCTGAGACCAGGCCACATTGCCTTCATCTGCGCTGGTAAGTCCATTCAGAGATGGAAGCAGCATCCAGCCCTAGGCTCCTCTAGTTACCTCTCCTCTGATTAGGGCTCCCCAAAGGCAGACTGGGGCTCCACTGACCAGTCTTCCAGGATCAGGCTCCCTCCCTCAGCCTTTCCCCACAAGCAGGGTAAGGGCAGCATGGGGCTGCAGGGCTGGGGTGGGGCATGCTGCAGTGTTAGGTTCCCAGTGGAGAAGCTGTGTAATGAGCGTGTAACTGAGTTAGGCCCACGGGAGGCTCCAAAGGCTCCAGTTTCCTGTCTGGGTGACTGCGAGGGGCTGGGATGCCGCCTTCTCAAAAGTTCCAAAATCCTCTGAGAGGCAGAACCAGGCCTGGGGCAAGGCAGGGGCTGCCCAGGACAGAACAGGGTGTGAATGTCGAGCTGCCGGAGCTCCCTGTCACTTCCCATACAAACATGCCCTGTTCCAGCCACATAGGCACAGAGACCCTTGGGAACCTTGTTCCCGGTTACTGACATGCAAGCATGTGCCCACACACTCACATATGCTCTCACGGGTGCACTCTCCCCAGACACGCAGATGTCTGTACTTACAGTCACACACAGACCCTGCCATGTACTAACAGACATGGTCACGCACAGAGACAGCTACTCAATGTAGGTACTTAGAGTCACGTACACACTCAAACATACTTCTGGGGGCACACACACTCACAGACACAAACCCTGAGGCCTGCTGTAGACATACACAAGTGTGTCCTCATTCTAATTCAGGGCAGGGTGACATGTAAGGAACCCTAGGGTTCCCGTGCTGAGGGGACCTTGAAAGAAATACCTCATCTAGTCCTGACCTGGTGGGCCCTCCCCAGCCCTTCCCAACTGCTACACTATCACCCAGGGAGAGACCCAGCTCTTGGTCCTGGCTCCAAGGTCAAGGAGTTCTCGAAACATCTGACTTTAGTCAGATGGACCTTGTTGATCTGGTCCTTTGAGAACCTCCAGTGACTCAAAACCCCAGATGCTGGAGCCTGAGGCCGTCTCTCATAGGGAAAGGGGTTCTGGGGAGGGGTGAACTGGTAGAAAGATTCACAGAGGACCCCTGCCAAAGAGAACCATTGACTTGGATTAGGGAGAACACCTTGTCCCATCCAAGATGAGAACATTTGATTTGTTTCCTTAAATAAAAAGAGAAAGAAAAAGAGGCCTAGGCCTCTGTCCCCACGATGCCCTCAACAGATGAAGAAAAATGCAGGGTTGAGGAACAAGGTAGGGACAGGTCAGGAAAGCTGAGCAGGATGGCTGGTCCAGCCCCCTCTAGTCTGGGCAGAGTGGTTTGGAGGGGAGAAGTGGTATCCTGGGTTTTGGTGGATGGGAGAGGGAAAGGATAAGGGTCATGTGAAGGAGGAGAGGCCCCGCCCTGTGCACGGCCAGAAGGACCAGAATGAGCACCTTCAGAATCAGCTAGAACAAGACTGGCGTCCAGTGGGGCCTGAGGCCTGAGCCCCAGGTCACCTGGGCTCTATTACTTTCCTCTCTTTATTCGTTTCTGGCTTAGAGGCTTCCTCCAGGCTCCCATGGCTCTTGGACTACAAGTAGTCTCTCTGTATCGTAACCAACTATCTGCCCCTATCACTAGAAGGTGACCTTATTTTATGTCACTCATTCATTCATTCATTCATTCGTTACTAGCTGTGAAGCCTGGGCCCATTAATTATCTTCTTTAAAAGATGGATAATAATAGTAACCTCCTCGAATTATAAGATCAAATGAGTTATTATGTGTGAAACTCACAAAGTCAGTGCCATGTAAATGTTACCTTTAAAAATGTTACAGCAACCTTATGAGGTGGGGGCTAATGTTCTCCCCTGTTACAGACGGAGACAATGAGGCGTGGCAACCTCCAAGGTCACACAGCTAGGTCAGTGGTAGAGTGGTAGAGTCAGGATCCTCTACTTCTTCTTTCATCTGGCTTTGGAGGATCAGAGGAATGTTTCTTTGCTGCTATTGTGGAGGTCTCCTGAACAAAGACCCAGGCATGAACTGGCAGGCTGGGGACAGGCCCCCAAGGCCTTTTCCTTTGAGATACAGCCCCTGAGGTCTCTGAGATCCAAATCTCTGGAGCCCAGATTTCTGGGAGACCCTGTCCATTCTGAGCCTGTGGTCTGACGTCCTCCCACACCCACCTTCCTGATGGCTAAACTGGACATCCTGGCTTGCTAGGCCCACCTCCGTTCATCTCTCCCTCCTTGGAATTCTCAGGCGCTGCATCTGGCTTCTGTCACAGCGAAAACTCTGGGCCTCCATTCCCTGGGCAGCACATGTTTGCAGCTATGGCAGATGTGGCCTGGGATGAGGCCATGATGAGGGGTGGGGATGAGGCCTGCCAGGACACCCCATGTCCAACACCCCTCTCCAGGCCCCTGCTTGCCACCTCCAGCCCAGCTGTAATTTTCTTACCAGACTCTTCAAACCGATACATCTGGAAACAGCAAGGACAGTATATCTTCCTTTGGAAAGCTGAAGTGCAGAAGGAGGCCTCCTATGTACTTGTGGGGGTGCTGGGGCCCAGCCCTAGGAGGGCAGGGCAGGGGGTGAAGGCACTGATATCTGAGGGGTGGCCTGGCTTATTGTCCTCACCACCATGTCTGGCCAACTGTCAGTCTGTGTCCAAGTTAAAACTGCTTCTTCCTCAGGGTGCCAGGTCTCAGACCCCAGAATGAACACGAAGCCCACTACACAAATAGGAAAACTGAGGCCTGTGGATGCTAGGAGGAATTGGGGGAGGTCTGTCTGCCCATCCTCCCATGGAATTCTGTCCTTCCTGGGAGAGTGGAGGCTAGCCTGTCTGTCTTTCTACCCACCCACCCATCCTCGGGTCACACTTAACCCTCAATCTCTCTCAATGCTCCTTGGAGCCTGTCCCCAGCGACCCCCTTGCAGGGAATGTGATGAAAGGTCTATTTATTATACTTTAGCTCACACAGTTGTTTCAGATGTTTCCAATTCGTTAGCCTGCTCAGACATCTGTTCCTGGTTGAAGTCAGAGAAGAGAAAGAAAAAAGGACAATTTGACGCATTTTGCACACCCTCACTCAAATGCACGTGGAGTCGCAAGTTCCAGTCCCCCCTTCGTCCTCCCCCGACCTGCACCCCGCAAGAAACCCTCACAATCCATGCCGTTATCTTCACCCACACTCAGATAACATTCGTTTCACTCCACCATACACGGGCGCACACACTCCCACACTTGCCTCTGTTTCCAAAGACGTGCTCAAACCCTAACACAGGCAGACCTCTCTTCGTTGCACTTCGGCTTTACTGCACTTCACAGATGTGTTTTTCACAAGCCCCTCCATCAGCAAAAGATACAACTCGCTTTATTGCAATACTTGCTATATTGCGGTGGTTAGGAACCAACCTGCAATATCTCCGAGGTATGTTTCTGCAATATCACCCCAGGTGACACGTGCAATGCAGTGTGCACGCCCTTGTGCCTGTACATCTCCTGCATCTGTCCCCTTGAGGTGACTCACATCCCCTTCCCCAGGTCCTTCACTGTCACACCTCACAGGCCACAGGTGAGCCTTATAACACCAGAGGGTGGCCTGTAGGCTGGGTTTTTGTCTAAACACTGACCCTCTGAGTCATGTGACCTTGTTCTGGTTCTCTGAGCCTCAGTTCCCTTGTCTATGGAATGGGGTCATCACCTTCCTTACCTCATGGGACTCTTGTGCTGGTTAAAATCTTGTGTGTAAGCACCTGGCCTGGTGCCTGGCAGTTGGTGCTCCTGGCCCAGCACCTGGTCATTTAACTGTCACTATTCCCCCTTCCCCTATGCACACACACATACGTTTTGCTCCTGCACTAAATACATGGGCACAAGGTGGGGTTGAAAGACCTCTAGGGTCCCTGGGATCCTTGAGATTCTGTAATTCTTGATGCCCCCCCAACAGCTGTGCACAGGTGCACATGCATGTGTGCTCAGCAACCCAGTCCAACACACACACACACACACACACACACACACACACACACATACACGCACTCATGCATGCATGCATGTAAACAAAAGTACATGTACTCAGACGCAAAACCTCCCACTTACACACTCCTTAACACCTGCACACCACCACAGTGCACACGTACACTTTATAATCCCCTTCTCATATCCTTTGCACCCAACTCCATACACCGGAATGCCCAGGGGAGGGACTGGGGATTAGCAGAGATGGGGTTAGGTTTGGATTCCTGAGACCAGGACTGGATTTGCTGAAGTGGTGACTGAGGGAGAAAATCAACCTCTTCCAGCTTACTGCAGGGAGACCAGTCCCACCCATCGCTGGAGCCAGGAGATGAGGAGGGAGAGGGAATAGTAAACACTTCTCCTGATGCCTGGCAGTGTCCACCTCAGACACCCCACCTCTGGAAGAACTCTCGAGTAGCTCTGAGTGAGAGATTTGGAGTTGGGGTAGGCGAATCAGTTAGGTCAGGGTGCTGACTACTTCACCCAGATAGTCCATTGGTTGGCACCTTGTGTCCACCAATCCCAGCCCCCAGATCTGGGCCATGAATTTGGAAATCAGAGCCCTTCTCTCCCTGACCCCCTGCCCACCCCTACTCCCCAGTTTCTGCCAACCATAGGTGGCTTCATCATGGCTCCATCAGACCAACCCCAGACCTCTCCTGTCTGGGGTGCCCCAAGTGGGCTTAGCTGGCCCCTCCACCAGGCCTCTCAAGCCTAGTAGGATGGGCAGTGAACTGCTACAGGGCCAAGGAGCTCTGAGAAGCAGAGAGCAAGGAGAAGGGTGTCTAGGGTTCAATGTGCTACCACCCTACGCTTCCTCCCAGTGTCTATGACAGCCCCTACTCCCCTAACCCAGACCCCAAAACAGGTGGGAGGAGAGATTTTTATTTTAAGAGCTTCATGAGCCCAGGGCAGGTGGGGCATTTCTTACCCAGCAACTGTCTTGGCACATTTGTGTTTGGGGGGGCCTGAGTCAGAACCCCACTGCCAGGGCCCTTCAGTTCCCCAGCTCCCCTTTATTCTCTGCTTGAGTCCTGGGCTCTTAAGCAAACCGGGGCCTCCTTCTTCTCTCCTCTGTTCTTAGAGTCAGAGCAGACCCGAGTTCAGATGCTCTCAGCTGTTGACTTGCTCTGTGATTTGGGGCAAAGTATTTAACCCTCTGAGCTTTGGTTTGCTCCTCTGTAAAATAAGAAGATATGCACACTTTGTGGTGAGGACCCATGGAAACTGTAGACAGTAAAGACCTGACCCTGAGAAGTTGCTCAGCGAAAATGTGTTGGCTCAATGCTGGAGTCAGGTGACCTGTCCCCACTCCAGGTCAGGCTGCACCCTTGGGAATTCCCTTCTTTAGCAAACACTTGCATTTGGGCCTTCACCCCAGCAGGAGGGAGGGTCCTTCCTGAGTGTGGAGGACAGCATTTCCCCCAGGGAGCTGCCCTTGGCTCTCCCAGTTTTCCTGTCATATCTTCTACATCCTAAAGACCACAGGCCCTTGGGGAAGGACGGGTGATGCTTGGTGGCAGATGGTGCTGGTGGTGCTTGGAGCTGTTCGCTGCCCTCTGATGGGAATCTTTCCTGCCAACCACGAGGTGGGCAGTCAGGACATAAGTCTTCTTCCTTCTCCATCCCAAGGCCAAGTGTAGCACTTGCTGCTGCTGTGCTTTTAACTATTGCACCTACCCATTCCTACTGTTGAAGAAGGCTTCTGTAGGTTTTTGGACTGGAGTTAAGAACTGCGAAGGGAGGAGAGGGGGTGAAGAGAGGGACTCTTGCCTTGCTCCTTACCCAGGAAATAATGTCAAGTGGGAGGAGAGGGTAAGAAGTAGACATTTTTTTTCTTTATGGTGACCTTGGTTAATGAAATCCAGTAAGTTTCAGGTGTACAATTCAACAGTTAGGCATGTATACATACATATACACATTGCATTGTGTGTTCACCGTCTATAGTTAGATTTCTTTCTGTCACCACATATTTGACCCCTTTTACCCCATCTACCTCTCCCCTTCCCCCACCCCCATCACGCTCTGGTAACTATTAGTCCATTGTCCATTTCCCTGAATCTTTGTTTGTCCTGTTCGTTTGTTGCTTTTAGGTTTATGTCCCACATATAAGTGATATCATGTGGTTTTCAACTTGTTCTGTCTGGCTTATTTTGCTTAACATGATTATCTCGAGATCCATCCATGTTGTCACAAATTGCAGTATTTCATCTCTTCTTGTGGCCAAGTAATATTCCATTGAATATATATACCAGTTTCTTAGTGTAATCATCAAGAAGTAGACTTTTTTTTTGAGCACCTCCTGTGTGCCAAGCATTGCATCAGGACAATTTACATGTTAGTATGTATGCACCAGAATGTAACTCCACGAGAGATTTTTCTGTTTTGTTCACTGTTATAATCCCAGTGCCTAGCACAGTGCCTTGCACATGGCATGTACTCAATAAATATAAAGACTAAATGAACTGTACCTGTTATTTTTTCATAACTTTATGAGGCAGGAATAATTATTATTTCCGTGTTGCATTATTTTCACCTGAAGCTCAGAGAGGTTAAGTAAATAGCAGAGCTGAGCCTCTGACTATGAAGCCCTTGCTTTATCCACTTTACTCCTGAGCAGGCCCAGATGATCCACGGACACACATGTCACAACAAACAAATTCAGTCTCATCATAGGAGTTCCTACCTGATTCCTATACCTGTCCCACCTGACTATCTACCAAATATGAGCTTGCTTAGGCCCTGAACTGCACTGCAGCCCTGGGCTGAGCTGAACCAAAGGTTCACTCTGCAGGATGAGGGAGGGGCTTTCCATCCATCCTGTTCTGTGTAACTCTTGTCTGAGGCAGGCTGGCAGGAAGAGGGACTGGCACAAGTACTCAGACTCAGGCACCACCCCCACTTCTCCCTGCACTAGGCCACCTCTCTGTCTTGGTCTCCAGAGGACCACAGCCACGCCCCTCCTCCTCTGCTGTCTCTAACTGGCCTCCTTGCCTGCATGCTGTCCCCCTCGGGTCTGCCTTCCACATCGCAGAGGACTGCCTGTCTGTTGCAAAAACCTAACCATGTAACACCTCTATTTTTTTTTTAAAGAGTTCCTAATTGCCCTCAGGAAAAGAGAATACTCTTCCACCAGCCTTGCTGATCCAGCTTCATTTCTCATTACTCCAACCTCACAGTATACACTCTGTCATCTCCTACTTCCTCCGAGTCTCTGACGATGACTTACTTTTAACCTCCAGGACTTTTTGCATGCTCTTGCCCTTATACCGGATCGTTCCCTCCCACTCCCCACCTGACCAACTTGTGCTCTCTGGTCCCAGCTGAGAGTCACTTTCTCCAGGAATTTTTATGGCTTTTCCACCTTTGCTTAGGGTTCCCACTGCCTCCAGTTTATCTCAAAGGGAGCACCATTCCTCTGAATTTTAACTGTTGTATCACTTGTCTCTTTCCTCTTCTGTCCTCAAGGGCTGGTCTCAAGGGCAAAGAGCAAGTCTGTCTTATTTGTCATTATTTTTTATCTTCGTTGTTGTTGTTTTAGTTTAAAACTTGATATGTAGTAAGTGCTTAATCAATACTAATGGAATAGATGAAATGAATGAGTAAACGAATAGACACTCTGGTTTTGCTTGGAGAGGCTGGGTGATTAGAATTGGGACATCTGGGTTCTGTTCTCTAAGTTGTAGTGTGACCTTGGCAAGTCATCTCTCCTCCCTGGGACTGGTTCCTTCCTCAGTGGAGTGGTGGAGAGCTGATGGCCAGTTGCTTCCTGGGACCCTTTCCACTCTGCTACCTCATGTACCCAGGGTTTCAAGCTTCCCAATTGAGGGCCCTACAGTCTGGGGAGACTGGACCTTTGTTTTCCGAGAGAAGCAGAGTGTGTTGATAGAGATCTGAACATCCTTTATTTTCCAGACCAAAGCCTGACTCTCTGGTTTGGCATTCAAAGCCTTCCACAATCTACTCTCATCCCCAAATGCTTCTTTATTTCATTCCCTCCCCTCACTTCATGAAACACACACACACACACACACACACACACACACACCCTCACCACTCATGGACAGAGGAAAAAACAACAGTTCAGCTGAGGCTGAGTCCAAACCCGCAGGATAAAGGAGTTTGGGGCCGGTACTTGCTGCCAGTTACTGACCAAGGCTTGCCCAGCATCTCAGTCTGATGGAGGAGGCACAGATTATAGAGTCAGACGAATTGAGTTCAGATCCAGACTCAACCACTTATGATTGGTGTGCTCATGGGCAAGTCACTTAGCCTCTCTTTGCATCAGTTTTCTCATCAGAAAACTGGAAATGGTAATACCTTCCCTCTAGGGGAGACTTTGATCAAAAAATGGAGAGTGTCCACCAAGTGCACTGTCATGTGACCCTGAATAACAATTCATTTGTAACATGCTTGGTGCTTAGGCTCCTGACAAGGATCTGAGAGATACAGGAAGAGTCTGAGATCTAGTTGCTGCCTGCTTTTTGAGACTCGTGGTCTAACGAGGAGAATGGATGTACATTCAGGAGCCCCGTGGGACAAAATGATGTAATCTGAGGGAAAGGGCAAATAACAGGCTGGCGGAAATAGCTGCAATGAATATGACAAACAAATAATTACAGTTCTTGCCATATAACAATTTTATACAACTTAAGCGAGGAAAGCCCACAAAGATCCCAGTAGCTTAATGGACAAATGATATGGATATAAAATTCACAGGGGAGAAATTATAAATGTCAAGAAGTAGACATTTGTAAAATACATTTCATCTTATCAACCATCAAAGAAAGGCAATTTAACAAAACAATTTAACAAAGCAATGACAACATTTCTGCCTATCGAATTAGCAATGTTTTTGTTTCCTTAAAGAGGACTCCCAGTGTAGGTAATACCATAATGAAAAAGAAGACCTTAAACACCTTCATTCCTCAATTCAATATTTCTCAGACACACACTTCATGCCAGGCACTGTTCTAGGAAGCTGGAAAGCCAGTTGGCAATATAGATGCAGAGCTTTAAAAGCATTCACACCAGCAATGAGCTGTCGTTAGCACTAAGTAGATGACAGATATAAAACACCAGACCTCGAGTGACTGCTCAGTCAGTGGCAGAGCCTGTGGAATCGTGATGTCCATTGTGCATTACTTATCATAGGGGGAAACCCACATATCTAACGATGTAACATATGTTGTTACATTCACCACATGTCACATATAGAAGCCATTCGAAATGGTACTTAAAAAGATCTTCAACAACACAGCCCAGTACTAGCAAAATGACAATTGATATAGACGCTATGTGATGAGTGGCATAATTGTTGCAAAATAGCATATCTGGAAGGAACAAATTATACCACAATGCGGGGATCAGGGTGGTTCTAATCACTCAGGCAGCCACATGTGCCCCATGACCTCATTATCTTGCCCATAGGTGATTGTACCAGGGGTCGACAATGGACTCAATTTGGGGCAATTAAACATTCTCTCTCTGGAATGGGCTGAGGCACTGAGAGACAGAAATAGATGCTGGGCAGCCATGCTGTAAGGTCACAGAGAGTTGAGGCTGTGTTGGGCACAAGTGGCCATGTGGAAACAGAAGAAGCTGGTTTTTGCAGGTGCATTGACAAAAGTGGTGATAAGGGAGAGATGGAGAATGACGACTGTCACTTTTTCGGTGCCCAGGAAGCAGCCCATCTCTCCTGCATTTTGATTCCTCTCCTGGATCCTTGCCAGATTTTGAGTAGTAGCTTTCTAATAAACTTCTTTTCCTTGAGGTGGCATGAAAGGATTTCTGTTTTTTTCTTTTGTTTTGTTTTGTTTTTGCCACCAAATGACCTTGAATTAAAGCAACAACAACAAAAAATAGTAACTGTTACCCCCATTTACTCTTCAAAGTAATCTGATAGGAAGAAGTTATTATTATACCTATTGGAAAAATAAGAAAACCGAGGCTCATTGATACATTCAACAAATACTACTAGTTGAGTTCCAGTACTGGGAATATAGAGAGACAAGGTCCCAGCTTTGAAGATGCCTATATTCTAATGGAGGACATGGAAAACAAACAAATAAATAATAAAAAAAAAATGAGACAAAGATAAAGTGCCAGAAGAAAAATCATACAAAATGACCCATAAGAGGTACTTTAGATAAGAGAAAACCTCTCTGAGGATGTGACATTTGAGCTGGGAACTAAATGAGAAGAAAGAGCAGGCCTTGTGCAGGTCTGGGAGAAGAACATTCAAGGCAAAAGGAAAAGCAAGAAAAAGGCTTTCTAGCAGAATTGGGTTTGGTGCACTAAGCAGGCAGTGAGGGGACCACCATGAGTAGAGTAGGCAAGCAGGGACAGGCCACCAAGAGATTCATGAATCCAGGGAAATGTTTGCCTTTAATTCAAAGTACAATAGGAGGATTTAAGTGCTTTGCTAATCAGCCCACCAAAGATGTCTACATCTGAATCCCCAAACCCTGTGACTGTGTTACCTAACATGGCAAAAGGGATTTTGCAGATATGATATAAATTAAGGATCTTGAGATGGAGAGATTATCATGGATCATCTAGGTGGGCCTGATGTAATCACAAGGGTCCTTTAAAGAGGGAGGCAGGAGTATCAGAGACAGAGAAGGAGATCTGATGATGAAAGCAAAAGTCAAAGTGAAACAAGGAAGGTGTCAGGAGCCAAGGAATGCGGGTGGTCTCTAGAAGGCAGTAACGGAAAGGAAACAGGTTTTTCCCCAGAGCCTCCAGAGAAATACAGCTCTAAAATCTATTGTAGACTTTCTACCTCTAAAGCTGTAGAACAATAAGTTTGTGGTAATTTGTTATAGCAGCCATAGAAAACTGATGCAAGTGCTATCATATCATTTATACACTTTAAAAATCAGGGTGATTTTAAAAGTAACTCTAGCTGCTGTGAATTGTGGGAGTAAAAGGTAAGCCGAGAGACCAGCATCTCCAGGCAGTGATGATGGCATTTGGATCAGGGTGATGGTGCAGGAGATAGGATGCAGTTCATGGATCCAGAGACCTTCTGGAGACAGAAGTGAAATGCCATACTGATGGATCAGACCTAGGGAGTAACGGAAAGATGCCAACTAAGTTTAACAACTCATGGGTTTTACCTTGATCAGTTAGGCGGCTGGAGATGTTGTTTACAAGATGGGAGAGAGTCAGGGAGAAGCAAGCTTAGTAAGAAATTTGGATAAGATCATGCAGCTAGCAAATGGCCATCTAGAATGTGGGTGTCTTGACTTTCATGAAGAAAGAGAGTTTAGCAGAGTTTTAGTTAGCATTTAGTTAACACTTACTGTATTAGTCAGAGTTCTCCAGAAAAACAGGACCAATAGTGTGTGTGTGTGTGTATGTGTGTGCGTGCATGTGTGCATGTGTGTGCATTAAGGAATTGGCTCACATGATTGTAGAGGCTTAGCAAGTTCCAAATCTGCAGGGCAGGCTGGCAGGCTGAAGACCTAGGGAAGAGCTGTAGTTGCAGTTTGAGTCCAAAGGCCATCTGCTGGCAGAATTCCATCTTGCTCTGGGGAGGTCAGTCTTTGTTGTATTAAGGCTTTCAACTGATTGAATGAGGCCCACCCACATTATGAAGAGTAATCTGCTTTACTCAAAATCCACTGACTTAAATGTTAATTTCAGAATTTACCTTTACAGAAATATCTAGAATGATGTTTGTACCATGGCCTAGACAAGTTGACACATAAAATTAACCATCACACTTACTTTCCTTACTATTGGACATTGTAGTTTTTATCTATATTAGCTCATAGTTGAAGAGAAGGCAGAGGGCCAGGAATCACTCTGGGCTTGGCCACAGTTAAGGGTCAGGAGGCGAGCTAGGCAGAAAGACAAGGAACAGGAATCAGAACAGTGGAGAAAAGCATTTCAAGAAGGAGGAGGGGTCAAGAATTGCAGATAGAGAAGGAGGAAGACAAAGGAGTTACAAGACATGGGGATTAGGAGGATACTGGTGACCTTAGCAATAGCTCATGCAGGGATAGTGAGGATAGTGAAAGGAAGAACGGGCTCTTTTATATGCAAGCCCCAAGTGAGTAAGCAATTACAAATACAACATCCAATAAAACACGTAAAACATGAAAGCAGCTGTGATAGGGACTGATGGGACACTACCTAGATGGAGAGGTCAGGAAAAGCCCTTCTAACAAAATGATGTATAAGCTGATGTTGGAAGGAAGAAAAGAAGCTGCCCACGTGAAGAGCTATGGGAAGGGTGAGCTGGCAAAGGACCTGTGCAAAGGCCCTGAGTCAAAAGAGAGTCTGGAGTTCTCGACAAATTGAAAGAAGCCCAGTAAGGCTGAATCTGAGAGAAAAGAGATAGATGAAGCCAGAGGAATCTGACCTTATAAGGAATGGTGTTTGGATTTGATTCTAAATGTGATGGAAAATCACTGGAAAGTTTAAGCAGGGAGTGAGTGATGGGATCTGCTTTACGATTTTTAAAGTTTTCTCTGGGTACTGTGTGAAGCCTGTGTTGGTGGAAGATAGAGTGGAAACAGGGGAACAAGTCAGGGATGCTTATAATCACTCAGGTAAGGAGCAAAGATGACTTAAAGTGGTAGCAGTGAGATGAGCAGTAGATGGGTTTGCAAAATGGTCTGAAGATAGATTCAACAGAATTTGCCAATGGAGTGGATGTGGGAAGTGAGAGAGGGGAAAGAATGAAAAACAACTCCCAGTTTCCTGTTTATCGGGTTCACTGCTGTTTACCAAGATGGGGGAAATTTTGGGAGAAAGAGATTCTGGGTAGGGATCATGAGTTTAGTTTTAGGGGCAGGAAATTGAAGGAGTCACTCTTGGCTGTCTCAGCTGTCTTGACGAAGGCGGAGCCTGGGTGGCTCAAGGGATCAACACTAGTGACTGGCTGCAGATTCACAGTAGCACTGTTCGAAGTAGCTGGAGGATTTTCCTGCAGCACTCAGCAGGAGGAGGCAGAAGATTGGCTGAGTCGTTGAGATGCTGAGGGCAGGCCAGTGCAGAAATCATTATCAAGTGGTCCAAATGTCAAGAATCTGAATTAGGAGGATGAGAGAAAAAGGTTGGGAGCAAAAGAAAGTTCTGGTGAGGGGGTCATGGGCCTGAGGTTCTGGGGGTCTTAGAGTCTACAGTCTCCAGAATAGAGCAGTTTGGGTGAGGCCCAGAGAGAGAGGCCATATGGAAGGCTGAAGCAAATAAGAGTATTCATGCTGTTTGGGAGGCCCAGGAGGTTTTGGTAGTGGCACTGACATGGAGAATGAAGTCCCCACGATGATACTGGAGCCTGCAGTGGAGAAGAGACCCTTGAGACAGATATAAAGTCCTATGTGAGCAAAGAGCATGTGTCAGGTCCCAAAGGTGAAGAGAAGAGACAAGTATCAGGAGGAATGGAGAAGAGAATTTGCAGGATGGTGAATGGAAAGCCAGGAAGGGAGAATGAGGGGAAAGAAGATTGATGGTGCTCGCTCCTTATGTGGGAGAAAGAGTGGTTTTCCAGACTTTGCTGGGTGAGGGCTGCAATATCCCAGGTGTGTATTAGGGGAGCCTGCAAGGTGCAGAATCTGGAAGGGTGTGTTTATGGTGTAGCAGGTTCTCAGCTGACACAGCTGGACCTCTAGAAGGGAGTTTGAGAGAGGAAAGGGGAAGAGCAGAGCAGTGCTCTTGTGAAAGACTCCTTTACCCTCTCTCATTCGGGCTCCCCATCCCCTTCAGTCTCTTCCTGCCAAATTTAGCCTTCAAAAGGAACTTCTTCTCAAGCACAATTCCAATCCTGCCTCTCACCCACCTAATAACCCCTAATGGATTGCTCACTGCCCTCTAGGTAAAGTTCCTGCTTTTTAGCCTGGTACTTTAGGCCCTTCTGGAAGGATCTCAGCTGCTGCCTTCCTCCCTACCTCTCTCCGAAATCCCCACAAACTAGAACTATTTATATCTCTCAGGGCTCTGTGATGCACCAGGCCTCTGGGCCTTTACACATGCCATTCCCTCTGCCTGGAATGCCTTTTTCCTTCCACATACCTGGAAAATGCCAAAAAGTCTTTCAAGCATTTTCTCCTTGGAGAAGCTTCTCTGACTCCCTCATGGAGTCGTGATCACTCCTTCCTTTGTGCCATCACTCTGCCTCATCTATCTTGTCTTATAAATCTTCTCTCCTGCTAGACTAAGAGATTCTTAGAAAAACAGACAGTATAATATTCATTTCTCTATCCTCTATTCTCAGCCTAGTGCTTGGCATACGAGAATGCTCAGTGAATATTTAATGAATAAAAGGGTAAAATTATAGCAAATTATAAGAGCCAGCATGCATTAAGTACTCGCTATAATTCCTAGCACTGTGTTAAGCTTTGAAATGTATTACTACTTGTTGTTCCCATAAGAACTGTGATGTGATAGATATTGTTACCATACACATGTTACAGATGAGAAATCACTTCAGGGAGGTGAAGTGATTTGCCCAAGGACATTGAGCTAGTTCATGGTAGAGATGAACTTTGAACTCAGACAGGGCTGATTCCAGTCTCCCTGCACTTCACCACCTTCCTATATTACTTCCATGAAAGAGAGAATGACAAGATCTCAGAGATCAACTAGGTCATGGAGATTAATGTTTGCAAAAGGAGTCTGTGAAAAATTGACAATAATAATGTCGGATTTTCTTTGAGTAACAGTGACAATCACAAACACTGTCTGTTATCTGCTCAAAAGCCCATTTCCTCTTCTTCATTGCCGACAGGGTCCTGCTTTTGTCTACTAACACCCTTCTCCATGTAATAATGCAGGTGAATTTCTATTGTTCTAAGCTAATCTTTGTAGTATCATCACTCTTGTTTGTGATTGGTTCATCAGTGGGCATGTGATCCAGTTAGCTTCTCTTAAAATTTTTTTAAAATTATCGTAAAATACATATAACACAAAATATACCACTTTAACCATTTTAAAGTGTCAGCTTACTCTTTAAAAAAGACAGCTGGACTCGGTTGGTGAAGATGTAGTGCCTGGAGCTGCTGCAGCCATCTTGTGATTATGAGACTAGTAGCCAACACACTGTGGATGGCAGAATGAGAATATAGGAAAGAATCTGATGTGGTTGCTGAGCTGCTGGATCATTTCTACCTTAGCCAGTTTTAATACATAACATAATAAACCACCCTGCTATCTAAGCTATTTTGAGTTAGTCTTCTATCATTTATAGCTGAAAGTATATAGATACAGGGACAATGCAGATGGCAGAATAGTTTTGTCAGAATAGTTTATGTTTAAAGTATAAAGAACTTTGCTGATCTCTAGGAGCTACTGCCCTGGTCAGGTCCACTGACCTTTAGTCTTCTAATGAGAATGATGATCTTGGCCTGGGTGAGTAGTAACAGTGATTTGGAATGTCATCTGAATGAGCTTGTAGAATTTACAATAGGTAAAATTCTTGCCACCTGGGGGTTCAGTTTGCTAAGCATCAATTAAGTATGTCCATGGTGCTGGGATCATAAGAGTGAGTCAGACACAGTCCTTGCCCTAAAGGTTTCACAGTATGGAGAGAGAGACAATCACTGGTCAGTGAAGAGCCATGTATAGTCTATACAAGGAGGGGAGGCTGATGTGTAAGGTGGCCAGGTGAAACTTTATGTAGGCATTTTGAAGGATGATAAGAGAAGAGTCAGAGAAAAAAGCATTTCTAGACAGAATAAACAGCATGTGCAAACTCAGAGCAACACAACTCTCTCAGAGAAATTATAAGTCATTTAGCATAATGGAAACTGGGCTGACCACTTTCAGGTCATGTGTCTATGAGCAAATTACTTGACTTCTCTAAGGCTTAAAATTCACATTCATAAGAAAAAGAGAAAAAATAAAAAAGAAAGTAAAATGGTTGCAAAATTAGGTAACAGAGTATATATGCAAGCACGCTGTTTGGCATGTATTAGGTGCACAAGAAATGCTCTTTATTATTTATCCATCATTGTCACATGGTTCTAATTCATTATCTTCTTTGACCCAGGTGGCTTTCTTCCCTTTTTCACTCATTCCTGAGCCTAGTAGTGAGGCCCCCCAACTCCCACAGACTTTTCCTCAGGCAGGAAATCTGAGCCCACTGCCTGGCCTAAGACAGCTTCTAGGGCTGGGTGGTTTGTGTTATTCCTTCTCTTCTCTTTTTTTCCCCTAAATGCAACAAAATAAAACCAAACAAAAAGCCCAATGCCTGGCGTGGCTTGTCCGGGAGTTATGCAAGTGTGTAAAAAAAAATAAAATAAAATAAACATTGAGTTTTTAGCTTTTGGGGCTGTTTGATTAGGCACAGAGCAGAGCCAAGGGCCGGTGAGACATAGAGAAGGCTCAGGGGAGAGGGGAGAAGGGAGGGGCTGGAGAGGGTGTTGGAGGGGACCCAGGACCAACTCGGAAGTGGCTGTTTGCCTCCTGCAAACTTGGCAATGCTCTGACTGACTGAGCCCAGACAGTGCATTTGCGACCCAACTGCTCCACTTTCTCTTGCCATCCACCATCCCTGTTCCCTGGCCATCATGACACACCAAGGACTATTACATCCATTCCCCTGACACTGTAAAAGACTCTGTGCTCTTGTCACAATAGTTGGAGTTCCCCCCTCCTCTCCTGAGAAAGAGATTCCACAGCCCGTCTTCATTAACCACCACCCCGAACCGCCACCCCCCACTCCAGCACAATCATATAGCTTTTCTGCTCTAATTTAACTCCTGCTAACTATAGTTTTAGCCCATTTTCCTTTAACTGATCTGAAATGAAGCTGGAGAGCAGCTGGGTGCCACCCTAAGAAGAGAGTCTCCCTGCCTCCCTTCTTCAGACTTGACTTCAGCATTATCTGGGTCACTGCAGGTGTCTGCATCCCTTCAGGACTTATTCCGCAAATAATTTTTAAGCGCCTACCATTTACTAGGAAGTTGCATCCTTCATTTCGCTGAACCCCCAAAACAGATGAGAACCCTGAGGCTCAGAGAGGTTGAGTAACTTAGGTATGGCCACACAGCTGGTGAGTAAGGGCTTGAATCTAGGTTTTATTTCGAAGTCTCCCTCGATCTCCTACACCAGCTCCGTGTGGAAGTGTCCTCACGGTTCTAGGGCTCTTATAGCTTCATATTTTCTCTGAATTGGGAAGATGCTCTGAAGGCTTGACCCTGAGAGGAGGAGGGCGTGGCCGGGACAACAGATCCTGTCTAGCTTGTTTCTTGTCACTTTCCAGGATCCTGATAGGGAAACTGAGGCTCCTCTGGCTCTATTCTGACCCCAGGATGCCTGGAGCTGCAGCCCCCGCTCTGGCTGCGTAGAATCCCCGGCGTGCGGGACAAGGGGGGCCCGGGAGAGTAAGGGCAGAAGAAGGTCTGCGCCTGGATCCAGAGCACGCTTGCTATTGCCAGCCCTGCGCTCCAAGCGCAGCTCCCCTGCTGCGGGCAAGTGTGTGCGGGAGGGGGCTACGGACTCCCGGGCCTGGCGCTCCAGTCCGTTTTTTGCCGTGGATCCCGGAAAGGGGGGCCGGCTCGGGGGTGGGACTGCACGGGGAGGGGGGATTCCCTCCCTCGTGCTAGCGGAGGACTGGCCCCTCTTCGGGCTGAGAGCTCCGGCCCAGCGGAGGCGCGACGGAGGCATGAGCACCGGGCGGAGAGCAGGGAGCGAACCGCCAAGCCAGGCATTACGGAGAGCGAGGGCCGAACCGAGCCACCCCAGAGGACCAATGCGCCGGGTGGGGCGCCGGCCCCGGAGGGCGTGAGCGGTCCTCAGATTGAGCAACTTGGGAACCGGCGGGCGGAGCGCGGGAGAGCCCGGCGCCCAGGACAGTCCTGTGGCGGGCGGGCGAGCGGGCCGCGCCCTCGCCCCTCCCGAACCTGCCCCCGCCGCGGCTGGCAGCGCGGAGGTGAGTCGCCCCTAAGCTGCCCCGTTCTCCTCCCTAGCGCTCCCCTCCCCGGGACCTGGGGCGTCCGGGCCCTCCCGTCGGGGCTTGGCCGAGGAGAGTGCGGTGGACAGACAGCAAGAGGAAGGGGGCTTCTGGCTGCTCTCGGGTCAGCGAGGGCGGGAGAAGGCACTTCTTGGAGGCCCTCCTTCAAGTCTTGCGGCCCCACGCCCGCGTCATCCCTCAAGCCAGTGGGCCCCTCGTCCCCGCAGTTGCTGTCCCGGGATCCCCCAGCCCCGCAACCCCAGTGATCATTCTCACTCGTAGTTCTCAACTCCCCAAGTCCGCCTGCCCTATTCAACACCACCCCCAATCCAGAAGCTTTGATCCCTGGTCTCATCACCTCGGATTCCCCCGAGTCCCATAGCCCCTAGTTACCCTCACCCCAGTCCCGCAGACCCGGCCCGGGTCCGACGTGGCAGGCGGCGCATGCGGCGGCCCCCGTGCGCTGCGAGGTGGCGCGGTTCAGTGGCCCTCGGGGTCGGGCCCTGAGGGTCGGATGACATTGCTTGGTTGGGGCGAGGTGGGGGCTGTGTTCGCAACAGGCTCTCAGAAGGGCAAGGGCGTATTCTGCGTGCTCACTGGGCGGCAAGAGTTTTCTTATGAAACTGGCCTCTCGGACTTGGAGAGTAGTCTTGGATTTTGGGGGGTCAGTCAGGGATACTTAAGGTCCGCCTCCCCTCCCCATGCACCTGTCGGGCCTCTCCGGGATGGTGGGGAGGGAAGAATTTGCACACTTGGAGCGGTGATGGAGAGACGAAATGGATCATTTCCTGCTGCCCTGATGTTGGGGGGAAGAGGGGGTGCGGGGGGTTTTAGATCTGGTGTACACTAATTCCTACAGGTCCCGCAGGCACGCACTTGGTCCCGCCCCCCGCCCAGCAGTTCTTCTGCCCCCATCCGCCAGCCCACTCCGCAGCTAAGTCTCCACCCGTAGCGGGTCTTGAGGAGAACTAATGAGAAATGATGTGGATGGTTTACATTTTTGGGTCTGTGTCCGGCCCCGGAGAGAATACCAATTTATCCTGATAGTGTTGCAGGCAAGAAGGTGAAAGATATTCCAGCCCTCTGGGGGGACTGAGTCCCCGCCCTCAGCTCCACCCCCAGCTGTGTCCCCCTCCCTAGCTTGTGCCCTCCCCTTACCCAGACCACCTAGCATGAGCGGCCTCTCTCCTCCGTCTCCCGCCTGAGCTTTACCTCTGCTTCCAGCCCCTTACCCACCTCCGTGAGTCTAGACCTGAGTGGGCCATGCCCCACACCCCGCAGCTTCCTGCCCTTTGCCCCGCCCTCCAGATCCCCAGTCCTGAGCTGATCACTGACTAGGTTTGTAACCGCAAGACCCTTAACGTCTCAGCGCCGGTAAAATGGGAAGAATTTTACTTTCGTTATTGAGGAGTAAATGAGGGCCTAGCACATGGCAGGTGGTGCAGGTCAGTGATGAATGTGAATCCCTCACTCCCACCCTGGCAGAAACAAAATGCCCTTCCTCACTCCCACGGATGCCTGAGATCTTGATTACTGCCAGCAGTTCCCATTACTGGCTCTGCCTGTGTAGAGTAATGGACCTCAAAAAATAAACTGCTTGTGCCATATAGCCCAAGGGGCAAGGAAAACCAGTCAGAGGAACTAATAGAAATGAGGCAGGCTACTTAAAAGAAAGTCATCAGCTCTTATCTCCTTTCTCAACCCTAGTCCCCATGGTAGTGTGTGTGCATGCGTGTGCATGCATGTGCACCCACTGCAGGTGTGTGTGTGTGGGGGTGGACAATGTCCAGGACAAGCTCAAGACTTGGTACTACAGGGTTCCTACTCTGAGACCTATCCAGCTTTTAAAATCAGATTTCACATAAAATTCTGAAGTTTCAACTCAAAAAAATCAGATCTGCCAATATTGAGCCATTATTTCTACCTATCAACAATCAACTGGAATTGAACAGCATACGCTCGCTTTAGATGGGGCATTTACCCTTTGGTACCCCCCCACACACAGACACATGCTCACACACATCCAGTTTCCTTCCTATTTTTGCTTGTAACCCTGGTATAATAAACTCTTAGGTCCTTTTCAGAGTTGAATAGATAGATAGATAGATAGATAGATAGATAGATAGATAGATAGACAGACAGACAGATATAGATAGATATAGATATAGATAGATATATATAGATATATTGCTTGAAACTTGTCCCATCCAGTGATGGATAAGAGAAGCTAGTGTCACTTGCTCCAGTGACATTCAGATTTGGATCCTCTTCCCCATTTACCAGCTGAGATCCCGGTTTAATGGTGCTTCAGGTGGGAGTGGGCCAGGACTGAATGAGCATGGCAAGTGTTGGGCTGAAAGCTAAGACTGGAAGGATGGGGATGAGGATTGGGGAGAATTAGAGGGAATTCAAAGAAGGGAGAGGTAGGGAACTAACTTTTGCCAAGCACTAACCCTGAAGTGCCAGGCTCCATGCCCAGAAAGTACAGGGAGTGCAGAGATGCATAGGAGACCTTTTCTGCATCAAGGACCCCAAGAGTACTGATCCCACAGTGAGACTAAAGTCTCGCAGACCTAGCATTTAACACCA
Organism: Macroglossus sobrinus; assembly: GCA_004027375.1. NCBI lineage: Eukaryota > Metazoa > Chordata > Mammalia > Chiroptera > Pteropodidae > Macroglossus > Macroglossus sobrinus. The sequence continues at coordinate 895,006 of PVKZ01000204.1, forward strand.
TGAGTGTCTGATGTGGTCTTCTCCTCTAGGGTCTGTCCAGTGTAAGGATTGACAATACCCTTAGAATATATTTGTTTGGGGTCCTCAACCTCAGTTTGAGAAATGCTGCAACTAAAGGTTAAACTTATTACTCTGAGTGATCATTTTGGAACCAAGGTGATCAATGATAGAGATAAAATGCAAATACGGAAATTGCATAACAGTGCTCAGTGTTAAGATTTGTATATAGATGATATAAAAACTGTTTATATTGTTTCTTAGATGACCAATGGAATGTAATCACAAAATGAAGTCTTGATCATAGAAAATACAATGAATATTATTGATTACTCACTATGCGCCGGCACTATTCTAAGCAGTTTCATGTATTAAGTCATTTAAGCTATAAAAAAACACAACCCTCCTATAGATAAGAAAATCGAGGTTCTGACCAGCTAAACAGCTAGCCCAAGGTAACAACTAATAAATAGGAGAGCCAACATTTGAAGGAAGGCAGTCTGACTCTGAAATTTATGCCCTTGACCATCATGCTCTATGGCCAACCTCTGAGACTATATACTGGCTGAAGACTCCAATTTGATAAACTCAAGGCAATGGAAGTGTGTAGTGGGGGCTGGGGAGTATGAGAAGGCTTTGGCAGGTCACACAGGGAGTACTGGAGGGGCAGGCAGGGGATGGCAGTTGATGGGGCATTGGGGGTGGCTGGGGTATCTCCACTGGCTCAGGCCTCAGTGCCAGGTGGGATTCATCAGCCTCATGTAAACACTTTTAACAGGCAGCTTAACCACTTGAGTGTGTCTGGCCTTCAAAGCTGGTGGGAGAGGCTGAGGAGGGAGGTGCTAAGCCCCCTGTGGGATAATGATTTATCTCCCATGCAGGTGGGCTCTCCTGGGGCCTCCCTGAAAAGCTAAGGGGGAGAGGAGGATTGGGACAGTGGCTGGGAGGAGCACCTCCACTCCAGCAATTCAAATTTCTCATTTGTAAGCCAAAACTCAGCCAATTCTCAGAGCAATCCTATGAAATAGGCATATTTATCCCCATTTTATAGATGAGGAGACTGAATTTCAGAAAGTTTAAGTGACTTTGTCCAAAGGCATCCGACCAGTGGATGGGAGGGTAAAGCATCCCTAGCATCTACAAAGCTTCCTGAAGTCTCACTTGTCCCTGTGTGAAGGTGGTTTGGTGTGGAACAATGCCTGGACTGGCCTATGCTGTGAGTGTGTTGGGAGGGTTCAAGCTTGTGAGTGTGCAGAGGATTTCATCCTCAGACTCCCAGGTTGGGTTCCAACTTCCCAGACACATTTTGTTGGGGAGGGACCAGCTCCCCCTGCCCCCATCACCGGGCCAGCGGTCCAGAGACCTGGCTCTCACTGGGCTGGGGGATTATCCCCATTCTCTGTGTCTCTGGCCAGGGCGGGCATAGCTGCCTCTTTTATCCTCTCACAAAGGCCAGGCCCGCCGGGCCTGCTGTGTCAGAGTTTCTGTGGCCGGGGAAGCCTTACTTCCTTTTCTCCCGCCAAGCCCAGAGGGCCATGCAGAGTCTGCCAGCTTGTCGGGGGCCACTGCTCTAGCTCCAGGACAGGTGAAAGGCACAGGGGTGACTCAGCAGCGGGAAGAGAAAGCTGAGGGGGTCACTCATAGAAGGACAGAGAGAACTCCTCATCAAGAGACAAGATATTACTGCAGCATGGGGTCTGTAGGGTAGACCTAAAGAAGAACTTCCTGTTAGAGCTGGCCATACTGAGCAGGGGCCAGCTGGTTCCCAATTATTCACAAGTCTGGTTTGAGGATCTACCCTATTCTAACTGCTTGGGTTGCCAGCTCTAGTCCCAGGTTAGGGAGTTCTGCAAGATAGGAAAAGGAAGTAGATTTCTTTCATGGGAATACCAGGTGGGCAACTTGTAATGTCCAAATATTCCGAGTTCTTACAGCCTCCTGGGCAGGAGACCACATGGGGGTATAAGAGGCACAGGTTGGGAGGACTCCATGGTACCCCAGAATTAATCCTTCTCTCTCCTCCCCCAACAGGTTGGGTTTTGGAGGTGTCCCTGCTGAAGTGACAACGTGTTCTCCCATGTGACACTCCCAGGTGCCTTTGAGGAAAGCTCTCTGGACTTCCTTATGGGCTGATGGAGAAGTGGGCTCCCCACACCCTCTCTGTCCCCAGCTGAGATTATGGTGGATTTGGGACAGGGCCCAGGTCTGGGCCTCCTGCTGCTGACCCAGCCCCGGAGGTGTTAGCAAGAGCCCTGCCCCAGAGACCACCCCTCCTACCAGGGGCCTGGAGCTGGCAAGTGACTATGCGGCTTGGGCTGTGTGTGGTGGCCCTGGTTCTGAGCTGGATGCATCTTACTGCTGGCAGCCGGGGGATCAAGGGGAAGAGACAGAGGCGGAGTGAGTAATGAGCAAGGCTGGACCATAGAAGGCAGAGGAGCCTTGGGAATGGGAGGGGGCTGTGTGGGGACTAGAGGGCCTTTGGGCTTCGTTCTGCAACGACCATTGCAGATTTCTACTTTGTTTTTTATAGCTGTGTAGATTACTCAATAGATTATCCTGTTTGTGGATTATCAAGTTTGTGGATTAATTTGTTGGGGTTGCTCACTCTGCAGATTACTTACTTTGTCTATTTTCCCCTTTGTAGACTCTGCTTTCTAGATTAACCCCTCTCTTGTGAGGATCCAGTGTATAGATTATGCCCTTTGACATAACACCAGCTTTGTATGGTATCCACGGAGATGCTCCCTGGGAAGTGGGGGGCGTCCCAGGGTGCTCAGTTCCCTCCTCATTGACAATTTGGGACCCTTTCTTTTAGTGGCTATGGGAGTGTAGCTCTCAACCCCTTTGGGTCAGGAACTCTGCCCAACTTGGTGGTGGGCAACAGCCTTCTCTGCCCAGATCATGAGGCAGGCAGAGTGGAGCAGGAGGATCGTGAGACTGTCCACTCCTGTGGTTTTAACCCTGCACAGCAGGAATCAGGAGCTGCATTGATGGGGGTGGGAGGAGTGAAGGGGAGGAAAGTGGGCAGGAGGCAGGCCCCTCAGCCCTTCCAACCAGAGCAACTTTGCTCTTCCTTGCTTTCTGTAAGATTCTATGTAAGGTATCATTAGAAGAAAGGTTTATCACAGCTTGAAGTAAAATAAATCCTGTGATTGTACAGATGGGGAAACTGAGGCTAAGGAAAGGGAAGAGATGACAGGCCTAAGGACACACAGTCGGCGTTTTAACCCAGGTCTCCTAATTCCTGTGAGCCCATCTTCTGCAAAGCAGCCCTTGATAGAGTTTGAGATGAACCTGTCCTCACTTCCCTTGCCACTCCTCATCCTAGGTGCTCTCTGAGCAAGTCTTCTAGCTTCTGCTGAAAGTCTCCAGTGATGGAGGTTCTGCACCTGCCCTGATATGTTGTGGGAGTGGCCATTGCACGTGAGAGACACATGTAGGGAGTGGCATGAAGGCCTGAGTGATAGACCTGAGGCTCAACCCCAAGGCTGGTCTCTCAACATCTCCCATCAGAGACGTCACACCCATGGGTGGGCAGCTCTGCTGCAGCCTGGCCTAGCTACCTCTTGCTTCACTTTTGAGGGCTGCAGACTGAGACCACCAGTACAGGTTGAAAGGCAGCAGAGTTTGATTGGGTCTCCACGGGTGCAGCCAAGGGCAAAACCCAGCCCAGGGAGAGAAGCTCAGAGAACTGGTGAAGCTGAAAATCCTTGCCTTAACAAACAATTAGAGATGGTTAGGTTTAATCAGCAGCAAGGCCTTGATTTTCCTCCCTTCTCATCTGTCGCAGCCAGTATTTTGGACTCCACGGGCCAGATGCGGTTTAGCAGTTTATAATCAGTCTCCTCTATTTCCGAGGTGAGAGAGAGACTGTGAGAGGAGTCACTCGTGCACGTGCAACGCACACTAGTGGTCATGCTGCCACTCACACATGCAGATCCACACACCCAGAGCCACACACCCATCAGAACCAGACCTGTTGTTCTAAACTGCTGTACTAAAAAAAAAAAAGAAAAGAAAGAAAGAAAGAAAAAAATTACTGGCCCGGTCATCAGACAGGGCCGGTCCCAACAATGGCCAATAGGCAATTTTAATGGTTTCGTTACAGCCACACCCCACAGCCTTGGCAGCAGCTGTTATTACCAAGTGCTGTGAGTGACAGACATCCTTAGTGGTGGCCTATGAGAATGGGGTAAGGTCGGGGGAAAGACTCCAGGTGCAGTGAGGGTCCAAGAGGGACATAGGTCAGAGAGAGATGAGGGTAGATGTTGCTAGGCAATGCTTGTTAAATAAAGCTGCAGGTGTCATTACAGAGGAATATAGTAAGGCTTACTTGAGATGATTATATAGAGTGAAACCTTTGTGAAATGTCAAGCTCAGTATTGACTTCAGGATGCATATCGTTGTTATATAAACAATGTGTGCATCATTTTGCCTTAAGGTGTCCAGGGAAGTGGGGGAGGGAAGAAAGAGGAGCTACTCTTGACTTAGGACCACGTGGGCAGCCTTTGGATCAGAGGTAGGCTTCTATGTATATGAGCCTCAGGACTTTGGACTCTCTCCTATGATTGCATATTGGTAGGGCCACTAGAAGCCACCTGATATAGCTTGGATCTGAAGCTACACACCAGTCGTGAGCCTAGAAATGGCTGATCTCAGGTATGAGTGATGGTCTCCCTGCATGGAAGGGGAGAAGTTGAGCAAAGAATTCTTTAGCTATGAATTATGAACCCTGGCAGGGCATCCTTCTCATCTACCACTGAGGACCCATCCCCACCCCAAGCCCCCTCTTCACTAACTTTTGCTGGCCCTTGCCTTCTCCTGACTTCCTTCCTACCTAGATTTCCTGCCCCTCACATTCCTCCCCGCACCCGCCGCATTGAGTGCTCCCTCCCCTTTACCGAGACCCTTCTACAGCATTCCTAGGCCCCCTCACTAGCCCCATTCCTTCGCTGAAACCTGGCTCATCCAGAAATGGGAACCCCTTTTTTGCTTCTTCTCACTGCCCTTTCCTCCATCTGGAGCTTTTGCTCCCTTTCACACTGACCAGTAGAGTCCCTCTCTCCTGGCTGAAGCCCCATTCATTCTTGGGCCATTCCACAAAATTCCATTTGGAACATACAGAGCCTGGCCCTGGGTCCCGGAGATGAGTCATGGGGAGTCCCTGGGAGAGGGGAGAGGAGAGGAAGAGACAATTTCAACCCAGTGTCACCTTGCAATGAGACAACAGGAGGAAAGCTGGGGGTGGGGGAGGGGCAGGGAGGGCCCAGATCAAGTGCCTCCTGAGTTGTGTTTTTAGAGACCAGTAGGTGATACTAGGCAAGGTTGTGGGGGTGGGGGAGGGAGAGGGCATTCAGGACAGAGGGACAAGCATGTCCACAGGTATGGAGTTCATAGGAGGCAGAGGCTGTTTGCTCAGGAAATGAGGTACATCTAGGAGTAATAGCTGGAGAAATGGTTTCTAAGCAAAGTTCAGGGGAGCCCTAAAATTTTAACTGGGGCAGCTGTGTTCATATCTATTTCATACGTGGAAGAGCTTTTCTGTTAAAAAGAAGAGTTATGCTGGTAAAACAAAAAGTTCAACACCCCTTAGGATAGAGCACCCACAGCTGTCTGGGGCCAAGCAAGCATCCTGGGGGATGATGCCACAGAGGTCGGATGGTGGAACACTTTGTACTTGCCAGGCTGAGTAGTTTACACTTGATCTGACTTGAGCTATGGGTAATGAGGAGCCACTGAAAGGTTTTTATCAGGGAAGCACCATAGTCCAGCTTGAGGAGGGGATAAGAAGGGGTGGCTTGAGGTAGGAGGCAAACAGTCCAGTTCAAAGTCTATTCAGGCCCAGGTAAAAAAAAAAAAAAGTAAAGATTTAAACTAAGGTTCCAAATGAGTTAAAGAATGTTAAGTCTTCCCAGAGGGACATATACCTGGACAACCCCAGACTCCAGGAATAGACGTGTCTCCTGGGAGAGTGTGAGGCCTGAGGAGAACCTTTGCCTATCCAGGCACTGAGGCCACATTCCCTGTCACCGCCCCACCCCCGCACCTCTACCAACTTAACTCTTACTGAATCTAGTTCCTCCAAGGCTAGATGCCACCCCAATACCAAGGTCATTCCTCTCCTAGGTCATAATGAGTTCCTCCCCACCCCTCCCTAACCTTTATCCAATCTACCCCGAGCCCCCATTCCTATCCAATTCCTCATCCAATGATCTATCAAATTACTCAGTGAGCTCCATCCATATGCTTGCCTCCCTGAGCCTCTGCCTCACTCACCATATCCTTAGCCCTACATTTTGGGGGGATCCCTCACAGGGCTCCTGGTCAGAAATAAGACAGGCTCTGCCCTCCAAAGCTCTTTCTAGTGGGGGGAAAAGACATATTAGCAGATAATAATGATACATGGTGATGTCAAGTACTGGAAGCATGAAAACACAGAGAAATACTCCATTCAGATTTTGCAGGGGAGTGAGATCGGGGAGACTTCCTAGAGAAGGTGACTTTAGTTTTGAGACTTGAAGGAATTATCAGGCTCAAGAGAAGGCAGTGAGTGTCCTGGGCAGAAGGACCAACTTGCACAAAGGCACAAAAATGAAGTAATGTGATGTGTCCAGAAAAACAAAAATAGTTCCATATTGCTTAAGTGTTGAGAGATGAGGTGGGTGGGATCAGCTCATGAAAGCTTTTGAGGATGGGTGGAGGAACTGAGTCTCAGTTCTACAGGCAGAGGGAGCTACTGGCAGAGGGGTGTGACACCCTCAGAGTTTGGGTTTTAGAAAGGTTCCCTGGAGATGAGAAAGTTGGAGCTGGGAGAAGTCAAGTCCCCTGGGGAGAAGGGAATATGGCCAGAAGCCATTCTTCATGGAGGCAAGGGCACTAAGTCACTCTGGGGAAAGGCCTAATTATAAGAAAATCACCCTGAATATTTTGGGGCAAGAATGAAGGATGTTCAGTGCCTCTGAGCCTTTGCACAGGCTGTTCCTCCTGTCTGGTGCACCCTCTGCTCCTAGCCGCTGAGTAAGGGAGTGCCCTCCATTGCTCCTCCACTTACCACAGTGCGAAGCCAGCCCTGCCTCCTGCATTCTTGGGTGAGCCTTGGCTGCTACACTTCCACATTCCCAGCTCCTAGCAGCTCTGGGCATATGGTCACGTTAGGTGTGCAGTAAATGTCTACAGAATGAATGAGCCTTGGCTTTTCCCTTTGAATCATTATGCAATACCTCAACACCCACTATCTTCCTTGGACACTCACAGAGCTCCCCTATGCCCTGGCTCCCCATCCCCTCCCTAACTATCTATTTGCCTTGCTAAGCTGAGAACACCTTTTGGTTCCTACCCCCTTGATAAGCATCCCTTTCTTCACTGAATTGACCCCTGCCCATCACTGAGCCCCTCTCCTCCTTGCTGAGCCCCAAAACTTCATGGAGCTCAAATCCCTAGTTCCTTGTCCTTGACCCTAGCCTCAAGACTCAAGGCCAGTCTTATCATCTGAGCTCTGTATCTTGACTCTCCTATACCCTTTGGCCTTTAGCCTGCCTCTGAGTCTTGTGATCACAGTTCTGCTCCTAGCTATTCTCCTCTCTTTCTGTTCTCTGACCCTCTCACTCTCTCTCCTTGCTTTACTCCCACCTCCATCCCTTCCATTCTCTTCAGCCCACTGTGGTTTGGCTCTCATCTCTACTACTCTACCAAAATTGCCCTTTTCAAGGTCACTCCTAATGCCAGTCTCCCAGATTCACCTCAGAGCCTACTGGCCATGGTCTCCTCCTAGCCCTGGTCCCTGTGATCTCTCTCTTTTCAACTTGGTTTCCATCTGGACTCTCTCTCAGTATCTTCCCACCTCTTCAAGCATCACCTCTCAGCTTCTCCCTGTCTCCTCTTCCTCTGCTTTTCTATTGAATATGAGTGTTGCTGAGGATCCAGCCCTTGGCCCTCTTTCTCTAGCTACACAGCTTCTACCTAGGATGCCTTCTACCTTCATGAATTTAATCCCAATGACAGTTCCCATGACATCCCTGAGTTCTCTCCCCATCTCCACAGCTGGTTTCTTGAGATGAGATGGCCCTCCTTCCTCACCTTCCTTTTATTCCTCAACCACAGCCCTTGCTCTCCACTCCCACCCAGGGTAGCAACAACCTGTTTTTTGCTGTTTCTTATGTGACACCTCCCTCCTTGAGTGTACCCTTCTCTTGGCCTCTGTAATGCAATATGCTTTTGAGCATCCCCTACCTGTTTGGTTGCTCCTTCTCAGCCTCTACGCTAGCCCTTCTTTTTCTGTCCTTCTCTTATGTATCTAATTCCTCTTCACATTCTTCTATAACCACTCTCCTTGCCATCTCAATGGACTTCCATGCCTTTAATGACTATTAACATGTTAAAGACTCCATGTCTTACTCTCCAGCCAAATGTTTCTCTTGAGTTCCAGACCCACAGGTTCGACGGCCTAATAGGCACCTTATCCTGGGTGTCCCACAGGACCCACAACCTTAACACATCTAAAACTCAACTATCATCATTTCTTCACCCAAACATGCTTTTCCTCCTGTGGTCCCTCTGTTGGTGAAGGGCTGCCAGCTACCCTGTCATCCAAGCCCAACACCTCCAAGTCATCCTCAACTTGTGCTTTCCCCAGCATCATCTAGTCTCGTCAGTTCTGCCACCTGAATATCTTACATGTGTCTACTCCTTTTCATCCCCTTGGTTTAGCTTCGTCTCTTCAAACCTGGGTGACCTCCTACCTCTAGTTTTTACAACTCATTCTCTTCACTACAAAGTGATCTTTCTAAAATAGAATCCTGACCATGTTTTCTGTTTAAAGCCCATGGTGATTCCCCATTGCCTTTAAGAAAAATGTCCAAACTCCTCTATATACATTGAAGACACTTCTTCATCTAACGCCTGCTTCCCTCTCCAGCTTCATGTCTAACTGTTCACTCTAACTTCCAGTCATGCTGAACTAATTTCACATCCCCAAGTGTACCGCACTTTTTTTTTTCTCTGTCATTGATAGATCTGAAGGGAAATGTACTCAGAGGTTTGTTGTTGGTTGAGTAGGAGGCAGGCAGCAGGATTCTGAGAAGACTTTTTACAAATCTGTCCTTAACAAAAATGATAAGGCAGGAATACATAATTATGGGAACATAGCTGTAGAGGCTGCAAATGGGATACCTGGATGACTTCAGTTCTTGAAACCGAGGCAAAAACCTAGAGGAAGCAGTCATGTCAACAATGAATTAAGTAAAATCCTTAAGTAATAGAGGATTTAATATCTTTGATACAGAAATGGTACCTAATATCTATAGTGATTTATTAATTTGTAATATAGCTGAATAAAAGCCCCAGGTGGAAAAATAATCCCAAGGGCTTTCTCATGACTCCAATTCAACATCTGGAGTATTTTTGCTCTCATAATAATTGAACCCTATTAAAAGAACCACATAAAAAGAACAATATTAATTTTTTTAATTTATCAATTGATTAAATAACATTGACTCTATAAAAATAAATTCTATATTTAAAAAAATCAGTCTAACCGTACTTTCAGTTTCCATGTCATCTCATATTCTTCTAACCCCTGGCCTTTGTAAACTTTGTTCCTTCTGCCTGGAAGACATACTGGCTATGAAGCCTCGTTCAAGTAATGTAACTTCTTCATTTCCTCATCTGTAAAAATGAGGATTAAAAAGAAAATAATAGTACCTACTTCATGGGTTGTAAGGACTAAATGAGTCGATACTTACAAAACACTGAGAACAGTGCCTGCTGCAGAATGAGTGTTCAACATTTAGTAATAAGCCTCCATTATTATGATTATGATTTTGTCATTGTTATCATTGTTTTTGTTATCCTCCTCTTTCCTTCTGCTCACCTTCCAACCTCTTACTCATTCTCCTGTTCTGAAATCAGGGTTCATTCCTGGAACAGATGCTCCTCTCCACAGCCCTCCTAAGTGGGCATTCTCATCTCTCTTTTTCAGGGGCGGGAAGGGAGGCACACAAAATGCAGTGTTTTGCCTAGGGTCATAGGCTGGGGATTTAGGTCCACGACCAGCTGACTCTGAAGCCTGAATTCTGGGTCCTGTGTGATCTCCTGCCATCTCTGTTCTGATTTTCCCAGCTCTCTGCTTCCAGCCTATATCTACAACTCCTCTTAAGCAACTAATAACTATTCCCCTTCCTCTCCTTACTTCTCAACTTGCTTCTCTTCCCATGGACCTTTTTTAGTGACTGGCCCCACTGTCCACCCATACCGTAGGCTAGAATGCTGGGACTCACCCCAGACTCTTCCTCTTCCTATTGGTCACCGTGGCTTACTGATTGTATTCCCTAAGCATCTTTCAAGTTTTTTTCTCTCCATCTCCACTGAACTGAGTTTTATTTAAGACTTTCTCTCACCTTTCTCACCTGGATAATCTGGTTATCTTCCTTCCAAATGATCCTTCAGTCTCTGGTCTCCACCCAGGCTGCCAGAGCAACCTTTCCAACATGTCAATCTCACTAGGTTGCTCCTGCATAAAACTTGCCAATAGCTCTCTATCACATAATTAGCTCTCAGAAAGGTCCCAAGGAAACCCCTGCCAAACAAGGGTTCTGTGGCCAAAATGTATGGGAAATACAGCTCTCTCTGTCCCCCTCCTGGAGATGCAATCAGCACAGGCTCATAATAAAGGGTGAAGAAGTAAAGGCCCTTCAAGATAGGACTGCTTATCTTGCATTACTTCCCTCTCCACTCCTCCTGCACCCTGAATTATCTTTGTGGGTTGTCTTCCACCTTTGTGGCCCTGCTCCTAAAGGACCCTTATCTCTGTTTCCTAATTGACAAATCTACTAATTTCTCAAGAGTTGGCCCAAACAGCCCCTTCTTTGTGACTCTTCCTTTTGAGTCCACTATTGCTTGGTCTTGTGGCTGTCAGCATTTGCCTATTTGCAGGTCTGTCCGTGCCACTGAATGATCAATGGAGTGGCCAGGCATCTTTGCCTCCCTGTCTCTAGTGCTCACACTGCATGTGGTCCCTACAAGGGGCTCAGTAAGGATTAATAGAGCAAGTGGATAAGGGAAAGAGATAAAAAAATTTGAGACTTGCTATTGGGGCTGGAGATCACGCTGCCTCAGAGGATGGTTCTAAGCTAGGGTTTCTCAGTCTCAGAACTACTGACATTTTGAACCAGATAACATGGGCTGCCCCATGCACTGGAGGATGTTTTAGCAGCATCCCTAGCCTCTCATACCAGATGCTGTAGCAACCCCCCTTTCCAATGTGACAATCAAAAATGTCTCTAAACATTTCCAAATGTTCCCTGGGATGCAAAATTGTCTCTGATTGAGACTACTGTTCCAGATATAGCTTATCTAGTTGTTTTCCTATCTCTGGGCTTGTGATCTTTTCTTAAATAGTTTAACCTGTTTTCTCCTCTTGTCCTTAAAACTTTCTCAAGGATAAAAAATAATACCATACCTGAGGCTGTGCTTTTCTTCCTCTGGGGTGGGTAGGGGTGGGTTCCAGGAAGGGTGCAGCTTCAGTAGTCTCTGGGCATAGTGAAGCAAGCTTGGAGGGTGAGCTCATGTTGTACCTGAAGCTACGGAGGCATTTAGGGTGGATGGGAGCTCTTGCTGCAGGCATCTGTACTAGTTCCCTTGAGAGAGGATACTGGGGAGGCTTGTAATGCAGCTTTACAGAGAGCTGCCAGCCTAACCTCTGCTTTCTGAGAAGCACAGTCATCTGTAGAAGGAAACACCAATCTACTCACTTTCTATCCTTGTGGAAGCCCAGGAAAGACAGAGGTCTTTTCTACAGCCACCTTCTCACCCTTGTTCCACCCCTGTAGTCAGTGCTGAGGGGAGCCAGGCCTGTGCCAAAGGCTGTGAGCTCTGCTCTGAGGTCAACGGCTGCCTCAAGTGCTCACCCAAGTTGTTCATCCTGCTGGAGAGGAACGACATCCGCCAGGTGGGCGTCTGCTTGCCGTCCTGCCCGCCTGGATACTTCGATGCCCGCAACCCCGACATGAACAAGTGCATCAGTGAGTGTGGGCAGGGCTGGAGAAGGGCACCAGAGGCTCTGGACAGTGGGGGAGGGAGCTTTGTCGGAGGCTGGCAAGAAGAGTATTGGGAGCACTGAGGAGAAGAGATAAGAATTCCCAAGCCATCACCCAAACCATAGACCTGAGAGCCAACCTCTCATTTATAGCATCTCCCATCTATCCAATAACCAAATGGTGCCTGCTTCATCTCCTCTCTCTCAATGCCATTGTCTTATCCAAGCTCCCTTCCCCTCTCTCCTGGACTATTGCAATTGCCTGTTTATCTATCCTCCAACCCTCATCTGGTTCCCTTGGACCCTTCCTCCACACTGCAGCCAGAAAGATGCTCTGGGACACACAATCTGTCCCATCGCACTTCTGCTTAAAAACCACCACTGGTGCTACTGACCAAAGAGAAATTCAAGCCCCAGTCAGCCTGTTCTCCCCCACCCACATCTCCCCACTGGTCTTCTCACTCCATTCCTCTCTCCCACATGAGCCACAGTTCCACATGCTTCAAGGCACATACTATCACACCTCCATCCTGTCTCAGCTGTGTCATTCTGGGGGGCATACAGTGAATGCACTCCAAAGCCAGTGCTCCCTCTCATTTGTTCAGTGCCTTGGAGTTTGGAGTACACTTCCAGATCTCACATCAGTTGAGCCCACAACACCCTTTGGAGGGAGACAGGGACCTAAGTGATGGTATCCTTTTTATAACAGATTAACAGTTAAGACTTGGAGAAGAAATGACTGACCCCAGATCGGCTGACTGGTGTTCTATTCTCAACTACCTATTTATTGTGTGACTTTGGGCATATCACAACCTCTTAAAACCACCTTCTTTAAAAATGGGAGTACCAGTTTTTTACCCCTGCGGTTGTTGTAAGAGGTATATGTAAAGCCCTTCATGTCTGACATTCTAAATGGTAACTGCTGTTGCCCCTAACTGTATTCCATCTGCAACCAAACCCAGAAATCAGCATGGAAGGAGGGAGTGGGGGAGTTGAAGCTGAGATAAAGCCACAGAGGAGGGTGGGTGGGGGTGGGGAGTTTGTGAGGCTGGAGGTTAGACCCTGAGGCTGCCCTCTTGGTCCTCAAGGTATTTGGGGTGAGGAGTTCCTGGCTGTGCCAGCTCCTGGGAAACTGGCAGCCCAGGCTCCAGGTGCCAGAGACCTGAGGAAGTTAGCCCCGCCCACAATCTGGGAAGGGAGAGATTGTGAAAGACCCTGCCTGCTTCTCCAGCCCTGCAACCCACCCTCCCCAGAGGAGGGAGAGCTAGCAGTAGGGGATCAGGGAGGGATTCAGGAGACTAACCAAGGCAGTTCCTGGAACTCACTTGCAAAGGGAGAGGAATTTGCCCTGGGATCACTTCCCCCTCCTCTAAGCCAATTCTTTCTGCCCATTTGGAAGAAATCCAGGATTTGAGGTGATGTGGATATCCAGAAAGGGGGTAGAGGGGACCACACAGCAACAGTTAGGTGGTCACTGTGTCCCTCAGTTCAACTCTGACTGAGTGGCCTTTAGGGTGCCATGAAGAGCTGGGACCCTCCTCTCACCCCCACTAATCCGAGAAGGCCCTGCCCTCCTCCTCTAAAACCAGCTCTCTTGGGCCTCACTTGGGGTTCCAGGGCCTAGGATTGAGTTTGAGTTGGCATGGGCTGACCCTAGGTAAGTCCCAGCCTGCCCTGAAGAGTGGCCACTTTGGTCTCCTTCCCTGAGCCTTGTCCTCGCCTTTCCCTCCCTCCCCAGACTTCTCTCTTACATTTCCCAGCTCCAGGCTACCTACCGTCCTGCCCCCTCAGAGTAGGTGGTTCTGGACTGGCAGGCGTTGAGATGGGGATGAGAAGTGTCCATTGCAGGCTGAACCTGAGGCCTCCACCCTTGTCCTCTCCTCAGAATGCAAAATTGAGCACTGCGAGGCCTGCTTCAGTCACAACTTCTGCACCAAGTGTAAGGAGAGCTTGTACCTGCACAAGGGACGCTGCTACCCGGCCTGTCCCGAGGGCTCTGCAGCTGCCAACGGCACCATGGAGTGCAGTAGTCCTGGTAAGGCAGGCACCATGGGTGCTGTGGGCAGAGGGCCCCGGACCCCAGGAGTAAGGCGGGCCAGGGTGAGGTCTGGGGCACTGTCCAGAGAAAACTTACCCTACAACCACCCTCTAGGGTTTTCCTTAGGACTTTTCTGCCCTCTGGGCCTGAGTCCAGGCAGAGAGCAGGTGGGAGAAGCTCCTATGGGGTACTCTGGGCCAGGAGAGGGGATGTGACCCCACTTCTCTCCTTTCTCTCCATCTTCCCTCCCTTCCTGCCAGCGCAATGTGAAATGAGCGAGTGGTCCCTGTGGGGGCCGTGCTCCAAGAAGAAGAAGCTCTGTGGTTTCCGGAGGGGCTCTGAGGAGCGGACGCGGAGAGTGCTCCATGCCCCCGGGGGGGACCATGCCATCTGCTCTGACACCAAGGAGATCCGGAGGTGCACAGTGCGGAGGGTGCCCTGTCCTGAGGGTGAGCTGCAGCTTCCACTTCCCTGGAGGTGTGACCACCTTTGCTTCCTGCCTGTTGTCCAAGAGAGGGCCTCAGGCTGGGGCCAAATGGGGAGTCCCCAACTCAAGACCCCATGCTGTGCAAACGAGTGCCAGGTCCTGGCCGAGTCCCGGAACTCTGTGTGGTGGGCTCTGGAAACTTCCATGTCCATATCTTTCCATTTCTTCTGGGCCAGCAGATGTTGGCACTGGAAGAGACCTCAGAGGTCGGGTGTGGGTGTTGAAGGGGGTGCTAAGACCCAGAGAGGTATAATGATTCAGCCAAGGTCGCTTAGCCAGCCATTGGCAATAATGACCCCAGAAAGGGGCAGGGATCATCCTGCTTGTCCTGAAAGCTGCACTGAACATCTTGACCCATTGGGGTCCAAGGATTGAGAAAGACATGAGGAAGAGGAGGGTGTCTGGTTCATTGGCTCATTAAGAGGTAGAGGGCGAAAAGGCTCTTGAGACCCCCTCTCAGGACCTTTGCTGCAGGGTCCTCTGAAGTGGCTGATGGTCAGAGGAGGTTTTAAGGGGACCCTGATTATCTAAAGGCAGTGTCTCTAGCCTCCTCCCTACCCAGCTTCCTCACCACTCCCCTCCTAGGGCCTTTGGCCATGCCTGAGGCCTTTCTATTCATGGAAGGACAGCCTTTGTTGACTCTTCCTGCTGTTGGGTTGCAGGACAGAAGAGGAGGAAGGGAGGCCAGGGCCGGCGGGAGAACGCCAACAGGAACCCAAGCAGAAAGGAAAGCAAGGAGGCGGGCACCGACTCTCGAAGACGCAAGGGCCAGCAACGGCAGCAGCAGCAAGGGACAGTGGGGCCACTCACATCTGTGGGGCCCACCTAGGGACATTCTTCAGCCTCCAGGCCATTGCAGAAAGAGTCCAGTGCTGCTCTATGTGATGGAAGCTTTACTGAACTGGAGTGCCGGGGGCAAGACTTACACACACTCTGCAAACGTACATGAATGTGCAGACCCCACATCCAGACATGCAACCAACATGCATGTACACCTGTGTGCATGTACACATGTGCGCACACACACACACACACACACACACACACACAAGGCTACTGGAAGACACTTCTATCTCTTGGACATCATGATGTGAACAGGGTGGGGAAGCAGAGGGGTCATCTCTGCCCAGCAGCACACCCTTGGTTTGTGATGCTCCCAGTGGACATGGCAGAGAGAACATTTCCCAGACCCAAACTTTGCAGAGTGATGCCTTCTGGAGGAGCTGATAGGCTCGGCCCAGTGTGGCAGACAGGAACCAAAGTGTGAGGACTGTTCAGCATTTCCAACTGTGTGACTTTAT
Organism: Macroglossus sobrinus; assembly: GCA_004027375.1. Classification (NCBI taxonomy): domain Eukaryota; kingdom Metazoa; phylum Chordata; class Mammalia; order Chiroptera; family Pteropodidae; genus Macroglossus; species Macroglossus sobrinus. The sequence goes on from PVKZ01000204.1 coordinate 910,860, forward strand.
CATTGGAGAATATTGTTACACATCCTTGATCCGTATCAGGGCTGCCCTGACTGAAATCCGCTTAAAGGTTTATTTCAAATTAAAAACAAAAACCAAATGACAACGGTAGCCAGAAGCACCACATTCTTTTTCAGGGTATAGGGATTGGTGGAGTATGCATGGGAGCAAGAAGAGACACGGCTGAATTTTAAGAGACCCCTAATGGCCTCCTGGACAGAGCAGGAGGAAAACTTTGGGGATACTCAAGGTGGTAGCCAGCTTCTTGCCCAGAGTGTGATCTGTGGAGGCACTGACATCATCACTGGGCAGCTGGTTAGAAATGAGAATCTTGGGTCCCATCCTAGACCTAAGGAACCAGAGTCTGCATTTTAACAAGGTTCCAGGTGACTGATGTGCACATTCAAATTTTAGAAGCATTGCTGTAAATACCTCTAAGGATGAAAAGGATGCCCGTCAGCTATAGAGGAAGATTTTCTATCTTGGAGAGGAGAAATCTCTATGCTGAAGGGCTACAGGGGGAGGGAGTGCTCTGGGGTGGTAGGCGACAAACCCAAAGGTGGAACAATGGATGCAATCGCCTCTTATGGCATTTGGAAGTGTCCACTGGCAGCCATCCGTTCACCAGGCTCTGGACTAAGTGTTTGGTGTCCAGAGGAGAGCCAGACATGGGCTTGCTGTCATGGAACTTAGAGGTTGGTGGGGGTGACAGGCGTGAATCAAATAATCATTCAAATAAGTGTATAATTACAAGTGGGTACAGTTAAAGGCAGGCAACCACTGGCACATACACATAGCTGCAAAAGTGAATAAAAGTGGATAAGTCAAAGATTTTATCTCAGGGAAGCTTTTTAGAGGAGGTGATATTTGAGCCAAACTCTAAAGGACGAGTAGGAAGAGTTAAGATAGAGAGAAGGAATGATATTCTAGACCAGTGCTGTCTAACAGAATTGTAATATGAGCCACTTATGTGATTAAAAATTTTTTTAGTAGTCACATTTAAAGAGTAGAAAGAAATAGGTGAAGTTAGTTTTAATTATATTCTTTATTTAACCAAATACATACAAAATGTTATCTTTTAATCAATATAAAAGTTATTAACAAGATCTTTTACATTTTTTTCAAACTAAGTCTTCAACATCCTATGTGTATTTTTATACTTTATAGCATATCTTAATTTAGACATGAAACTTTCACCAGAAATACTTGAGCTGTATTTAGAGTTCATGAAAATTAAAGTAGAAAACATACTCAAGTTGTTTCAAGAATAGTTAAATTTGCCAATAACTGAATTGAATATGTTTTAAAATTTTTAATTTAATTCATTAAAATTAAATAATATTAACAATTCAGTTCTTCAGTTGCACTAGCCATGCTTCAAGTGCTCACCAACCACATGTGGCTGGTGTCTACTGTATTGGACAGCATAATTCTATATAGAAGGTATAGTTCATGCAAATGTCCTTTGGCAGAATGAAGCTTGGTGTTGAAGGCCAATATACCTGGAAGGCTTGGAGGGCAAGTAAGGTGAGACAATCCCAGAAAGATTACCTAGAGTTGAGTCTTTATCCTTAGAGCCAGGGGAAGCTGCTGAAGGGTATTTTTAAGCTGCAGGCCAACATGACCAGATTCGTATTTTGCAAAGATTATGTTGGCTGTAGTGTAGAAAACAGATTGGAGGGAAGCTGCTTAGGAGGCTGTTGCTGTCATCCAGTTGAGAAGTGTAGAAGGCTTGGACTAGGGTAGTAGCAGTGGGAATAGAGAGAAGTCAAAAGGTATTTGGAGAATAAAGTTGGCAGAGTTTGGTTATAAACTGAATATAGAAGAGGAGAGAAAAGAAGAGAGAGATGTCAAGGACAAAGTCTCTGTTTCTAGCTTGAACAGCTAGACAGTTGATGGTGCTGTACTCTGAGCTAGGAAGGAGGAAGAACAATTTGGAAGGAGAAAGGAGAATATAACTTTGGGTTTGACTGGGTTGGGTCTGAGGTACCTCTGAGACAACCTTGTGAAGATTGAGAGTAGCCACTGTGCTGACACAAATATAGGTCCAGAGTGCACAGAGGGAGTCTGAGCTGCAATATAAACTGAGGTAGAGAAGTTAATTGAGGGTCTTGGTTCGAAAGAGATTGATTAAAAAGTACTGGGTGAAGAGAAGGCTCAGGACTCAGCTCTGTCGCTGGCCAAGTATGAAGATCAGATAGTGAACGATCTGTCAGAGAAGGAATCAGAGAAGGGCCAGGTAAGAGGACAACCAAGGGAATGTCACATCCCAAAACCAGCAAGCAGGAGGGGAGATAGAGGGGACCAGAGGCATCTAAGAGACCAAGTAAATGAGGACTGGGAATTCACCATTGGACTCACAATGTATGTATCAATAGTAACCTTAGCAAGAGCTATTTGAGGAGGTTGACGGAGGCAGATTCAGTACAGATCATTTCTTCAGGAAGTTTCGCTGAGAAAAGGAAAAAATAGGACAGGACTGGAAAGAGATATGGAGTCAAGAGAAAGCTTTTTTTTTTTTTTTTTTTTTTTTTAGGTAGGAAAGACTTGAAAATGTTTAAAACTTGCTGGGAAGGGAACCATTTAGAGGAAGAGGACACATGCACAGTAGAGAGAAGGAGGAAGTTAGTAGTGAAAGGCCCTGGGGAGGGACAGCTGTACAAGAGCGAGGAGAAGGTGGTATGGGTGTAGGAAGTCTGGGAAGTTTGGAAAGTGAGGCATCTCAGGTCTGTGCACCTGACACTGTAGGGCTCATCCCACCCAAACCTGTGAGCCCCTTTCCTGCTGTTCAGGAGCCTGGGCGTCACAGGCTGCCCACGGCCATCTCCCCCAGCTCCTTGCCTTGCTTCCTTTCCCTGACCCTGGCTCTGCCACATTCTCTGGCCCTATCCATCTTCCATCTCTGGTTTTGGTCTCTTTGCCTTTGCAGCTCCCTGTTACTCTGACTCTGTTCCTTTCTCTATGCCTCTTTCTGTCACCCTTTCTCTGTTCTCAACTCAGCCTCTATTTGTGTGCACTATTGTTTCCCTCTGTTTTTCTGTCTCTCTACTGAATATCAGTCCTCAATTTCTGTGTGGCTTGGTTGTTTCTGGCTCTGATTTGTTCCAATCTCCCAGATCCTTAGGTGTGGCCTCAGATCGGTAACATCAGTCACATTGGTCTCATCAGGGAGCTTGTTAAAAATTGCAGAATCTCAGGCCTCTTCCAGACCTAAAATCTAATCTGCCTTATAACAGATCCCTTAGGTAATTTGTGTATATGTTAAATATTAGAGAAGCATTGCCTTAAGCATTCTTCTAAAACAACATCAAAACAAAAATCCAGAATCTTAGCAACATGGAATGATCTGGATTCTCCTGTATGTCCTGATCACCTTGGCATTTGGCTTCTCTGAGTCGTTCCCTTGAGCCTCCTAAAGCTGCTCCTAAAACTCTAGGCCGCTAAGGAGGGAACATAACAAGCTTCCACATCTTCAGCATTACTGGTAGGAGAGAATTCTCCTGATACTGATGCACTGGGTGCGTCCAGGTGTGATCCCAGGGCTTCCCTGAAAATAGCCCCGCCTGGACCTACTCCTGTCTGTCTCACTCACTCTGTCCTTTCAAGAGTAAGAATATTTGTTTTTTGAGCTGGAGTTGGAATTGGGTTTCAAGATGGGGGGGGGCGGTCAGTTACCTCCTCACAGTCCTAGAAGCAGCCCATCTGAGACCAGAGAACATAAGGATTTATCAGAAGTGACACATAATTTATGGAGTAAGCAAGGTGCTGAAGAGAGGGAGTCATGTCAAGATTCCAAACTCTATTCCCAGGTCTAGGCAACAACAGCGTAGGATTTGTATGCAGCTGCTATCTGCCCACATTGTTCATTTAGAAAATGTTAGCTTTTTCCTCTGCAGGGTTACAGACTTGTCCTAATAGACTCATTTCTGGCGGCTTTACCCAGTGCCCGCCCTGGTATGTTTCAGACCAAGTCTCCAGAGAATGGATTTATTTTCCATTTCAACATTTTGGGTGATGGGGTTGTGTTTTCTGGGTTTGTTTTTTTAAAAAAATATTTTCCCCCCTCTGGTTTGTTTGGTTTGGTTTGGTTTAGAAAGACTGAGAGAGAGAGACTTTAGGAAAAGGGTCAGCTTCCTGGGCCCTGAGTCAAGTCCCTGACACAGAGCCAGTAATCCAGGTGCTTACTTTTTTTGTCCCTGACATTCCAGCTGTGATCCAGACCAGCTTGAAATAGACAACAGGTGGAAATCCCACTGAAAGGTGGTGAGGAAAGAAGGAATAAAACAACCAGAGAGAACAGGTTCCATTTTGAAGGATTAAGTAAATTCATTGTAAAGGGTCTAGAGGACTGTCTGGCTGGTGAACTTGAGACAGAACAAAAGCCTAGTTGTAGGGCAGTAAAGAAGATCTGAAGATTAGATGCCTTGGGGGTTGCTGTGACCAAGCATACCAGAGTTGGGTGCACCTGCTTTGGTGTGGTGAACTCCTGGCTCTCTCAAGAGAAAGAGCCAACACAGGGTAAAGAATAAACAGGTTTTGGCTGGAGGCTTAGTTGAAGCTCTTTCAGCCTCACATAGACTCTGGAAGAACAGCCCTTGATGGGGGTGGAGGGACAGCTATTAAATGTGGGCCCCTTTTCTCTGGCACCTCTAGCCTACCCGGTCGGTGGTGAGAAGAATAAGAGACCCCGGTCAATAGCTAGAGGAGGTAGGGTCCTACCCTAGAGCCTTGCAGAACTTAAGTAGGAAATTGCGAAATAGGACTATATTTTGAAAGAGAAAATATGTGAAATATGGTTCCTCCCTAGCCTGCCTGCTCTCCCGGAGCTTGGTTCGAGAAGATGGGTGAGATGGGTTCCTGTCTGCCCTTGGTCTGGTGTGAGAAAGAAGCAGAGCCAAGCCCCTAAGTGTCCCTCAGGCCATGCTGCAGCAGCTTTCAGCCTTTGGTTATTGATTATTGTTATTGCACTTTTTCCATCTGTTAAGCCTCAGACTAGCCCATGGAGAAGGCCAGCTCCTTCCTCTAGTGGAGTTTCATCTCCTGAAAAGGCTGGTATCTGAGGGTTCCCTCTGCAACCCAATATGTACCATGGGCTTCTGATTAAATACTTGGAATGTCTTCAGGTCGAGCCAGGCCTGTCTATAAAATGGGAGGCATTTTGGCAGTTCCAAGGCCCCTGGCACCCAGTCTTGGCACTGGCCTGGCTGTCTTCTTCAAGGAGCTGCAGTGGGCCTCCTGCCAGCACGCTTCCCTGGGAAACATCGAAGTGAGTTAAAGTCAACAATGAGTTCATCTCCAAAAAGAATAAGCCGGCAGCCTTCAGGGCAGGGGAATGAGAGGAGGGGGGACAGGGATCGGGGGCCATGGAGGGGGTTTAGTGATGCTAGAACAGCCCAACCAGGTCCAAAGCCTGTCAAGCTGGCAGCTTAAGAAACAAAGAAAAGTGCTGTCCTAGGCCAGCTCTGGAACACTCACTTGGCAAAGGTGGTGACAATGAGGGTGTCACAATCCTAGGAAAGTGTCCTCTCAAGCACTGGGAGCTAGAGCAAGACACTGATGTGAAAAGAGGCTGGGACAATAGGGTTGTTGGATCTGTACGCTCTGTCTCTGCTGGTCCCAGGCCTGCCTAGTGGGAATGTGAGGATGTTATTTGAGCAGTTGAATTCCACTGTCTCATCTCAAAGGAGTCAAAAGGGAAGGACTCAGATGTCAAGGCCAAGTGAAGAGCAGGCTCATGATTGCAGAACCCAGTGTTTTAATCCAAACATCTCTATCATTAGATTTATCTCTAAGGGTTGTGTATTTGGATAAATGGTTTCTGGTTCCTCTGTGCTCTTCACTGCCTAGAGCACAAAAAAACGACATGCTCAAGGGCCTCAGACAGCTCTCAACTCACTTGATCTGATGCACTGTGGGACTGGGGAACCAATGGCATAGCAAATCCCAAAATGAGTCTTACTCCGAGACTGGCCTGAAGGCAGACCCACCTCTCTTTGACACCCAGTGGAAGGAGGGAAGCAGCACCTCCCCACTTTGAACAGAAAAGCCTGATGATGGCCCAGCAGCTGCTTGTATCAGGTAAGATACACATAACTCATCTGGTTCAGACTTTGAATCTGCCTCAGGGCCAGGGAGACTGGCAATAACTGCCTTGAATATATAATTGGCCTTTCTCCCAAGGGCAGGCAGGACCACCGCAGATAGGCTGAGTGTGATTTCTCTCATGCCCTCACATTCATTCTCACAAGGTATTTTATTGAACGAGGTATTTGCCTACGATGCATATTTACAATTCTTTTCCCACCACCAAACCAACAAAATGTCCACAGACATTGCATCTCAATTTCTCACAAACACATTCTCATCACATTCCCATGGTTTACCCTTCTCCAAATTTCCTCTTTAAAAAAAAAAAAAGGAAAAAAAAAACATCCCCTGCTTCACCCTTCTGGTCCTCCTGATTCTTCTCGTATGGACTAACTTTGGCTTTTCTGCTCAATTCCCAAAAACCTTTATAGCTCCCTCCTATCGCTATTCTTTGTCTTTTCCTTTTGTTTTGCAGCCACAGGTTCTTCACAATTATAGCTTGCCCAGATGATATTTCCCCTGTATATTTGACCAATTGCATTTGTCTTTTGTTATTATAGGCCAGATGTTTGTTGAATGAATGAAAAGGTCCCACTTGAATGGGTTTGTTCTTATATGATTCCTGATCGTAGTTATCGATACTGCCTATTACTTTTTTCTTCTGGGAGGAATAATAAGGCCAGGATCAAAGTTCATTAGGGCACTAGACCAAAAGCAACCTGACTTTGATCTTTTTGTCATTTGGCCACAACTGGTTGTAACAACCCAGCTTTCCAGAGTCATCTCTCACCACTCCCATCTACTTCCCTACTTAGATCTACTCAGTAGTGCCCAATATAAATGAATTTTTAAATTTTAGTGTCTTCGTCCAGGCTGTTTCCTCCCCCTAAAACTCATATTTCATACCCAGATTAAATTATTATGTGAAAGAGCTCCCCTCACTGGCAGTTGCTCCCCCCTGTGTTTCTATGGACTGTCTATACAACTTTATTACATCTAAATCTATGCCCCCCCCCACAACCAAATGTCAGCTCCCAAGAGCAGGAATCGTGGGATTTATTATCATGTTCTCTGTCTTTTTCTAAGTCTTGCAAAGCTGTGGGTCCAGTTGAAGACATAAATATAATAACAATACCAAACATCTACATAGCACTTACAGTATTAAGCCCTTTGCTGGCATTGCCTCACTGAATCTTCATCAAAGCCCTATGAGGTGGATACTCTTGTTAATGCCCATTTAATAGAAGAGTACATGGAGACACAAAGAGGTGAAAGATGTGACCAAGGGCACACAAGTAATAGATAGTGGAGCTGGGATTGGAATTAAGATAGTTTGACTGCACTACCACCTAGATGCGTGAAAACTCTCAATTTGCATGTCCTTTGCCTACCTGCATGCCATGATACCCAACCTGTTTAAAGTTTCACTCCTTTATTGGGAAGAGGAGAGGGGATCCAGGGGATGGATCACATGTGCTTACAAATAATGCTGTAGGGTCCGCACGGACATCCACCCGGCCTTGCTTCTCTACTTTAGTCCTTCATCAGCATCCATTGCTCACAAAGTTGCTCAAGACCATCTTACCACCGCATGGCTGTCAGCATGTGGTGCCAGCGTCAGGCCACAGGGACTGCCCTGGAACACTCCCAAAGCAGCCGATCCCTGGTGCAGCCCCCCGAAGACTCCAATGCACCAGAACCACATTGGGAAATGCCAAGAGTCTTTTTTCTACTTGTGTCCTGCTTTGCCTCAAGGTCAATCTCACAAAGAGTCTGGACCAAGGGGCTCTTAGGATTTCTGCCTGAAGTCCCCTCCTTCTTTGGTCTCAGAAAAAAAGAATTTCGGGGTTGGGAGAGGGGGCTAACTGACCGGTGCTGCTCCTCCTCCCAGACCCCCTTTCCTTCTCTTTACAGGCTCCCTCTGTCCCCTCCCGATGATATTTACACCTCCGTAGAGCGCCCCCTGCTGGTCCACTAAAAAGCATCAGCTACACTCGTGTGTGTGTGTGTGTGTGTGTGTGTGTGTGTGTGTGTGTGTGTGTGTGTGTAGTGGACCCCTCTTTTGAGTCTCCAGACCAGAAAAAAACTAGATGTACCTCAGAGGACAATGGCAACTGGACCGTCCCCTAATAGTCAGCTGCATGCCTATTCAATGCACAGAACACACACCAGAGCCTTAGGACAGAATTGTGGGCAAACTTTTTTTGTAAAGGGCCGGATAGTGACTATTTCAGGCTTTTCAGGGCAGCTACTCATCTCTGCCACTGTAAACAAATAGCACATGTCATAAAATGTTCTTATTTTGATTTTTCAACCATTTAAAAATGTGAAGACCATTCTTAGCTTGTGGCACATATTAAAACAGGTGACTGGTGGGATTTGGAGGGAGGGCTGTAATTTACCTATGCCCACCCTTGGAGATAAACTAGTTGGTTTATGCCTAGTTCACTGGTGAGGTGGGGGATGGGGAAGCACAGCAGAAATATGAGTCTCCAGGTTCTGGGCACAGTGGCCAGGCATCCCAGGGATTTACCCAGCTCTGGTTGGAGCAAAACTAACAACTCTAAAGTCTCTCAACTAGACATTTAAATCCCTTAGAGGAGTCCGCCAACCTGGTTACCCAGTGAGTTGGAGGGACTGCTTTTTCCTGAGATGAGAGAGTGGTAGACTTGTCTTTTTCTAATTGAGGCTTTAAAAAGTCACATAAATCAAGGTTTTAACCACTTCTTCATCTGCTGCTTGAGAAGATTATTTGTTCTTTCTTCCACACCTCAGTCTGAGGCTCTACTTAGGAAGTAAGATTTTGTTCCCAGGCTAGACTAGACCAGACAAGAGAGCAGGAAGGATGCAGGAGGCCAAGGAAAACCTTAGTGTCTTACTGGGCAGAAGCTGCCTCTAGGGCAAGACTGACCTTCTGACAGACAGAGGTCCCCCTGATACATTGGTTTCAGGAGTTGACTTTTCAAATTCTTTGACGTGACATTATTCTTCTGGAAACAATCCAAGGGACCTGGTTAACATTTTTAAAAAGTGTTTTCCTAAGGAAAAGAGGGGGTTGGGTAGGAGATGAGGGGGTAAAGAATTACACAAAGATTTAGTCTAACGGCTTAAAAATCAAAAGGATCATTGGACAGATAGATATCAAGTGTAATAAGAAACACACCAATGCTGGAGAGATGACTTAATACGGGCCCTCCAGCCTCCTTGGAGCTTAAACAATTATCTGTGATTTGGAATTATACTTTAAATTCCCACATTGGTGTGTGTTCTGGATCCATTTCTCAGGACGCAGACAGCAATCTCAGGTTATCTAAACCAGGCTGAAAATTGGAGGCCATTAATGGCATCTCATGAAATGGCTTCTCAGATTTTCTTAAGGGGGATATGCTGAGGACCACAGGGATTCAGTGATAGGAAGGAGCAAAATGCTGCTAGTTATTTTTCCAAAGCTTAATCTAGGAATCTTTTTGAAGAGCTCCTTACCAGCAATGAGAGGAATGCCAAGACCAATACAGACTATGTTTTCCCACTTAGAAATGATGACCAGATAGATACATCATCCATGAAGATAATTTTTCTGGGGTTCCCAGAGGTAAACCTCTTAGCCACTTATCATAGCCATCCAGACCACTAGTTTGTTGTATCCTTGTCCCAAAACTTCTCAGGCATCTTAGACTGAAAACTGAGGGCAATTTGGTCCAGGAATCTCCAATTTAATACACTTTATTTTTCGTATATTCCCTTGTAAACTGTTGAGATTTGTGACCAAGGACTCTATTTGTTTTCTACGAACAAAACATAACAACAAAAGCCTGAAAACATATTTCAAGTGCTTCCCCTTACTTCCAGGTTCCAGAGACTCTGCTTGGGGGCTAGTAACTGTTCCACATTGAGCAGCAGCTACTCCAGGAGCCCAACTCTTGGCCCCAGCAGGCAGGGGTCAATTCATCATGGGCTTGCCAAAGGAGAGACACTGGAGACTGAATAGAGAAGCCTCTGCTCTCAGTTCAACTGGGAGGGATAAACCAACAAGCTGGCACTAATTAAGAGCTAATGGCCTTACAATGGAGTATTGCCAAAGGATAACGACCCTCTGGCTGCAACCTAAATATCAAGGCATTTGGGGCAGAGCCAAGACATATATTTTCAGAGTGCATTAGACACTGCTGCAGCCTTCCTCACCCTGGCTCTGCTGAGAAAAACAAGAGGATTTAAGATAGGTGGGAAAAAAAGTGGGTCTTACTAGGGCTGCCTTCTGGTCAGCTGGTCAGAAAGCCTCAGGGTGACCTTGGGGAAAGATTGCTGTTCAGATCCCAAAGCTTTAGGCATACAAGAATCAAGTGTGGAGCTCATTAAAATGTATATTATCTGTGCTCCACCTTCATAGGGTCTGATTTCAGTAGCCCAGGAGTCTGCATTTTTAACCATTTCCCCAGGTGACTCTGACACTAGTGGTCCTCAGACCACACTTTGAAAAATGCTACTTTAGAAGCGGCTGCAATCTTTGCCCATTAGATTCTAATTAAAATGTTCTTATAGAATGAAGAAGAAAGTAAGGTCAAGATTCTGTTTCCAATGGAAACCCAGCCCATTCTTTCTTATCAGAACTTGGCATGAGACTGTTTCAGAAGGGTGGCATTTCCAGCCACTTCCTATGAATGGGAATAGGGTCTTCCCATTCATGCCAACCTGTGCTTCCTAGGAGCAAGTATCCAGGGAATGAGGTGCTAACCACAGGTCTGGAGGAAAGGAGAAAGCAGCCCATCTGCTGCATGATGTGTACCATGTCTGCAACGCTTTCATGTATCATAATTCTTGTGATCATGCTGCAATCCTTTAGGGTAGTTAATTTGTCTGTTTTAAAGCTGAGGAATTATAGGCCTGGAGGTGTGTCTTGCCTCCTCTGGTTACTGCAACATCAGAAAGGAGAGTTAAAAATAGTCAGTGCATTACAACTGCGGTAAGCAGGGCAGGCGAAACAAACCAAGAACTTGAGCTTGACCCACCTTGATCAGGCTTATTTTCGGCTGGTGGAACTAAGGTTTGTTGTCAGGATCAGCAAGCAAGTACTGTTGTAAAAGGATTGATGTATCAGGTTATAAAAATAGATGGAAAGTTTTTATGATAAACGCAAGCTGAGTATGAGAAAGGAGAGAAACAATCCACCATATCATCTGGGAAAATGAAACTCCTTGGCAAGACTTCACAACAGCCTGATTCAAAATTTCATAATGAAATTATGTCTCTGATCAAAGCCTGAATGAGCTCATGGGCTGATTTTTGCCATTCGTGTTTATTCTGGTTTGAACCAAATTGAGGCATCAGAAACACATTATCCTAGTCTTCTCTCCAGGAGTAGGCTATTGTACCCCTCTTTGGGGGACCAAAGGGACAGTGCAAGGCAGAAGGAGACTTCTTTGGATCCTCACTGGGCATGAAGTTGTTTCTGATCGGCTCTCAGAGATTGCCTTGGACACCACATCAGGGTCGGGGCCTTTCTAGCAAAGTTGCATTTAATCTCTCGATACTTGCCCTGGGGGCAATAAAAGTGAGTCTCAAGGGAGAGAAGGTATTTCCCGCTCTTGTCTAGGACATGGCCTGCTTTTGCTCTAGAAAGAATGTTTTGGGACTTGTTTCAGACTCAGAAATAAAGATTCAATCATCTCTCCTACAATCAGAGTACCTCACTTTATACCAGGTTGTTTGTTTTTATGGAATGAGCTTCATCATAGGCTGGAATCCGCTTCCTCCTGCCTAACCACCTCTTCTCCTGTCCAGAAGGCACAGGGATGGATGCTTCCCGACAACTTCAGGAGCCAAAAATAAAAAAAAATTTTTTTTAAAGGGTGGGCTTCTTGTTTGAAACACTGGTAACTAGAACCTTTATTTTGACTAGTTATAACAGAAACTGTTGGGTCTTACTACCCACATTCCCCATCAGGGCAAGAGGCATTCCCATCTACTATTGACTAAATGTTTCTGTCCCCTTAAAGTTCTTAGGTTGAAGCTCTAATCTCCAATGCAGCATTACTTGGAGGTGAGGCCTTTGCGAGGTAATTAGGTTTAGGTATGGTCGTGAGGATGGAGCCCTAGTGATAGGATTAGTGCCCTTATAAGAAGAAAAGATCAGAGCCTTCCCTATCTCTCCAACATGTGAGGACACAGTGAAAAGACAGCTGTCTATAAGCCAGGAAGAGAATTCTCACCGGTAACCCAACCAGGCTGGCACCCTGATCTTGGGCTACTCAGCCTCCAGGCTATAAAAAATAAATATCTGTTGTTTAAGCCACACAGCGTGTGATATATTGTTATGGCAGGCCCAGCTAAGACACCATCTATTCCATTCCTTCATTCAGTGAATAGGTATCAGTAAGTTTCAAGTACTGTTCGAAATCTTGTAGATATAGCAGTGAACAAACTTACAAGGTTCCTGCTCTCAGGAAGCTCACTTTCTAGTTTTGGAGAAGCAGCAAATGAACTTGTAAACAAGGTAACTTCAGCTAGTGATAAAGGCCATGAAGTAAATAAAACAGAACAATGTAACAGACTAACTGCTGAAGGGTGAGAGATGGCTGATTTAGACAGAGTTGACGGTGTTAAAGAACAAAAATTAACTAAATAAATTTGAAGATCTAATTGGCTTTATAAAGTGATTCATGAATTGAGCAGCATCACATCTGGAAACTAGAAGGTGCTCCAAGGAGTTTTACAAAATAGAAGGTTTTTATAGGCAGAAAGAATGAAACTCAGAAGTTAAGAGTGGATTATTTCAGGAGGTCCAATCAGGCAGATTGCCCTACTAGTATTGATCAGGAAATTCTAGGTTGATTGTTTTAAAGTTCCACTCCTGAGAGAGGCTGAAACTGCAGTTAGGTTAGTTATCAAGTTCTGGTTTGGTGACATGGCTTAGCAAATGTGACTCCATTTTGACATGCTGTTTCTTTTTTTAACAACAGGAAAGGTAGGAAGGTTGCCAGATAAAATACAGAATGTCCAGGTAAATATGAATTTCAGATAAACAATACATTTTTTTAGTGTAAGTATGTCCAAAATATTTCATGGGACATATTTATGCTAAGAATTATTGTTTATCTGAAATCCAAATTTAACTGGGCATATTTTTATTTGCCCAATCTTAGGACCCTACCAGTAGGTGACATTTGAGCTGAAAACTGAATGACCAGGAGACACTAGCTGTGCAAAGGTTCAGGGACAGAGTGATTCAGGTAGAGGGAACATCCAGTGTAAATATCAGAATAACCAGAGAGAAGGAGATACAAATGAGGTCGGATTAATAGGCAGGGGCCAGATCATATAGAGTTCCGCAGTGATGACAAGGAGTTTGAGTTTCTCTGTCTCTGTCTGTCTGTCTGTCTTCCTCTCCTTCCTCCCCACTCTAATAGCGATGATAAGCCATTGGAGAGGGTAACAAAATCTGATCGATCTCTGGCTGCTGGATGGTCAGTCACTTTTTGAAGGGCTAAAGAACAAATTTAGATAAGTAAACTTAAGCTCCTTCTATTGGCCTGGGACAAGGTTTCTGCGTTTGGGGGTTGGCCCAACTCGAGCTTTGGGCCATTGGTGCTGGGTATCTAGTCAGTTGCTATGGAGGGGCAGTTTGACGGTTGCTAGGAAGGGAGAGGGGCGGGGGCTCGGCGCAGGGCGTGTCTAAGCGCCGGCGGGGGGCAGAGCCAGGAGTGCGGCGGCGCGCTCAAACCTTTCTCAGGAAGTCACGCAAGGAAAGGGAGGTGCGCGAGCGGAAGTGACGTAGTCTTTGCACACGTGGTCCAGTGTGGTTCACGCGGGTCACTTCGGCGGGTCCTGGGAAGTTACGAGCTCGTTTACCAGTCTTAGGCCGGACCTAGCATTCCGGTCCTCGTCCAATCGGCAAGATGGTGAAGCCCAAGTACAAAGGACGGAGCACCATCAATCCATCCAAGGCCAGCACAAACCCCGGTACGGGCGGCGGGGCTGGCGGAGGGTGGAGCTTGGAGGAGGCTTGCGGGGAGGGGTTCGAGGAGGCAGAAGGGGTGGGGGGACATCCGGTTCACATTGCTTGAAGTGACTTGAGTTGAATGGCTGTTGGGGATGAGAAGGGAGAAGGTGTTTTTGTTTTGTTGTTGTTTTTTTTTTCATTCGGAGGGCTGTCTCTTGCACGCCTGTCACTGCTCGGTGTCAGGCTCCAGGTCTAGCATCCGGGAAGGTGAACCCTCTTGCCTGGTAGCCGTAGGGCGATTCCAGTTGTGAGATACAGAGACTGGGACGCTCTGAGCTGGAGGAAACAGTTAAACTTGACCTCTTGTGTTCCTGTGTGCATCAGGTGTTGAAGCCTCTCCCCCAATATATTTCAGTCTTGTTTGATTCCAGTTTTCCAGCTCAAGGAATTGCCAGAAGTAAATTTGATAAAGTCAAATTAAAAGTACTGTAGGCCAACCCATTGGCCTTTTATACGTGACCACACTAGCCTGTCACCTTAGCTTCGACCATTTAAATGAGAAAGGGGTAAAAAAAAAAAAAGAGAGAGAGAGAAAGGAACTCTAGATTTGGTTCTTGGAGTCATCCTAGCTAGTAAAGTGCAGAGAAAACCCTACAGATAAGTGAAGATGTTTTTGGAGATGTTTGTGAGTTTTGTCTCGGTTCCACATACAGGATGAACAAGATATAGCCTTTGGAGGAGTCTCTTCCATTCAGGTTTAGTTAACAAAACTTTGTTTTTAAATATGGTTCAAAGTTTTTGATGACTTCAATTAATGTTGAGTGTCTTCCCTGAATTGCTGATAAATTATTCAGTTTTTGTAGACTGGAATCTTAGAATGTTAGACCCCAAAAGGCTGTTAGAGATCATAAGGTTATAGCTGAAGACACTGAGCCAGAATAAGGGAAGTGGCTTGTCACAGTTGGTACTGTTAGTTAGCAGTAGGGCCGCCAGTCCTGTGATTTTAGCCTTTCATCTACTGTCTCACTTAAGGAGGTACAGAAATGATTTGAAGAGATCCCAAATTACCATGTTTATTTGTCTTTCTCCTTCTCTCTGAGAAGTAAGGCAAGAATCACTAGCTGTTGATTAGACTAAAATCAAACATTAGGAAGTTAAAAAAAATTAGTACGTTAGGAACGTGACTGTCAAAATTGTAGTCTCCACAGTGCCTTGCATGTAGCAGACACTCAATATTTGTTAAACTGAGACTCAGAAGTAGGTGTCTTAGTGGTTAAGAGCACAGATAGTGACCAAATGCTTTTGTTCAAATTGTGGCTTTGCCATTTAGTAACTGTGTGACTTTGGGCAAGGTATCTGATCACTGTGCCCCAGTTTCTTAGACTACAGAATGGGGATAATGTGTTTCTCTTCATAGGATTATTGTATGAATTACATGAGACAATGCCTGTTATGTGGATAATACAATGCTATAATTAATGCTTAAAAATTTTAGCTGTTATTGTCAAGCACAGTTCTATCCATGATCAAAGATTAGGTCAGGTTTGTCATACCACATAGCTTCCAGTAATAATAATGTTGTTGGAACAACAGAGAAAGTAGAGATTTTGCAGTGAGACAGCAGCCTGCCTATTCTGAGTGAACTAATTGGTGTATTTGAAGCAATGATCATACTTAGACTTGTTGGTTATCAAATAGTGTGTGGTCTACTTCTCTGTTTCCTAGATCGAGTACAGGGAGCAGGAGGCCAAAACATGAGGGACCGGGCCACAATCAGGCGCCTGAATATGTACAGGCAGAAGGAGCGCAGGTGAGCATTGAGTACTGTCATCCTTTCCTCTTTCCTTTGTGCCCTTGATCTGTAACTGAGACTCTTTAAGCCTTTGATAGTCCCACCCCCACCCCCACTTTCCCCATATAGGAGTAGTGTATTTTCAAATATCATTTTATTTGGATATTGCTATGATAAATTGTGAATTTTGGATTAAAGACATGAAGTGGGTGGTGAAATCGTGATTGCGTCACAGTTAGAGATCTTGTTCCTCACAACTTTGGCCTCTGTGAGAGGCATGTGAAATCTCAAGTTAAATGTCAGATAGAAATCCGGTTTTCTTTAACAACGCATATAGGACTGTAGTAGTGAAAGCAGCCAGAAAACTTTTTAATGCCACATTTTATATCATAACATTGTGGCACTTGGAAACTCATCATGACTCTGAGTTCTGCTGAGGCAGCCGCTACCACAGGGACTTGCTGAGTGTGACATTTTGTTAGCTGGTCTTAATTTGTTTGGTAATTAGATTCTTCATTCGTTCTAACAGATGTGTCTAAAACAACGTCAATGAACTTAATTTGCCTTAGTCACCTACTCTGCAGTTTGTTATAGAATTTTGAGTTACAGCATAAATCACCCTCTAACTTAAAATTCATTTAAACCAGCCTTAAAATAATTACTCCAAAAAACTCAAGTATGTGACTTTTTTAAAAACACAAAACAGTAAACAGATTTTTAAACAGCGGCATTATTTGTTATTCATCTAGGAGAAGTCATTACGTGCTCTGTTGCAAGAGGTTAAATGGCTTTTGGGCAATCTGTTTCAAATGTAGCAGTACTTTTTGTTTACTGAAATCTGTATTTCATGATCCTTTAAAACCAAAAAAAAAAGAAAGAAAAGAAAAAAAGGTGTTTTGTTTTGTTTTGTTTTTTATGGAAAGAGTGTTCAGTAAACCAGAGTTCGCTGTTGCCTTTCTTCTGTTGTCAACTAAAATCTTTAATTTCCTCACTTTAGGAATAGTCGTGGTAAAGTGATTAAGCCTCTGCAGTATCAATCAACGGTGGCTTCTGGCACAGTGGCTAGAGTGGAGCCAAATATTAAATGGTTTGGTAAGTATTGTTCTCTGTTACTTTTGTTCTACAAATTTGCACTTTATGGAAAGGGTGGAATGTTCAGATGTCTTTAAAGGCAGGAGTTTTGGGGTCAGTGGAACTGGCAAGGATTATATGAGAAAGGGATGAGATAAGCACTCATACTGGGAAATGAGCAGAAAAAGTAATAGAGGTGGATTTCATAAATCACTTCTTGTTAAAAGAGCTTATCGTTGTTAATTGTAAATGATTCTCTTTAAACAGATAAGACCATCCTTAATGACCAGCATTTACAGACTTTAGAACTCTCATGTCTTCATTTCTGGTTGCCCGTAGAGGTTACAGTGTTTGTGCCTTTGCCTTGAAGAGTGAATGCATTAGCCTGAATTTCCTCTGAAACACTTTTTCTTAATGAGGTTGTATTTGAATTTAATGAAAGGATCTCAGTAGTCCTTCCTAGGAGTGAATAGAATATCTCCGAGTCACAGAGGGATCAGGGCTTCTTTCTTTGGGGAATTCTAGTTTCATTTCAGTCATTATTTGTCTGGTGTTTGACCTCTGTGCTTGTGGGCAGATGGCAACTACCTATGAATATCTCTTAGAGCTTTGATAGGACACCCTTAGGAAACTACAACACAGAAAAGCATAAAGAAAACTCCTTAGAGAGGCCTGTAATTTGATGGCTAGGTACTGTGACTCTAGATCTAGACCCCACCGATTCTGCCATTTCTGTGACTGTAGGCACATTATTAAGTCTGTGTGTTCATCAATTTCCTCATCTCTAAAATGAAGATAAAATCGTACCTGTGTCACAGGACTGTTGTGGTAACTAAATGAGTAAATCTATGTAAAGTGCTTAGAATAGTGTCCAGCAAATAGTAAGTACAATATAAGCCTTAACTGCTGTCACCATCACCATCACTACAGTCATAGTGACCCTTATCTTGAGATTTTCATTTGTGCTGTAACATGCTATTTAATTGAATACATTCTTCAGGCTCTCTCACTTACAAGGTATTCTCCAGGTAGTGTTATATAGCTTCATTTTGTTCCCTTGCATGGATTTATTGGTTAATTTAATAGTCCTTTCAAACTCTCATAACCCTAAAAATGGTAACTGACTCTTAGGTTTTGTGTTTGGGATTCTTTGTATATTCCAACTGATCAGCTGTGATTGGCTCCAGATTTCTTTGCCAGATCTAGCAGGAAGTAGGATGTTGGTCAGATCTCAGTCCCATTCAGTGATGTTTATTTTTCAGTTTTATCCAGTCAGGAAATTGGGCTTGGAAAACTATTGAAACTCTTTACGTGTCTGGGTTGGTGGATTAGTTTATAGTGTAATGAGTGCAGGAGTGGCAGTTTTTTTGTTTGTGTTGTGTGTGTGTTTTTTTTCTTTTTTAAGTTTCAAAATGGCTATACGGGATGGATGTATCAGGTGTTTGGGTGAGCAAGGGTAATTTAAAATCTGTTCCTTTCACTGTGTCATTGGGAAGATGGATGCAGAAGCAAAAAGGAATTGTGTATTAAATGGCAACATTCTTTTGTAAAACAGGAAACACGCGTGTGATTAAGCAGTCATCATTACAAAAATTTCAAGAGGAAATGGATACAGTCATGAAGGATCCATATAAAGTTGTCATGAAGCAAAGCAAGTTGCCCATGTCTCTTCTCCATGATCGGATCCGGCCTCATGTAAGATGGGGACATCCCTGGCGATAGAATTTCTTTGGCAAATGCCACACAGATCCTCTCTGTTATATTTAGCTTTTGCTTTTCCACAGAGAATAGTGACTTTAAGGCAGTACCGATGAACTTCCTGAGACTTTTCTTTTCACTGTCTCACCTTTAGTATGAACCGCATTCTGTCGGGGAGGTTCAGTAGTCTGCTGATCAAAGCATAGGCTTTGCAGTGAGACCTGAATTTTAATCTTTGCTCTGTTCCTTCCTGTGGCCTTAGTTCTGAGTCTCCATGAGCTTTCACTTCCCCAACTGTAAAGTCAACATAACCCACCTCCTCAGGTGATTGAATGCAGTGAAACATCTGTACAACAACTCTTGGCACATAGTGAGCACATAGTCTGCCACCTAATTAGAGCTAAATAGGTCATAGCTATTACTAATACTATTTAAAATTTTTTTTTGGTAGGCAAACTTGTTTAA
Source organism: Macroglossus sobrinus (assembly GCA_004027375.1). Lineage (NCBI taxonomy): Eukaryota > Metazoa > Chordata > Mammalia > Chiroptera > Pteropodidae > Macroglossus > Macroglossus sobrinus. Next base: position 929,906 of record PVKZ01000204.1, read on the forward strand.
GCGGTGTCTCCATCAAACATTTGGGGGAATGCAGAATTAGAATCGAGTTGGTGGGCGAGAGACCCATGGTCATGTGTACTTGCAGCTTCTATAAGACCTTTGGCAATTCTTTTGAGCTGAAGGAAAGGATGCTGGTTAGATTAGTTCATTGAAGTTCAAAGTACAGTAAGGACTGAATCTGGCTTGAGTAGAATGAATTTCACAGAACCAAAGAAATGGCCTAATTTTTGCCTGCACATTTTTACTTGCATTGAAATAATAATTCTCAGAAATGGAGCCAGGACATAAGCTTCAGTTCCAGTATAAGGAGGGGAAAAAACATTGACATGCATACATGGATTAACAGTTCAAAGAAAAGTGTTTACTTGCAGAGCAAAATAAAAACCAAGGCCTGGTTATTGCCTCAAGGTTTTATCAATTATGCTTTGTTTTATGACAAGCTAGAAGAATGGCACCTATTAGTGGAATGACTGTTTCCTTTCAGAGAAACACATGAGTGTAATTCATGAACCACAGACAAGTTGCTCATTTCCCTTGTTCTTTTTGTCTATTCTTCCTAAAGCCATCTTTCAACAAATATTGAATCCTGTTTATGAGAAGAACAGAGAGATTCTATTATGGATTTATTGCTTTGTTGCTTATTCCAGTTGTTTAGTGCTTAAATTTATCTGATATGTAGAATGAATGACCTACAGCTGCAGCAATCAGCTCGTATTTTGATGCAGATAGGTACTTAGAGTAATGGATGAGTTTTCTGATTTGGCCTTGAGAAATATTACCTATTTTTGTGTGATAGCTACTTCTCATAAAATCTGATTCTGAGATTGCTGCGCAGTGTAGTCAAATCAGATATGCTTTTAACTTTTGCACATTCAGCTACATGTACATTATAAGCACTATATTTCTGTAGCAATACAGTAAAAATACTAACTTATTTTGTATGTGTACTTCATTATATTACTGCATTGTATTTACTAATATATAGGTTTATATACACAGATCCATGTACACTGTTCTTTTAGGTTATTTAAGAGATTTTCAGCGATAATTTTGATCATCATTTTCCCAGTGACGTTAGAACCTAGTTCCCATGTAACTGGGAGATGTTCTCTTGTTGGAGGGTAGCAAGTAAAACTAAACAAAGAGGTGGTTTTAGAGCAGTGGCCCCCAACCTTTTTGGCACCAGAGATCAGCGCTCCTATGAGAATCTAATGCCTGATGGTCTGAGGTGGTGGGGCTGAGGTGGTGATGCTAGCACTGGGGAGCGGCTGCAAATACAGATGAAATTTTGCTTGCCTACTCGCTGCTAACCTCCTGCTGTGCGGCCCACTTCCTAACAGGCCATGGACTGATCTGCAGCCCCTGGATTGGGGACCCCTGGTTAGAGGATCTGAGGAAATGATAATAGCTTAAGGGTCTTTAGGAGTTGGTGTGGGGATCTGTTAAAGTTCAGAAGCCATGGGGGATATTTCATCGACTGTATTTAGTAGCTGATGCTTACAGAGGAGCTTATACTGAGGAGTAGAGGGTGATTTTTTAGAGGATATTCTCTGCCAGCTGTTAACATTCTGTTACGTGATAGATCCCTAACTCAAACTTTGACTTTTATCTGGCTTCAGAAATTCCTATGCCCGTAACTCCTTTACAGTCACATCAAGTTTTAGTTAGTATCAGGTTCCTTTTATCACATCTAAACTATTATTTTGGACTTTTGCTAGATGTTTTTCATCTGAAGACTTTCCATGTGCATTTAATAAAAACGTTACCTAAATTAGGGGAAATGTTATCTGAAACTAAAATGCATCTTACAAAACAAGCAATTCCTTTTAGCCATGAAAGAAATGAACTTCCAAGAAAAAGTTGGCATTTACAGTTGGTTTAAAAAAAAAACATAAATTTGAGTATGATTGTCCTTGACATATCTGTAAATTTGGCAAATTTTATGCACTTGTTTGAAAGCTTCAAAAAAAAAAGGTCAGAAAAGATAAGTTAATTTTCAGCATTGTAGCCTTAATTACATTTGACTAAAGTTTATGATAAATGAAATAAAGCAGAGTTTTTGGCAAATCTTACACAACTGTTCGTATTTGCTTTGACAATTTGTGTTACTTTTGTATTTCTCCAAGGAAGCTTACAGAACTTAAGTATAGGGGAACAAGTGCTTTTGCTATTTAAATATGCAATATCTGATTTGAAGCCAGGTTGCTTGTGTGTTGTAGATTTTAGTATAGGTTGAGCTGCAGAAAAATAAGAGCAGAAAGCCTTTCCCAGGTAGGTTTATAATTTTTTACTTTTTCTCAGTACTTTTCTTAGTTTTACCAATAATTCTCTTTTCTCTTTAGAACTCAAAGGTGCACATTCTCGATACAGAAAGCTTTGAAACTACATTTGGCCCTAAGTCACAGAGGAAGCGACCAAATTTGTTTTCGAGTGACATGCAGTCTCTTATAGAAAATGCAGAAATGTCCACTGGAAGCTATGACCAGGACAAGGATCGTGATTTAGTAACAGAAGACACTGGTGTGAGGTACAGTTTGGAAGTTTATGCTGGTCTCATCATTTGCTCTTCTGCAATAAAACACTTATTTTGCCTACGTGTAGCTCAGTGATATAACTCATAGATGAAGAGTTATCCTCTACCCTTGGACTATAAAAATTAGTGAAATTGGGGCCAGATCAAAAATAACTAAAGGTGGTTTGTTTACTTACTGTAGGTCTCTATTATTCATCCCCCAAATAAAAATAAATAACATTTTCTTCTTTATTATAATAGCAGTGTAGTCTGTCATGGGCAAATTAGAAAATACAGTTAAAGTGGAAATGTAACAAAAAGAAAATAAGAACTCATACTCTCACTACTTGTGTCAGGCGTGAATCTCAGGGCTTCTTTAACTCGAAGTCTGGATACAGGGGTTCTAGATGGCCTTTGAGGTTTCTGTGACTCTTTGAAGATTTATGTATGTACATAAAGGTGATAGGATTTTGTTTTCTTATATTTTTGTTTTGTTTTGGGAAGGAGGAAGGAGAAGAAGCATTCATCATGTTCATCATATTCTCATAGAGATCCATACCTAGCAAAAGGTTAAAACTTAGTCACCAATATATATATATATTCTTTCAGATCTTTCTTATACTCAATTTTTATTTACTAACATAATACCTTAAGACTGTATTTTAACTTCCTTTTATTTTTCAAAGTTATTAAGAATATATTTCCACGTCAGTACTTAATAGCAATATAGTATTTAATGTTAGAGTAGTGTTTTGTTGTGGTCATTCTCTTTGTTCACACTATTTATTTATAGTTTTTTCCTGTGGTAAACAACATTAGGGTAAAATGTCAACGGGACCAAACCTTTCTCATCCTTAATTATTCCCCAAAGATAAATTCTTATCAGGGAAATTAAAATATTGAAGAGTATGCACACTGTTTGATAGATAGCTGTCACATTACCCTCCAGAAGGGTTTACTAATTTAATTTCCTCTAGGTAGTGCTGGAGAGTCCTCATTCTTTTTCTCGTGTTTCTTCAGTGATTTAGCAAAGAGTGTTGTCCATTGACTCCAGCGATGCCCCCTCAGAGCTCTTGTTGGCCCATTCAAGCTTTGGGTCTCCTATTGATAATGTCAAGCCATTTGAGGCCAGGCAAAAAGAAGCAGCAAGTTTAGTTTTTCTTAGAGTTATTTGAACTTTCTAGTTGGCTCTGTCTTCTGCTGATTTGAAATTTTTTCTTCCTCCAACAGGTGCAATAGGTAATAGGGGACAAACAAAGCTATTTCTGTTTTAAAGACATTGGGTAAATATCTTTGAGGCTAGTAAATCAACAGATTCTCAACTTCATCAGAAAAAAATTCACTTACCATGGGAGCTATGGAGTATAGATTATGGTTCAGATCCTACCAATTTCTTTTTATAATTCTGTGACATATTGCCTAATTACAGTTGCTTTTTCAAAAAAATTTTATTGTGGTAAAATGTGCATAATATAACATTTTCCACTTTAACAATGTTAAGCATACAGTTCAGTGGTGTTAAGTACATTCACATGGTATTGAAACCATCACCATTATCACCTCCAGAATTTTTTCACATCCCAAACTGAAACTCTCTACCCATTAAACATTAACTCCCCATCCTCTCTCCAGTCCCTCAGCCACCGTTCTACTTTCCATCTCTTACAAGTTCGAATACCCTTATGAGTAATACTTCATCTAAGTGCAGTCATACAATAGTTGTCCTTTTGTGTCTTGCCCATTTCACTAGTATGATGTCTTCAAGGTCATTCATGTTGTAGCACTAATCAGTACTTTATTCTTTTTTATTAATGAACAGTATTATATGAACTTTTTTTATCCATTCATCTGTCAGTGGACATATAGATAGTCACTTCTAAAATTAAGTGTGTTTTTGGTTCATCTACAACTACTTTCGGCACCCTTTTCCTTTGGTGTTTAGTTGATTTTACCCTAAAACATCTTTTTAATTTTTACAGTGTTTCAGTTGCTCACTTTGGGTGCTTTCTTATTTAGAAATGAAGCCCAAGAGGAGATATATAAAAAGGGACAGTCCAAAAGAATATGGGGTGAGCTCTACAAGGTAAGACTTTATATTCTCTCTCATTGAGTAGTTCCTTTGGCTTTCACAATCTTACATGAGAAAATTAATTTTGATATTTCGAAGCTCTGTCAGATAAAGTACAAACTACTATCCATTCCATCCTCTTTTCTCCCACAAAAAAACCAGGATTGGTGTAGCTGTAAACATACTACTATCGGTCTAGATAACTACATCTTTTTCATTACTTGTATAATAGTAACTACCTTATATACATTTATATATTTTCTGTCAGTATTTGTTTGCATGACCTGCTAAAATGATATTTCTGTTTAGATTTATCATGCATGGTTAGACTTCCATGAGAATTTTTAAGTTTTTCCAGCCCTTTCCTTTCATAGGTGAGAACACATGTCTAGAAAGATTGATTATCTTATCCAGCTCACCCAGCTTTTTAGTGGAGGAGACTGCGTGTCTTGCGTCCTGGTTCAGTGCTCTTGCTGGCTGTTTTATATTCACACTCTAGTAATATTCTCAGTAACGAAGACCTTCAGGCATAGTCACATAATTAAACAGTAACATAATAAGAAACTAGTATTATGAAAGCAAACTAAATTTTTAAATTTTTTGTAAAATACAGAAAATCTATAACAGTAGAAACTTTCAGAAGTCTAAGAAGTAAATAATTCCATTCAATAATGCATAGTAGTCATGAAATAAGATGGGTTTTATCTCTGCTAGTTTTCCTATTTGAAATTTGACAAGTGTCAAGTACCACAGGATGAAAAACCTTTTGAATTCTGATCACTGAGCATTGAGGTTGGCTGCAATCTACTCTGCTCTTAAGACTACTTTGAAGATATTGGTATTTTATTTTCTTTAGGTTTCTTTAAATGTCAGCCCTTGTTCATTTTGCCCTTGAGTGATAGCACATCGTTTTTGCCTCTTTGAACTTGCAGGTGATAGATTCGTCAGATGTTGTAGTTCAAGTTCTTGATGCTAGAGATCCAATGGGTACCCGTTCCCCTCACATTGAGACTTACTTGAAAAAGGAAAAACCCTGGAAACACCTCATTTTCGTTCTTAATAAATGTGACCTTGTTCCAACCTGGGCAACAGTAAGTATAGTTACTAATGCAAAACAGATTTCCTAGGCTCAACAAGTGTAAGCTTTGAGTGTCCATAAATGGATCGATTTCATGGTTTCTAGGACTTGAGACATTAGCCAAAGCATGGCACTCTTGAGACTATAGTCAGTGAAGTGTTCTCATTGAAAATACAACTTAAATGTGCTTCATTGACTATGGGGCAGTGCCTTTATCCTCTGACGGTTGGTAATGGGGCAGCTGCAGTGCCCACAGGATGGGTGGTATATGCCCCTTCAGAAGGGGGCAGCTGCCACAGGCACTGGCCTATTTCACAACGTTACGTTAATTGTATTTAGTAGCAATGAAGGCATTTTTGGAATATTGTTTTGTATTTATAAGACAAAAGACAAAGCATTAACTGTCATACTTGAAAAAAAAAAAACATTTCAAAGAATTATAGCTAACATTTTCCCTAGACAACTGTGTATTTGAATCATGGTCTTGTAATTCAAGTGCTAATTCTTCCTGTATTGCAAATAAATAAATAAAATTTACCAGCATATTTCCTTTTCCCACTTTAGAAACGATGGGTTGCTGTCCTCTCCCAGGATTATCCGACACTTGCTTTCCATGCAAGTCTTACTAACCCCTTTGGCAAAGGCGCATTTATTCAGCTTCTGCGGCAGTTTGGAAAGGTATTGAGACCTGATTTGTTTCTCCTGGGTTTGTTTAACTGTGGGTTTGTGTAAGAATTTCTCTTGCCAGTGGCAGAAACTTAACAACCTCACTTGCTGCATCTTGGTAATGAGAAATTTGTGTTCTAGAGATGTAAAAACCTGTGGAGCATCAGGATTATAAGGGACTCTGAAATATTTTCTAGCTCTGCCTTTACCCCCGTCCTCAACCAACATTGCTTCTCTTTCTGCCTTATCCCTGGCGCCTTATGGCCCAACCTCTGCTTGATGATAGACGTTTACACACACACACTCACACACACACACACACACACACACACACACACAGACACACACACACTCACACACTCACACTCACTCACTCACAGTCACTCACTCACTCCGTGTTCCCCGCCCTGGACCCTTAAGGCCTGCCATGCTTCCTCTGCCCTTGGAGCCTGTGCAGTTTCTCTCCCTTCTGGAGAGTGCCCTGCCAAACTCCAGCTTTAGATCCCTGGTCAGATGGCAGGTCCTCAGGGAAGCCCTGTAACCAGATTGTCCTAGCAAATGTTATCAAAGCTTCATGTTCTGTACCTGCAATTTTGTGTATTTAATTACTTCTACCTGGCTTCTAACAAAAGACACATGTTCTCTGCCCCACACTTCCCCACGTCCCAGAGGCAAACACTTGCAACTTTTAGCTGTTACTTCTATTATTTTCTTTTATATTTTTAATACATGCTTATGATTCTATTTCTTGATTCCTCTTCTCCCACAGTTTTAGATATGTATTAATTTCCTCTGATGGTCAGTGAGGATTAGGTTTCTTAACAGCCATCCTCTCATCACATATACGTCCCCTCCCTCTGTTCTACCTATGCCATATGTTTAGCTAAATTATTATTCAGTGTTTACATTATTATGACTGTAAAATATCAGCCACAGCTGATTCACACAATGCTGTGATTATTATTGCTTTCCAGTAGAACCTTCTGTTTTTCTTGGTGTTAATTAGCTTCATTTTATTTGTTACTAACAGACCACCAAATCTCCTGGTACAGTGGGACCTTTCAGAATGTTCAGGCGCCTCCCTTCCAGTTGGCACTGGCTGCTGCCCAGGCTGGCTACAGGGTCTTCTTCCTGGCATTTCCTTTCACCGTCATCCTAAGGATTCTCATGGCTGTTTCTTGTATGGGGTTCCTTGTTCCTTGAATCTCTTTTTCTTTCTTTGTGTGTTTTTCTGTCTTTTCTGCTAGACTCAAACTTCAAATGTCTGGTTCTTCTTGGCTCTTCATTCATATTTAAGAGTGAGCCACTAAAAAAGCCAATAGAAGTTGTATGCAGGGGGTGGGCTTGTTGAATGATGATTGGATAGAAACCCAGTATTTTGTTGGAGGACACCCTACAAGTCACTGTCTGTACGTCTTTACTCGTGGGATTTGAGTTTCCTCAGAAAGGAGCCTTCCGATTTCCAGCTCAGGGATGGATACCTGTGGCCATGGTTCTGGGAACTCTGTGAGAGTAAGGACCTGAGGGTCTCACAATTCTTGTATGGGGTTCCTTGACTTTTCACTTAATCACTTTGGAAATACTTGCTTTCAGACACCGTTCTCTCTAAATTTAGGACCCTTTCAGGCCTGAAAATTAAAGATATTTTCAGAAAGGCCAGGTTTCAAAAACAGATCATCATCCTCTAGCACTTTGAGTAGAGAAGTTGTGTGCCTGTGATGAGCAGAGTGGATAGAGAGGTGACTTCCTACAGACTTCCCACCAGTCTTCTTGATTTCATTCCCACTCTTGGGGCCATCTGTGTTGCCAATTCCCGAGGCCTTTTGTGATTCATTGACAATATTTTTGATGGATTTTTAGTTTTTCTGCTTTTGTAGCCACTTAGTTTTTATGTTTTGTAGTGGGCCAAGGTAGACACTATTTTTTAGTTGCTAGTAGTTCATTAACATCTCATGTTTTTGTTATCTCAGCTCCAGCTCATTCTTTGGTTTTGTATGTTTGCTTCTATGGGTCTGTATGTGTTCATTCCCACTGCTGTCATTCTAATGGATTTAGGGAGGGAGTGTGGTTGGCATGGGTGTTTAATTAGCATCTTTAATCAGAAGTCTCCTTCCATTTGTAGACGCTTCCTGAGCTCTGCCTCTTGAGACTTTCATCCAGTGATCTAACTTTTGAGGTTCTTCTTTTTCCTTTTGTTGTTTATTTTGGCAATGAAAATGCAGATGCAAATGTGGTATTGCTAGCAGCGCATCTGCTAAGGTTCTCTTTGCTGAAGACATTTATCAGTAATCGGTGTTCTTGTAAGTTGATGACTAACAAACTAGTTCTTCCTTTGTTTTTCGACCTACATACTTTTAACCTTAAAGCATTCAAGAATAATTTCACATGAGTGACTGAGGAAGTGACTCACCCATGATTTATTAATAAGTATATGTATTTAGCCTTCTCAGACCATGTAGGTGATATGTGTCTAGGCTTTAAATCAACTAGTAGCATTGGTTTTGCACTGTATTCCTTGTATTAGCAAAGTAACACAGCCTGTTAGTCGAAGGGATTTTCATGACTGCATGTATGTAGTGTGTATTCTTTTTTGAACAGTTGCACACTGACAAGAAACAGATTAGCGTCGGGTTCATTGGCTATCCAAATGTTGGCAAGAGCTCTGTGATAAACACTTTGCGCTCCAAGAAAGTTTGCAACGTAGCTCCCATTGCAGGTGAAACAAAGGTACGTCTGGCTTGAGGGGGTCTTCTTTATCAATACGTACTTTATTTCCATGGAAGGCGATTCTTTGGGACATGGAGATTTCTGTCTGCTTCTCTTGACCCGAGATCACCCTTTAGTTTAGTCTCTGTGAAATAGTTTGGAATGTGCCAGAGTTGTTTCTGCTCATTTTGATAAGACTAAGAATACTTTGTATGCCATTATGTGGCTTTGGCATGATTTGATAAGTGCCATTCATATTTAAGTCTGTTTTAAATTGTCACTTTTACTTTCATAAACAAAACTAATCCACAAATATTTGATGCCTGGGTTAAGAATAAAATTTCAATATGAGGGAAGATTCTGGCAGTTGTGGGGGGTCATACTCTGGAACACAGAATGTTTGGGGCGCAGCTTGGTTGTGCTGAAAGGAAGAGAGGCCAAATGGTATTAAGCTTCCAAGAGTGCTTTTAAAAAGCAGGGAGAGGTTTACTGGATATTATTGCACAATACTAGATGGAGATCCTAGTAAAAATAATCTGCATTATTTTTAGACTCTTAGCTGATGGAAACTATAGTTTATACTTAGTGAAGTGCCTCAAGCATGGCACGAGTAGAGAGAGTTTATTGCTGAAATTCTCAGCAGGTTGCTGCTCTTTGACTGCCCCTGCCTCCCTTCTCTAGCTTCATGAGCTTCAGTGGTTTGTGAAATTAGACTCCTTGTTTGACCTGGGGAGTCTCTGGCTTTTTTCTGTCTCAGGTCTGGCAGTATATTACCTTGATGCGTCGGATATTCCTTATCGACTGTCCAGGTGTGGTTTACCCCTCTGAGGACTCGGAGACAGACATTGTACTAAAAGGAGTTGTGAGTATTCTGGTCCTCATGGACTCTTTCTTTGCTTTTCGGGGAAAGCATCCTGTGGGGAACACTTGATACCTTTGCTTTTTACTCATTCAGAAGACAGTTTGGGGTCAACCTGTCTGACCAAACTTTAGGAACATGATGCTGAACAGGGCAGCCTCTCCATTCCACTTAAGCCTGTTTGAGGAGTGAGTGGGACCATGGGCATGTCTGGTCAGTGTCATCCCACAAAAGTGTTTGTAGTTTACATACAGGATCCAAAGAGAAGCAGGGCCTGTTTATATTTAGTGATAATTCATCTTCGTGGGTTTATGGGTTGAGTCATTTTGGAACTCAGTCATTTCCTCACTTGTTTCTGAATAGGACCAAAAACTTTAACTGGTTTCACTTAACCAGCATTGCTGGCTATACATCCTGTACGCATTCCTCCCCTTCTCTCTTAAACTGTTCCATTCTCTTTGTGTCCTGGGATTGGCAGACTTTTAACCATTTCTGCAAGTGAGTGGCAAGAAGTATTCCAGGTTTAAACTGCTTGCAGAAGCTGCTCAGTGAGCTTGTGGTGAACTGGGATACGAGCTGAGTCCTGCGGTCCGTGGCTGTGGCTTCCAGCCAGCCACATCGAGCCACCTTAGGAACGGGCTCCTGCCAGGCCACACTTGCTGTGTGGTATTGAAATATCAGATATTGTAGCCAAGAACACTGGGAACTTCCCTGCTTCCTTACTAAGGTTTGTAAGCAAGAGAATTCTTATTAATATCTAGGTTCAAGTTGAAAAAATCAAGACTCCTGAAGACCATATTGGTGCTGTACTTGAACGAGCAAAGCCAGAGTATATCAGCAAGACATACAAGATTGATTCTTGGGAGAATGCTGAGGACTTCCTTGAGAAGCTAGCTTTCCGGACTGGGAAGTTATTAAAGGTGAGCCAGCGTTTATGAGATTTGAGACTGGGACATCCTGCAGGCATGTGTGATCTGGACCTCTCTCTCTCTCTCTCTCTCTCTCGCTCGCTCGCTCGCTCGCTCTCGCTCTCGCTCCCTCTCTCGCTCTCTCTCTCTCCCTCCCTCTCCCTCCCTCTCCCCTTCCTTCCTTCATTCCTCTCTCTCTCTCTCTCTTTTTTTTAATAATCTGCATTGTGTGAGCAGTATGAAACCTAGCAAGTAAATTGGTGATGAACAACTGAGAGTTTACATGCCTCCAAACTGGGAAGCAGTTTTATCCTTTCAGTCTAATTGGGAGTCTTTCTATGACTTTTCAGGGTGGTGAGCCTGACTTACAGACTGTGGGCAAGATGGTTCTCAATGACTGGCAGAGGGGCCGCATTCCTTTCTTTGTCAAGCCACCCAACGCAGAGCCACCTGCAGCCCCACAGGTAAGAACAGGATGGACCCACCACTTGGAAAGCATGGTTGCTGACCTAGGTGTGGTCTTTTAGTTGCCTCCCTTTAGGGAGCATCGTCTTCCTTCGGGGTAGGTATTTCAGTTGCAGTGTCTCCCAGTCCAGTGTGCCATTGCCATGACCTTTCTGAGGGGTAGTACTTGGAGACCAAAAAATAGATGTATGATAGACCAAGTTTAAATATCAGTCTGTGTGGCCTTGAAGAAAGAGGGCTTTTTAAATGTAAGTGTTCTTCTGGCACTTGCATGTCTTACGCTTGAGGAGCAGAGGCATTTCTGAGATTTATTTCTTAGACATTTATTAGACCCAGCTATGTGCTGGGAAGAGGGAATGTAGAAATAAATAACAGTACTTTCCCTCCAGAAACTCGTAATCAAGTGGGAAAGGCAAGTGGCATAATTGATACTCAGGGAAAGAAGTATTAGCTTTGGGGCCTTGGTACTGGGTTGAGAAGCTTCCCTATTGTTCCATTTCCCTCACCCTGGCAACAGACTGTCACAGGCTCCAGCTTTAGCACATTGCTTTTCTGTTTCTAGGATCTTTTGCAGAGCTCAGCCAAGTCTCTTAAAAAAGAGGTGGCCTCCTTGCTAATCTTTTGGGGCCATATAGCTTTTATTTTCTCTTATTTGAGCTCCATTCCCAGAGTTTCAGTTGTCAGCTAGAAATTTCCAGTTAAACAGTTTACCCATCATTTCAAAATCAACATACTTGATTAACATCAGCAAACTGATGTTAATCTACTATCTCCCCCTCTCCCCTAACACCACCAAACAACCAAACAAAACAACTCCTCTTCCAGCTTCTTTGTATGTTAAGTTGTTTGTTCATCGACAGAGACGTGATTAATTAAATCAAAGTCATTAGCCATTTGTTGTTGAGCTCAGCCTTCAGCCCTCTAATCAAGTGCTTGGTTTCTGGTGACCAGGCCTCATGCCAAATGGCTCCACCACAATCATCTCATTAGCATAAACAAAATGTTGTTGAAAAGGGGCTTCTACAAATAACTAAAGATACCCCTGTCTTTACTCAGAAAATTTCCGAGGATTTTTAGGAGGAGCTCTTGTTTCAAGAACTGGGGTCAAAGACCAAATAGGTATTTTTATTATACTCCAGGGGGACAGATGGTAAGCAGATAAACATGCAATGTCAGTAAGTACTGATTGTTGGTGGAGGAAATTAAACCAGGGTAAGGAGTTTGTGAGAGACAAGAATACTTGTATATGTGGGGTGATCAGGGATGCTCTCTGAGGAAGTGGCATTTTAGCAGAGACCTTAGAGATTTGAGGTAGGAGCCATGTGGATGTCTCTGGAGGGAACATTGCAGGCAAAGGAAGCGGAGCACCCAGAGCACCTGAGGCAGGAGCGTGCTCGTTGTGTTCGTAGTACTGACGGGAAGTCATGGGGCTGGAGCGTGTTGGGCGAGGGTGGTATGGCAGGAAGCACCAGGAAGCAACTGGCTCTGAGGAAGCCCATCACTGCTCTAGTGTGACCCTGTGTGGAAACAGTGGAGTCATCGTGAACTTTTCTTCCATATCTAGTCACTAAATTTAGGTAATTAGTTCTCCGTAGTTCTGTGTGAATTTCGTTTTTTTTTTTTTTTTGGTGGTGGCACAAACCCCCCTTTGAGAATCCAAAAGCTAAAGAATTTTACTAGAAAAATGTATACAAATGTACATATACATTTTATAAATAATTTCCTGAATTTTAGGGATTCCTGATTTATATAGCACTTCTTTTGGAAAATCACATGTTCTGTGGGTCTCAGTTGCAAGAATAAAATGTCACATACATGAAGCAGCATTGTGAAGCCTGGCACATAACTTTCCTTTCACCATCATCTAAAACAGGCCAGTCATTTCAGGGTTCCCAGACTCAGGTCTCCTTCTGAACTCTCCTCATGAGGTTCCCCTCCTACCTTAGACCCTTCCTTCGAGTGTCTCCTCAGTGCCTCTCCTTACTACCTGACACTTTCTAGACTAGTGCTGCGTTCATGCTTACCATACAGCTTGGCTTTTGTTCTTGTTGTGTGTGAATTTTGAAGGCACTGATCTCGACAGCCCCCATTCCGTACAATTCTCAGGGAAGGTGTAGGGAATCTTACCTGTCTAACAGTAAGTGGTTGATCAGTTGTAATAATTAAATACTCAGCCGGTGCATCTTTTAGAAGTGCATATATATTTCTTTGATCCTTTAATGCTGGGTTCTAGATTTAATGCACATTGGCTTATAATTGATTTGTGATAAGACTCAAATTTGAGAGTTTGCAGTCTTGAAAAGAGGACTACCTCATTCGAGCTAAGTTCAGAAATTCTGTTTTTATTTTCTGATCCCATTTCTTTTCCTGCCCGTACCCCTTTCCGGCCTGAATAGCTTCCATCCTCTTCATCTTTGGAAGCTGCCACAGAAACATCGCAGAACAGCCCAGAAGTGGAAATCACAGAAACTGTAGGTGAAGAGTCAGAATCTGTTACTGAGAAAGAACAAGGAGAGAACAGTCACTGTGACAGTAACTCAGAGATGCAGCAGATTCTTGCACGGGTTCGGCAGAACTTTGGCAGAATCAACGTCGTGCCTCAGTTTTCTGGGGATGACCTGGTTCCTTTGGAGATGTCAGATATTGATGAAGAGCTTGAAAGCTCTTCTGCAGAGGAAGAGGAGGAACAGGAGCAACGAGGAGATGAGGAGGAAGAGTCTTACCTAGAGCCCCAGGAAGAACACGTGGAAAACGACACCAAGGCTGTTATTAAAGCCCTGGATGAAAAAATTGCCAAATATCAAAAATTTTTAAACAAAGCCAAAGCGAAAAAGTTCTCAGCGGTCAGGTATTGTTTTCATTTTGCTCACCAATTGCAGTTGTTAGCTCCTTCTTTTCCCTGAAACTTGCCATGAGTATTGGAGTAGTATTTACAGCAGGACCAGGGGTCAGGGGGAGGAGGGGGTTGTAATTTCCCACATTTTAAAAAAGTGTTGTTAAATTTTGTAAAAATTCAGCTTTCCAAAATATGAGAAGCTTCATCATCTATTTGAAATGCCCAGGGAGCTGCAAAAATTGTTGGGTGGTGTCTTCTACCAGTGGTGGTACTGTATGAAGAGGAGTGGGATGCTTTTTGTCTGCAAGGTTGTCACAAGTCAGAACGTGACTTGAGCAGTGGAGGGGAATGTCAGATAGCTTCACTGCCTTGCTTTTCTGTTTCAGGATATCCAAGGGACTAAGTGAAATGGTTTTTGCAAAATCTGAAGAGCAAAAAACAACAGTTGAAGAAGATATAGAAGATACAGGTAGAGTTAAATTATTTAAACCATTTACATGTGATTTGCATCGTTAGGAAATCCAGGCTTAATCTCCAAATTATTTCTTGTACCATCATTACTCACACAGATGCTTATATCTGGCAGATTACCTTGGTTCCACGTACTATTTCTAATACAAGTAGGATTATCTACTTTCATTCTGACGTTTCTTAGGATTAAATTGATAATTCAAGAAACTCCCTTTTAAACAGGGTGCATTATTAACTTTATAACTTAAAGCTGGATCTGCAGGCAGATTTTTTTTGTGGTGGGCAAGATGGTTCCTGCATTTATTTTTTACTTCATTGAACAGCTTCTATATCAAGAGTGTGTTTTCATGACCTAAATGCACAGCCTGCCGTGGCCCTTGAGGTCCTTCCTGGCCTGGTGCCCCCAGCCTCATCCTGCTTTCCTCTGCAATTTGTTCACCATACTCCATGCTGGTCTTTGTCCTTTTTGCTCCAACACGTCAAGCTAATTCTCACCCTAGGATTCACAGACCCATTTTGAATAGAAAATACCTGTTTCTTTTCTGTGTGTATGTGTGTTTGATGTTTGTAGCACCTGCCAAAAAGGGAAAGAAGAGGAAGGCACAGAGGGAAGATGAGTATTCGAATAAAACTCGCAAGACACTTACGTCTAAGGAAGTACGTGATTTTACTTTTCAGTATCACCCAGATGTAGAAAGTAGAGAGGAGAAATCCAGTTCTTAAGATGCACTTTTTCCATAGCTAATGGTCTAGAGTTGAATCAGGGAACTTCGGTCCTAAGTGGCCTACTTGAGGGTAAATGGAGGTCCTTGAGTTCATGTCTTATGGTGTAGAACTTTCTGTTCGCTGTCCTCAAACATATGGATTGCCACCTAGAAGGGTCCATTGGTTTTATGTGGCCCCAGGGAAATGACACATGATATGCAGGGCTATTGGACAGATTATGACCCTTCGAAGTTAGCTCTGTAGCCAGGCCCTTCAGAGCTGCAGTGGGCTGTCTTGGGAAGTGAAGAGCTTGGTGTCGAAGTGTTTGGCCTTTGACCAGAGGACCACTTGTCAGGAGTGCAGTACACAAGGAATCGAGGCATTGAATGAGGGCTGGACCTGTTGACAGTAACTGGAAATTGTCTCAAATCACAATAAAAGAGCAACCTTGGGCCTGAAAGGCGAACCCACCCCCATGAGCACTGACTGCTTCCAGTAGTTGTGGAGGCAGCAAGGGAATAGAGCACAGAGAAACAGAGGGGCCTGCTTATGACTTTCCATGTTTGATTGGTTTGCCTGATCTTTTGCCATTTTTTACAGCGGAGGCGAGCAGCACGGCAGCAACAGTCCAGAAAAGTTGGTGTACGCTACTATGAAACCCACAACGTGAAAAACAGGAACAGGAACAAAAAGAAGACCAATGACTCAGAGGGACAGAAACACAAACACAAAAAATTCAAACATAAGCAGTAACGTTTTAAAAGTTGTTTATTAAATTATACAAAAATAAGCAGTTAGAAATTGTGTTCATTTTCTTCATGCCCAGTTAGTATTTCTAAGGCCACAGTGCATTTGTTCTGAGGTTTGACAGTTGAAACCATTCACCATTGCCAGTGAAAATAAAGTCCCTCACCCCCAAGGATTTCAGTGATGGAGCCCATTCGCACTTTCAGCATTTGAATCAGACTTCCTAGTTCCTCCAGAGTGTAACCCTGTCATGTAAATGTCTGACAGAAACAGGGATAAGTCTGTAAGATGGAAAGTGTGGTTTCTTTTGTACTGGCAATTAGCAGTTTGGAATAGAACTATAAAAAGAAGAAAATTTCAAGGGTATAGTAGATATGGCCTACTCTGTAAAATATGAAGAGAAAGCTACGGCAATTTCTATTGTTCCTCATTGAGTCTGTGAGGTGGATCCAATTAGGACACTGTCAGGGAGTTGTGGAACTGGCACATCTCAATGAACAGCATTTTCTCGTGAAGATGACAGAGCAGACAGGTCATTTTAATGGGGTCTCAATTCCTCAGAACACCTGAATAAGGGTAGAAGCTGTGGCTTCAAATTGGAGAGTAGAATGTACAGGGCATGTTTGACTCGGTCAGACACAGTTCTTCTTGGACAACAGTTCTTGAGTGAGCCTTGAAGCCCTAACGAGGACCAGTGTCAGTTCAAGGCTCCACTAAAGAGAGCTTCCTCTTTGCATCTCTTCAGGGTAATACTGAGCACTTGAGGTGTTTCAACCGAGTAAGAATGTTAGTGCTTTCTTAGGTATGTCACTTGTGGAATTTGACTGAATGATGGAAGTCACTCAGCTTGTTGCCCTAGCCCACCCGGGTCTGACCTGCTTTAAAGATTTATGTTGCTCCTTTAGTCTTTTTAGTCTATGCGGAGGAGTCCTGAGCCTTCAAACTGAGTTTAACTTAAAAGGAATAGTAAAATGCAGTTGTCTGCAGGCCGTAGCCCAGTCGTTAGTAATTATAACTGCATGTGAGGTTTGGACATCTCTTCCATTGTGAATTAAACATAGCAAGTTAGAGGGGTGTAGGGCCAGGGTTTGATCTGCAGAATAAAGTGAACAAATCGGCATTGCGGGAGGAGCTGAGGTGCAAGCAGCTTACAGTGGACATTGTGACTTGTAATTCTTTCCAGCACAGTTACTTTTTTGTAAGCTGTAGGGTTGACTCTGCCATTGCCTCCTCACCTAGGCAGTCTGAAACAAAGGAGGAAGGGGTCCAGTTGACTTGGCATGCAGGGATCAGATGATACAGTATAAACTCAAAACTCCAAAATGAGTAACTAGAACTGCATTGGAGCAGGGATGATGAAAATATCAAATAAGGGAGAGACTGAGCAGTTTCATTTGGCCAGAAATAAGTGGTGATAAAGAGTGATGAGGAAGCACTTGCTTCACCTGAGAGAGATATAGCAGAAAAGGGTGAATTCTAAGTCTTACTATTTGAGTTGGCAACTCTCAAGGTTGGCCACATAACACTGTCTGGGCTACACCACCTTCCATTGCCCATCTGGGAGCCTGGCTGCCAAACTTCTGTGTTTCATGACCCTGGAGCAGTAGTGTGACTCCTGACAAATAATGTAGGTGATGATCAGGGGAGGGCATGGCTTGTTCACTCAGGAAACTAGCTTTTTATTACAAACGGTTTAAGAGGGGTAGTAGTGCTTATGAGACCCACGTGGAAATTATCACTTCTTTGGTGCAATAATGCCTTCCAGTTGGGCCTGAAAAACAAAAACAAAGCCCGTTAATATTTGAAGCTTGCAGCCTAACACAAACAGCTGAGAGGTGATAAAAGTCTGGGAAGGATAATCCCAGTGCCACCACTCCAAGTGTTTTTCCCCTTCATTCCCCACTCCATATTTTCTAGATTAGCTGGTTTCTGGCTTGGCATACAGTCTTGCTACATTAGGAGAAACCAGAGCTGTCCTGGTTTCCATACAATAATGGCTCAGCACATAATATGAAGTACTGAAAAGGAAATTGAAAAAAAGTTGTTGAAATAGTGGTTTTTTATGGCTCAGATTTCAGGCCTAAATATGTCTGCTAGGTTAAACATTGGGATCCTGGGAGCTGTGTTCTGGGACAAAAGGTTTGGGAAGCTGGCAAATTTTCAGCCACTGAGACAACTTGACACCCAATTAGAGAAAATTGCTACCAGTGAGTAGATTGCTGTCCGTCTTGTATGTAGAGCCGAAGACACTTGGGAGTTATTTATTCAGCTCCTCTGGCAGCCAGTAACATAATTTACCATCATGCTGTGTGGACAGATCTTTAAGGGACTGCAAACACTGCTTTATTTGCAGTGTGGCTTTGAGCCAATAAAAATAACTCACTTCTAAAAAGTCCTTCACCCTGGGGATTACAAGGTTGCTTGTAAATGTTAGAAAGATGCCAAGGTATTCTGCTTTGCTCTTGCCACAAATACTGTAGGAGGAACTGAGGAAGTTGGGCTTATGGTAAAGGAATATGGCAGATAATGGGAGCAGTTTCAGAGGTTGCCAAGTAAACATGCACATGTGGCTATGAACCTTTCTAGCTTTTCTGTGTTTTTGTTAAAATCAGCAAGAAAATGTTATCTTCCACTAGCAGTTAATACAAGCCTTTATCTCAAGTGCCCAGCCTTCTTGGTTTGTAGCACTGGCTTGCCTGCCAATCACAAGAATATAAGCTTTCTATGAGACTAGGGAGGAGAAGAGAAAAATGCAGGGGCCCCTTCTGGCCAGGGTCATGGGATACAGCCCCTAAATATCCAATAGGCCATGTATCTAGAACAGTAGTTCTCAAACTTTAGCAAGCATCAGAATCACCTGGAGACCTTGTTGGACCCCCTGACCACAAAGTTTCTGATTCAGCAGATCTGGGGTGGGGCCAGTAATCTATTCCCAAAACCTGCCAGGTGATGATGATACAGGAACCCAACTTTTGAGACCCTTTGAACCAGACAAGCAGCCTGGAATTTTCAGAGGCCCCTGCTCAGAGCTTTTCACCAGCACCCCCTCTTTCCCTTCAGCTCAGCTGGATAAAAGTATACGCCAGGAAGAAGGCTTTGAGGTAATGCACCTACATTCCTGTGACCATAGATGTGGGGAAGGATCCTGATTTGAAATGGTTTTTCCCTCTCAAAGGGCCCGCCCTCTCTGCCCCAAACTCAGTGCCTCAGGGAAAAGCGCAGGTGGGAAAGTACTTCCCCGAAAGCCTGCCGAAGAGCTCTATCTCACTCTAGGAAGGCTCCAGATTACCAGCTGCTAAAACCACCTCTCCCAAGGACAGTCAACTTTATTTCAAGGGGAAAATATCCTCCACTAGAGAGCGAAGCTAAGGCATCACAGGGATTCAGAGTTGAGGAAAGAGTCCTCTCCAGAGCCAGATGGATAGAGAATCTGGGTAATGAACCCTCTTTCCCCCACACTCCCCCCAAAAAAGCCAGCCTCCTTTACTCCTTGGCAGCACATGTGGACAAGTATTTAAAGTCATCCGTAGGAAAAGGAACCAAATTTTTGGCCTGTGTGGCTGGGAGGATGGGTGAGGGAGCACCTCCACCTGGGCCTGTGTGATGATTACCTTCAGTTGCTGATTCGTCCGCTTCAGGAACTGAATCTCCTCATTGTGCTTCTTCTCCTCCACCTGTCTCCTCTCACTCTCCCGCTTTTCGGTGGCTTCACATTTTGCCTTCTGCTCGTTCACTTGCCTCTCCAAATCTCTCTTTTCTGTTTCTAATTCTGCAATCTAAGGACAGAACCTCCAGTCATCCTGGGGTGTTAGCAAGTGGATGGGTGGCTTGAGTGCCTGGGTGGAGGGGACCTGGAATACAGCTGTCCAACCCAAGATATTGCCAGGGTCTGTACTGCCACCCAGTGGGGGGTCAGTGACTGGCATGGCATATCCAAGAGGAGAAAACTCTGCCATGACCAGACTGGCCCTTACACCATGAACCAAGGGTCCTCACTGAGATGATGGGAAAGCACCCTAGGAGGCAAGAACTTAGTGCTGGAATAACAACCACATAGCCCAGAGACTGACGGAAGAGTCACAGAGGGCCAAGGTTCGCAGTAAACCCCACTCACTTTCCTCTCCATGTCTGACTTCCCCTGTTCAGCCTGCAGCGCCTTTCTCATGCCAAACGCCACACTGCTCTCATACAAGGTCTGGTAGGCAGCAATGGTCATGCGGATCTCGTCCCGGACTCGCAGCAGCAGCAGCCCCCTCTCTGCACAGTTGATGGTGACCTCACGGATCAGCTCATCTTCCAATGCACACACACAGCGAAGTCAGAGAAGACAGGAGGGAGGGGATATGCACCATGTCTACTGCAGACCACTCTTCCTATTGGGAAGGGTTCTAGGCTATGTCCTCACTTGGAGACTCATCTCAAGGAGGGGACTTCAGTGGCCCCAGGAACCAGCCACAGCTCTGAACTTGGCCCTTGGGAGTACACACAGTTGACAAGCCCAGGACAGAAGGAGATAGCTGCGAGGCCCCTCTCTTCTATTTTCAGTCAAGAACTGGATACTATTCAAATAAATGTAACTTTTTCAATTTGAAGATGCTAGCTGCTTTAAAGCAATGCAAAGATCCTATTTGCTTCTTTGGCTGGACTAGTCTTGGGCTGGAAATAGCATAGTCTAGAGCTTGCCCACCCATCTCCTCCATAAATACTGACCTGAAGGGCTAACCACAATCATAACTCAGACCACAGGGAGCCTGCAAGCTCTTGCCACTGCTTCAGGATTTGGAGGAAGTGTGCATGTCAGCGTCCTTGTGGGCCAGTGAGAATGGGCTGTGGGAAAGCCATTTCACACCAGCATTTGGGGAGGACCTTAAATCCTGTGTCTGTCAGTTAACAACAAATTACCCTGAAATATTTTTCTGGACCAAGGGCCAATGTGGATGGATGGATATAAATATAGACAATTTTTCTGATTAAAAATTAACACATGCTTATTTTAGAAATATTTGAAAAAACAAAACATTTAAATGGAAGTTCTCATTTACTCCAAACATCTTCAAAGAGGTGAGGAACCAGGATATCAGGAACCAGGCTGACTAACAAGTGGGGACACACGTAAGAGAGGCGGGGCCAGGAGAGGAGGAAGGGGTGTTTAGCAGTTCCTAGGTGGGGCAGGTAGAAAGAGACAGCTGATTCCAGGGTGAGGTGGGCTTCAGCTTGGGGATACTCAGGGCTGGGGCCTATGTTGAAAGGGAAAGGAAGGAGGCAGTAGAGTGTAGTGTACCCTCCACCCCCAGGCCACTCACCAAAACACTGTGAGTAGAGCTCTCTGCGGACTGGGCAGATCCCAGTCTCTCTGGCCTGCCGCTGCTGCAGCTTCAGGTCCAGCTGCTCCTGGAGGTGTACTACATCCATCCTGGTGCTCGGGGTGCTGGACACTTGCTGGATCCATAGTTGTGTGTCTTCCACCCACTCCCTGCGGCACAGACACAGCCAGGCTGAGCAAAACCCATTGACCAAAGAGGGTTCTCAGGACATGAGCAGAGATGACCCTTTGAGCTTTCTGCCTGAGCAGGAGGGGCAGCTCTGTCACCAACCCACTAGAATCCTCCATCCCTCTCTCTTCCTTGGAAAGTATGTGGCTCCAGGGCTACATTGACTAAGATGGCTCCATAGGGTCCTTATCTCGGGGCTTGGCAATCTCCATTCTCCCACGTACTTCTGTGAAATCATCACCATGTTCTAGATCTTACCCTCCTAATGTGTTAAGGACAAATTTATGGGTGTTGCTTGATCTGAATAGAAGGCCCAGTAGGAACTGCCCACTGACTCATGGGTTGGGAGACACAGCGCACCATAAACCTTGTGCCAGTCAGAAAGAGGTGAACGTGCGTATTGGGGAATGGGAAAGTTCTTGAAGGATTGTAACCCCCCATAGTCAACCTTGTGTCAGAGGCATGGCCAATTTCTAGAATCATGAGGAGGGAGCCTGAGGGCTGAACTGCCTTGGGGAAGAGAACTTCCATACATTGGTGGGAGGGAACCTACTGAAAAATCACCCCCAGCTTCTTTGTCATCCATCTCAGAGGATATTGCAGTCTCTCTTTTCATGACCTTAAAAATTATGCTATTGTCTGGGGGTGGCTCTATAGTGTAGCAGTTAGCATATGTGCTTTACCCGCATGTCCTGGGTTCGCTCCCCAGGTGGAGCCACGAACCATACCCCAGGGGTACCAGGCCCCAGGTGCAGCCCCAGTGCGGGCTGCGAGGGCATAGGAAGAGATGCCTCACCTTCAGAGATCCAGTTTTAAGGGGAGATTGCAACATCCGTATGTCAGGGGTGGAAGTGGGGTAGGGGGAATTAAAGAGGGGAGAATAAAAATTGTGCTGTCAACTTATTACATAAAAATAGTCAAAAAGGCATGTCAGATAGTGATAAATGTGGCTACAGAAGAAGCAGTGTATGGAGATCATGAAGAAGTGAGCAGGTGCTCTTTTTATAAGGATTCTCAAGGAAAGCCTTGAGGAAATGACATTTGAGTGAAGAAAGAAGGGTATCAGGAGGATATCATGGGGAGAATATCTTTGGCAGTAAGAACAACAGTTGTCAAGGCCCTGAGGTAGAAGAGTGAAGTGTTTCAGAAATAACAAGTCCCCTGTGGCATTAGCACAATGAACAAGAAGGAGAATAAAAGGAGATAAGATCTGGGTATTTCGAGCCATATCATGCCAGGTCTTCCAGGTCACTGTAAGGACTTTGTATTTTAGTCTAAGTGGGATGAGAAAGCATTAAAGACTTTCCAGCAGAAGTCTGGCATGATCTGACTTTGGGGATGTGTGAAAAATTGTTTGTAGAGGCAAACAGTAGAAGCTGAGTTTTCAGATAGGAGGCCACTACAGTAGTGCAAGTGACAAACAATGACTAGGAACAAAACTTGGAAGCAGAGTTGGTGATAAGTGGTCATATTTTGGATATAATTTGAAAGTGGAGTCAAAAGAATTTGATGAAGGATGGGACACATGATGTGAGAGACCAAAAGGGATGAAAGTTAGCCTGAGTCCCTAGTAGAAGGGAAAAGACGGGATGAGCAGGTTGGGAGAAGAAAGAAATTGTGATTTAGTTGGGACATGCTAAGTTTGAGATATCAGCATCTTTCAGAAGGTAATGAGGAAGATATAGAATATATAGGTCTGGATTTTAGGGGAGAAGACAGGGCTGGAAATACATATTTAGGAGCCATCGGCATACAGATGGTAGTTAAAGCCATGAGCCTGGGTGACAGCACTCAGAAAATGAGGGTAGATGGAAAAGAGGTCACCCCTCCACTCCTCCCAAGATCCAGCCATCCACAGTGCTAGGAGCTCCAGGATGCTGGGAGGAAATTCTAGCCTGGAACAAAGACAGGGTGCCTATCTCCACATTCTCAAGTTCTGAGATGCAAAAGTTTGGGCCTTCTCCCAGCCACAGCTCCTTTGTTGTTTGTTTGTTGTTTGTTTTTTTGTTTGTTTGTTTTTACCTTGGGGGCAGGATGGCATTCAAAATTTCTTCTGCTTGCTTTGTAGGATCTGTGACACAGGAAGTTGATGGGAACTTGGCTTTTGGTGGCTGTGGGACTGGACCTGAGGGTCCAGGTTGTTGGGGGCTGACTTTCAGTGGCCGAGCCTAAGAAGGAACAGGTTAAGGGAGGAGATAATTCAGACACTGAGCTCCATACATTCTGGCCCTCTGCATTGCTCCAGGTCTCCTGCACATCCCTCCCTTATTCCCAGTTCACTTTATCCATCTGTCTTCTCAGCAGAAGTGACAGAGGCCATGAAGAGTCTCTGGTCCCACCCCAATCCAATGTTTGTATCTCCTTGAACCAATGTTTCCAGCACAGCACTGAGGTCTCTGCTTTCACACCTAGTAATGGGGCAATCACTACCAGATCTATTCTTGGACCCAGCTACCATAAAAAATAGTGAGCCCCATTCATCTTCTTGTGACTTCCTTCCCTATCCTAAATCTGCCCTCTAGGGTCGCCCAACATCTGAGTTTCTTGTACCTCTCTTTCACACTCCTTCCGTCCCAATTCCCTTTACTCCCAGTCGCTTCAGCCTCTGTCCTTTGGGACTCTGGATTCGCAATGCTGAGAACTGTCTTTCCCCTTCGGAGCTTCCGGGCTCCCCCGCCCCCCTGAGACCCGTCCTTACTTTGGGGCTCCGTTTCTCCGTATTTCGGCTCACCAGCACCGGGGTGTCATACTTGAGCAGAGAGTCCGCGGGGGGAATCATGGCGACAGCTGGAGTAGTAGCCCAGCAGCGGCCCCTCCAGGCCGAGCCTTGTTTATCGTCACCATGGAAACTCCCTCTCCCGCCTCAAGGCTTGGGCGGGGCTTCGGAGTTGGGCGGGGCCAGCAGGATTCCAGTTTCTGCGCTGCCTTTGCGAAAAGTTCCGTGCTAACCTTGTCAGGTCTCCGGCTAAATGGGTCACTTTGAAGCAGGGAAACAGGCGTTCACGTCCCTATGTAGCGTCTAGCGCGCAATCTGAATGAGGTGGCAGGTCTTCGCTGACCCCGGATTTTCGTCTCCTGAAAAGTGGGAGACATCTGACTCCTCAATGAAGGGTGGGGGGAAATTCCCAGAGGAAGGCATCTATAGTTCTAAGGTTTTAAAAAGTATTTGTCATTAACTAAACGAAGAAATGACAACATAACAGAAAGTTCAAGAACAGAGGGGACATACTAATGATTTGCTCACGGGCTACCCTATTTGATTACATTTCCTTCTCTACTTTCCTTCGTATTTCCAAACGTAAATATAAGCACATTGTGCGCACAATTTTGTATCCTGCTTTCTTTTAACAGGTCAGGGTTTCTTTCCTTTTGTCATATAGAGTTTGTAAATAGCATTGCGAATGGCGTTATAGCATTCATCAATTGGCTAAACAACTCCTTACTGCTAGGCATTTAAGTGCTCTCCGTGTTTAGGAAATTACTAATGATGCAGCAACAAACAGCTTCGAGGGAAGCTTTTTCTCAGAAGTTGGCTTTTGAAACTGAAAATTCCCTCCACGGGAGTGGCCTCACTACGGCCCCGCCCTTAATAGCGTCGTTGTCACGTGATTGGCCTCTCCACCGCAAGAGCTTCTGGGAGAGCGTACCCAGAAGCGGAAGTCCAGGGGTATATCTCGTCATTTCCTTGAGCGAAAGAATCGCAACGGACGTGTTTTCCCTTCGCTCAGCATGAAGGAGGTGAAGAGTGAGCGGGAGCGGGGCAGCCGGCGAAGGCACCGGGACGAGGACATAGTAGCGGCGGCGGCGGCGGTAGTGGTGAAGCAAGAACGCCTCAGCCCCGAGGCCGCGCCTCCTGTCCACCGCCGCCCGGACTCCTCCGGCGGTAGCGCATCCCCGCCGGCCGGCGAGCAGGGCCGTCCTGGACACCGCGGAAACCGAGCCCGAGGACGTAGCCGGTAAGTGAGAAGCAGCCCGGGGAGGACTTTAGGTCGGGCTCAGTTGAGAAAGGAGGACAGGGCTAGTGTTAGAAACACACCTTGAATGCTGAGCGCAGCGGTTTGGACTTAATCCTAAGGGGTGGAAGTGACCCAGCGGTGTTTGTGTTGTTTACCTGTCACTTGCATTGTAGTTGGGCGTTAAGCGCCTAATGGACAGGGTCCTGCCCCTTCATCTCTGTGTGCCCAGCGCTTCGCCCAATATTGCCCGCCCTAGCGTATCATTTAAGTCGAAATGAAAGGTTTTCCCCACCTGCCTGCAAATGGAGTGTGAACGTTGTCTTTCCAGTTATCTGCCCCAAAAGATTTCCACTTCTAGGGCCTAGGAGATCTACTTGATACAACTAATGAAAAAAAAAATTGTCTCGTGCTAGACTCATTCATTTACTCATTCATTCAACCTAGTTTTACTGAGTACCTATTATGTGCTAAAGACTGCTCTAGGTACTGGGGCCTCATGGAAGAACAAGATAGATGGTTATTACTCTGTCAAAATTGACAGTGCTTTAGCCCTGAGACAAAATAACTAGCAAATAAAGTAAATAGTTTCCATTAGTAACAAGTATTAGGGATAATTTAAAACAATAAAGTGATAGAGATTGATGGGAAGTGGAGAAGGCCATTTGAATTGAGACGTGAGTAAGACTAATCCAGCCTTGTAAAGATGCTGGCGGGGTTAACAACACATATGGAGAACTTGAAATATAATTAATTGTGCCAATTACTGAGATGATAAAGACAGAGGAAAGGTTTTGAGGGATTGAGAATCAAGTTATCTAAAAAGAAGGTTTGATAGGCAGTTATGTCTACGAGTCTGGAGGAGACATTACGGCTGGAAAAGTGAAGACCCTGAGTTCTATAGTGTGAAAAGCAGAAAGAGACCTTCACAAATGTGGTGTTTGTGTGGTAGATAACGCCTGATATTTGAAGGTCATTTATATGGATTGAGGGAAATTGAGATAAAATCCTGTGTGTCCCATTCTCTTAACAGGTCCCCAGCCAAAAAGAAAAAGTCTTCAGGAAGAAGAAGCAAGTCTCCTCGGAGTAACAGAAGCCGAAGTCCTCACCACTCAACAATCAAGGTGAAGCAGGTAAGTGGATTGAGTTTGATACTGGGTCTAAATCTAGAGCCTCTTTCCATCATAGTTAGAATGTTGTATATGTGTTTACCAGTACCTGTAATGGACTTCTATCAAAGCTGGGTGGAATTTTTTTCTCCTTGTTTTGTTAAATGAAATTTTGTTTTGAGATACTTATTGATTTACATGCACTTGTGAAAATAGTACAGGCATATACTCTTTACCCTGTTTTTCCCAATGGTAGCATTTTAGAGAATTCTAGTACAATATCACAACCAGAATATTGACAACAATGCAGTCAAGATGTAAAATATTTCCATCACTATAGAGATCTCTTATGTTTTATAGTCACATCCACTTCCCTCCCACTTTTACCCCTCAACTCCTGGCAACTTTTGTAGCCCATTTCTATAATTTTGTCACATCAGATCTTACATATTTCTTAATATATTCCTAGGTATTGAATAATTTTTGTTACAGTTGAAATGAGATATTTTAAAATTACTATTATAGTTTCCTTTTTGGCATAAGAGAAAACCAACTTTTTCCTTTACATATTATCTTGTGCATGACTACCTCTCTTTGTTAGTTCTCTTTTCCATATATGCTCCCCTATAAGTTTGCCTGCAGGTACTTTTGAGTCTAGGAC
Source organism: Macroglossus sobrinus (assembly GCA_004027375.1). Taxonomy (NCBI): domain Eukaryota; kingdom Metazoa; phylum Chordata; class Mammalia; order Chiroptera; family Pteropodidae; genus Macroglossus; species Macroglossus sobrinus. The sequence goes on from PVKZ01000204.1 coordinate 957,142, forward strand.
TCTGAACATAGGCTTGCAATGTTAGAGCTAGGTTTGGGCAACAGCATGGGATACAGTCAGTATTGCCTTACATGAGTACCTAACCACCACTGATAACCTTATTTCATGAGACATTTTGCTCTTAAATGCCAGAGTCCAAATCAGAAATTCCTTTTTGAATGCAGCTTGTTTATAGATTATAGAGTGCCTTTAACTGACTGAATCACTATGAATTTCAGGAACGTGAGGATCATCCCCCACGGAGAGGACGGGAGGAAAGGCAGCACCGGGAAGCATCAGGACAGGAACACCGGCGAGCTAGGAACAGTGATCGAGACAGGCACAGGGGCCATTCCCACCAGAGGAGAACCTCTAACGAGAGGCCCGGGCCCGGGAGCGGGCAGGCTCAGGGACGGGATCGAGACCTTCAGAATCTGCAGGCTCAGGAGGCAGAGCGAGAATTTTATAATGCCCGACGGCGGGAGCATCGCCAGAAGAATGAAGTTAGTGCCAGTGGTAATGAGTCTCAAGAGTCAGTTCCTCAACCTGGTGGCAACAACAAAGAAAAACCAGTGCCTGTTAAGGAAAAGCCGAGCTTCGAACTTTCTGGGGCACTTCTTGAGGACACAAACACCTTCCGGGGTGTAGTCATTAAATATAGCGAGCCCCCAGAAGCACGTATCCCCAAAAAACGGTGGCGTCTCTACCCCTTTAAAAATGATGAAGTGCTTCCAGTCATGTATATCCATCGACAAAGCGCTTACCTCCTGGGGCGACACCGCCGCATCGCAGACATTCCAATCGATCATCCCTCTTGTTCAAAGCAGCATGCAGTCTTTCAATATCGGTAAGTATACATTTGCAGAAAGAAACTCAAGTGTGAGCAGAAGCTAATGTCTCCATTAGGGTTACTAAGTTTTATGTACATGTATATGCAGAAGGATTCATACCCCTTATATCTAATATTAGTCTTAAAGAGTATTAACCTCACCGTCCTTGGAATAACCATTATCTGTATAAGAGTATTGAACTTGGTGTCAGGAATTCAGATTTTGAATCCTGCCATTATCACTTACCAAGTGTTTGACCTTCAGTAAGCCACTCTCTGGGCCTTAGTTTCTACCTACCTCACAGGGCTGTTATGAGGATTAAAATGAAATATAATTGAGAATGCCTGGCATATGTGTTGACCACATTTATATCTTGACAGTTTGCATAATACATCTGTTATTGTTTGATCCTCACAACAATCCTGTGAAGAGGATAGGACAGGTATTAATATATACATTTGACAGGTAAGAAGACTGAAGTTCAGCAAGGCCATGTGACTTGCCTAAGAAATGATCACCATAGTAGAACTCTGGCTGAAATCTAGCTCCCTTAACTCTGAAGTCTAAATCTGCTTTATTTCCATTGGAATAGAAGATGAAATATAGGTGAAATAAGCATATATTGATTATAAAAAACACAAATGCATTTTCTTAACTAGGGCAATAAGCCTTGGATTCTGCTTTTTATGTTTTTGATCTGCTATGAATTTCCTGTCTTCTTACAACCAGTTCTCACCTTTTCTAAGTATTTAACTTAGTAGAAAGTGGAGGAAGTGGAGAGGGCCTCCCTGAAAAGATCTAAAGCTATGCCTTTCCCCTTGATTTCTTAGAGTTTGAACTTGAACCGCATTCAAGCCAGGTTATTTATATTGTCCACACCATGTTAGCAAAAAGCTGGATGATCAGAGGCTGGATTTTGCTCACAGATTTCTCTCCTTTTTCTCTTCCAGGCTCGTGGAATACACCCGTGCTGATGGAACAGTTGGTCGTAGAGTGAGGCCCTACATCATTGACCTTGGCTCAGGCAATGGAACATTCTTGAACAACAAGCGCATTGAGCCACAGAGATACTATGAACTGAAGGAAAAAGATGTACTTAAATTTGGGTTCAGCAGCAGAGAATATGTTCTGCTTCATGAGTCCTCTGACACCTCTGAAGTAGACAGGAAAGAAGATGAGGATGAGGAGGAAGAGGAGGAAGTGTCTGACAGCTAGCAAACTAAGAAACAGCCCAAACTCTTAAGAGACCTTTCCTTTCTCCGAAGGCTTTGGGATTGACTCAAAGAGCACAGTGGTGCTCTCTGTAACGCCTCTTATTGCCTTAAGTCTTTCCTTGGTTGCTGGCCAGCTTGTGTTACAGTATAAGAAAACTGACTTAAGTTTGGTCGAACTTTTTTCTGTGGCACATCAGCCACGTGCCTGTGGGCACATTTTCAGAACAGTCTCACCAACACATCGTGTTTTGTAGAAGCGTTGTGGCTTTAGTTGGTGCTTTCAGAACTGTTGCCTAGGAAATTATAAACCATTGGTTAAAGGGGAATTGTGGCTTGTTCTCTTTGTACGTACAGTTACTTTATTTATAAGCTTTGTGGACTGGGTTTGGTTTTTGTTTCTGGGGCAAACCCCTTTTACTAAGCTTTGGTCATCACCAAAACAGCCTCCAGTATATACCAAAGCTTTGACCTGGTTGAGCTCTTGAGTCACAGAAGTTGATTTTGCACTTCTCTTTTTTGGGGGGTGGGAGTTTACCACATGACCTCATTATTGACTATTGGACTTAAACAGATACTTTATGGAGGCTCTTAGCATATGACTGTATAGGAAGATCATGACTACTATCAGTGGGTGCTGATTTAATGCCACAAGAGGCTGAAATGCATCGGAGTTCTGTTTTCTGTGAGAGAATTCTAATTTCTCCATGGAGCATGTACATAATAATTTTGATCATCTTATCTGTTCTTCTACTTTGCATTTTTATTCAAATTTTATCTTCCTTCCTTTTTGAGAAATACACTGTCATTTATGTAGCAGGGTCCTAGCTTTATTCTAACAACACATGTATAAGTCTAAAGGAGGTTGTGTAGTTTACATGTTTCATCTTTTTAAGACATTCAGAGGTTGTATTTACCTTTCCAAGGCTGGAAGGCATGGGAATTGCTCAATTTCCTGATTTTCCACTAGAGGAATATGTTAAGTAGAAAAATCATAGCTACTTACATATGCTGTGTGCCTGTGTGTGTGTGTGTGAAAGCTGCATACTGATTTTCATAGGAGAATGTTTTGTGATGTAAATGTAATACTACATTATAGGCAAAGGCCTCCCTGCATTTGAAGAGCAGGTTTTCATTTATATGTATTTTGGGGATAAAAAATAATAAAATTTGTAAATATAGTCCCATATTTCAGTGAGTGAGCATTGTTCTTGTTGAAGCAGCAGTATTTTCTGAATTGTAAATGAAGGGGTTTTCCTTTCCAGAATAGTTAGAGTTGGGGCAGGTTATACATAGTGGGCCTTGTACCAGTTTATCTTTGTCCTGGCTGTTTTCACCTTCTGGTTATGATGGGGATGTGGGATGGGGAGAAAGAGGTGATGCAATTCAATCAGTGCTACTGCTAACTATTCCTCTTGGGTTGCAACTTATGATACTATTAGGTTGTCTTCTTTACCACTGTTTTTCCATTAAGGTCTCACATACCCATGTGTACTAAGGGCTAAAGGTTGACTAGCATGGGGAAGGTTAGCTGACTAATCTTTATTCAAAAGAAATAAAAGATCCTATTTGAAGAGTGAACATTTAATAAGGTCAGGTGAGAGTTTAGATGAGAGGAAGCTACAAAAATATAAGAGCAATTAACATTACCCTCAATGTGTTCTACATGGACCACTATAATATTTTCATAATTTTGATATTTGCCATAGATCACATATTACATATGTGCCTGTCTAAAAGGTGGGTTTTGATTTGATGAATTTTTCTCTTGATCCAGGCTGATGGTTTTCTCTTTCAGGGATTAGGCATTAATCTGGCAAGGGGCCGCCTCTTTTAGTTCGTGCTACTTCTACTTCATGGAGGCCTTGGACTTTGCTTTGAACACAATTTTGGTGGGCACTGTGGTAGATAACCACTTTGCCTACATTTTTCAATAAGAGGTCCCAATTATGTAGTAAACTTTTGCTTCCTGCCTTAAGAGATTTTTTATACTCTGCAATGGGGAAGGTGTCCTACCCCTCCCACCACCCCTTTTTTTAAAGAAAGGATCAAAGGAAAGATCTCCAAAGCCAAATATCACCAGTAGACTTCTCATTTGAAGTTGACAAATTCCCTAAGCTTTCTTCTTGAATTAATTCATTGCTTAGAAACTCATGTTCATCTAAGCTATTTGCAACTTTATTTCCCACCTTTTCTCCACCCTGGCTGGCTTGTCTACAAATTATTGCTGTTAAAATCAAGCCGCCTGCAAAACAGCCCTTTGATTCTGAGCCTCTTCCCCATATCCTCTGTGATGGTCTACAGTTCTGCCAAGGCATGAAAAAGATTCTTCCGATTTTTCCCATTAAGCCTCCTCCTAGTCATCTTCTAGTTCCCTCATTCTAACTTCGACAGAGGACAGCTTATTAAGTGCAACTAGTTTTGTAACTTAAATTCTTTTTTTGTATCCTGGTGATAACTGAAAGCTGAGTAGTCAATTCAGATAACGGAAATTAAATTTTAAAAAATTTCATTGCGTATGCCAGTATACAACATAGCTTGGTCTTAAAAGGCTTAGAACTTAGTATTTTAGGTCAATTATCAGTTGATATAGTGCCCAAACAGTTGTATTTTTTAACATCCTTCCCTTTGTGGAAATTTGTAGATGTGAGGAATAAAACGATATGATGTTAATCAAAGCCTAACTGTGACACACATACAACATGCTAGCAATGCCTGCTTGTGAGATGGTATTCTGAGGCCACAATGTTCCCAGGTATGTGAGTTTATATCAACTGAAAAGCCTACTTGATTTAACTTAAAGCTTTGGAACTGAAAACTTCATCTGGGCTCTTGGGTGAAGTTTCCAGTATATTATCAGATGGGAAACAATTTTAAGAGTTGATTCGTACACATGTACTCTAAAGTGAATTAATTATCTAAATCAACAGTTGCATAAGCTTACTATGCTCGCATTTGGTTTACAACTGTTAGAAGCAGGAAGCAATAATGTGGAGATGGGCTGCACCATGTGCAAGAGTACCATGAACAAGAAGTAGAGGAGAGCATTGTTTAACACTGAGCAGTCCAGGGTCCACAGCAAGTTAGTGATAGAACTAAGATGAAAGGTCATCTCAGTCCTAGTTCTGTGGTCTTTCCTCTGGACTGTTGCTTCCCACCTCCCTAGCTGAGCTTAGTGAAAAGATCTGAGGAGGGAAAAGATAGCTGGTTCATTTGGCAATAGCTCATTAGGCTGTTCAGTTCAGCTGTTCAGTTCATAGGGGGTTCAAGGAAATCACAGAGGGTGGGGTTTTCAGTGGTAGAGAGTGGCTCAGGCAAATCCTCACTACCCCAAGTCATAGCCAGAGCTACTTGGAAATCATGTTGGTTCATAAAAATAGACAAATATTCAATAATCGGGTACCTAAGAAGTGCTATGAACTGAGATCTCAATAATAAAACTGGCTAATACTTAGGAGCACTTTCTACGTACAAGGCACAGTTTTAAGCATTTTGTATGTATACTAACACGTATCTTAACTCATTTCTTCCTCATAATCCTTAACCGCTGTGATATACTACCTCTGATAGCCTCTTATAGTTATGAGATATATAAGGTCTGGCCCATGCAGAGCAATACAACCAGGAGCTACAGACAGTGCTAAATAGGAGAAGCACTGGGGATTATGGAAGCACAGAGAAGTAGTTTTCAACAAAGCCTTGAAGTCAGAAGAGGCCAGTGGAGATGAGAAAAGAAAGAAATACATATTTCTAGACAGAGAGACTAGCATTCAGAAATACCTGAATGATAAACTAATGAGAATTTTGAAGCATTTGAAGTTCAATAGGGAAAAGAAGTGAGTGAAACTTCTGTTTTCTGAAACTTCCTATTTGAAAATAGCCAAACCTTCTGGATAAAATATAAGTAAAAGAATTTCACAAAGCATCCAAGAACCCACACAGTAGTAAAAAAGTTATCAGGCCAAAAGTGAGATAAATAAAAATTCAGAGAGAAATGGGGGTATAGATGCCTGGAAACAACATTTGGTCTAAAGGAAAACCACATTTGATTCTAATAAATCAGATTTTACCCTAGGTTGACTAGAATAGAATTCAAAACCCACATACTATAGATAGTCTAATAGAAGATGTTTTCCACAACATCTGGCATACCAAAAGTCTATAATTTTCAGAATAAAAGAGCAGATCAGAAATTGAATCCTTCCAGGTATTTACAGCCTGGGAGCTCAGGAAACCTCAAGCCTTGACCTTGGTTTAAGATGACCCTGTTCTATTAGAGACTCCAGGTATCTGATAGAAATAAATGAAATTAACCTTTGGAGGAAAGAATGTTTTTTTTAAATCGCAGCTCCAGTTATTTCCACATTTCACCCCCACCAAGATACAATTTTTTTTTAACGCACATGAGAAAAGGGACTATAGGTGAGACCCAACAGAAATAACAGATAACAGAAACTGATTTTCAACAAGCTTCAGATACTTGAATTACAAGATAACTATAAAATGTTCATGGTTCCTAGTTTCAAAGAAATAAATGGCAAGCTTGAAAATACCCATGGAGAAGAAGATATGGCAACAGGAGAAATGGGAGTTATTTAAAAGACCAACTAGAGCTTTTAGAAATGAAAAATACAATATTTGTACAAAAACCCATCAATGCATGGCTTTAACTGAAACTTCAGAGAGAATTAATGAACTGGAAGATTGGTCAAAAGAAATTATCCTTGCACACAAATTTAACAACTTAGATGAACTGGACCAATCCTTCGAAAACCATAAACTACCAAAATTCACCTGATATAAAATAGGTCATCTGATAGTCCTAAAAATATTTGAATTTGTAATTGAAAAGCTTCAGAATTAAAAAGCTTCGGAAAAGAAATATCCAAGCCCAGATGGTGACGGTTTCACTGAAGAATTCTACCAAACATTGCAAGAAGAATTAGAACCATTCTATACCATCTTTTCTAGAAATTAAAAAAAGCAGGGAACACTCCTCAACTCATTTTATAAGGCCATTATTGTTTTTGATACCAAAATCAGACAGGAAAGTACAACACACACACTTCCAGTCCAATGTCTCAGAAATTTAGCCACAAAAATCCTCAATAAAATATTAGCAAATTGAATCTAACAATATTTAAAAAGAATTATAAACTTAGCCAAGTGGGGTTTATTTCAGATATTCAAGGCTGGTTCAACATTTGGAAATGAATCTGTGTAATCCACTATATCAAGGAGATAGAGAAAAAAAGTCATGATCATATCAATTAGTGCAGGAAAAGAATTTGACAAAATTTAATACCCATTCATGATAAAAACTATCAGTAAAACCAGGTATAGAGGGGAACTTACTCAACTCGATAAAGAACATCTACAAAAACCTCACAATAAAATCATATTTAATGATGAAAGACATTACTTTCCTCCTAAAACAGTGAACAAGTCAAGGATGTCCACTCTGACCACTCTTATTCAACAAAGAACTGGAAGTCCTAGTCAGCACAGTAAGGCAAGAAAAGAAAAGAAAAAGCATACAGATTGAAAAAAAAATAAAACTTATTTAAAGATGAAATGATTGTTCAATGTAAAAAAATGCCAAGAAATCTACAAAGATACCTCCTAGAACTAATAACGAAATTCAGCAAGATCCCAGATTATAAGATCAACACACAAAAGAAATTACCCAGAATGTAAAAGAGACAAAAAGACGGAAAAAGAGAGGGTAAAAAAGAATAAAAGGATTATATGTATTCTAGTTCTAGAAGAAGAGAGAAAATGAGGCAGTGGCATATCTGAAGAAAAATAGCTGAGAATTTCCCAGAATTGGTGAAAGATATTAGTCTACAGATTGTAGAAAACCAAAGACTTCTAAGCAAGGGAAAAGGAAGGAAGGAAGGAAGGAAGGAAGGAAGGAAGGAAGGAAGGAAGGAAGGAAGGAAGGAAGGAAGGAAAGAAAAAAGAAAAAAACCCTACCTAGAGTCATGATAGTGAAATCTGCAGAACTCTGAAAAATGGAGAGAGCTGAGGATGGAGAAGGAAGCACAGGCCAAGTGAAAACAAAAGTAATGAGACTGGACTTAAAGATAAAAGCTAACACTTAGCTAGAGTCTTATAACTTGCCAAGACCCTTACAGACAATTGTATTAGGTAGGTACTATTATTACCTCCATTTTACAGATAAGGAGGTTAAGACAGTGAACTTTGGTTACTTGCTCAAGGTGGCACAACTTAGTGGTAGAAGTAGGATTTTTAACAAGGTAGTTCTGGCTTTTTCGTCCTTAACCACTGCATGTACAGTGCTTGTTTCTCTAAAGATCAATGGAAAGCTACTGAAAAGTTAAAACCAGGGGAGTGATACATTTGTTTTTCCAAAAAAGAAATCCTGGCACCACTGTGTAAGGATTAAACGAAATTTAAGTTTGGAAACAAAAGTCTTTTGGAATAATGTAACCAAAAATAAGGAGGGTCTGGATGAACAAGGAGGTGGCTGACAAAAGCAAATAGATTTGCGGGCCGTTCCAGAGTCCAGAGGACCTAGTTTTGGATGGGATTAAGGGGGTAAGGGAGAGTGAGAATGATACCCAGATTTGACTCGGGCAATACGGTGGACAGTGAATGTCATTCACTGGAGTGACTTAGGAGTCTGGGTTGGCACGGCGAATTTGCGGTGCCTGTAAAGGTCAGCTGTCCACCAGGAACAGAAATGACTGAAGAACCCAAAGCAGAAAGTCCTATTAACCCGCTCCTCTAAAAACTGCGGATGAGGGAAAGGCCCAAAGCGCTGCTAGACCCGGGCTCCGGAAGCCGCGCGCGCAGGCGCAGTGCGGCACGAGCGCCCCCTGGCGGGTGGGGGCGCGCAGGGACCGCCCCCAGGCTGGCGCCGCCGCTGCCCGCCTCAGCCCAACATGGCGATGCACAACAAGGCGGCGCCGCCGCAGATCCCGGACACCCGGCGGGAGCTGGCGGAGCTCGTGAAGCGGAAGCAGGAGCTGGCGGTGAGGGGCTGGCATTGGGGACTCCTGGTGGAGGTCCCGCGCCTGCTCCTCGCCTCCAGGCCCCAGCCTGGCCGCGCCAGGCCGTTACTCCGCGGGCACTGCGCGGCAGCTGGGAACCCCGCGGCTCGAGGCCGGGCTGCGCATTCCGCGGCCCGCCGGTGCATCGGCTTCCTAGCCGTGCGGAAGCCCGGGCCCGGGGGGGCGGGGCGCGGAGCCGGGGAGAGGAAGGGGCACTGGGCAGGCGGCGGGCTTGGAGGAAGGATGGCATTTAGGGCTGGGGGCTTATGTATGGGAGCCCTGGAAAGGCGAGTGGCCGTGAGCTTTGGCGGGTGGATGAGTGTGGGCGGGTTCGTGGTCTTTGAGGGTTGGGTAGGCTGTAGAAGATTGGTTCGGGTTTGCCCGTGGGCTTTGGCGGGGTGGGATAGGAGGCGGCTGTGGGAAGGGCACCCAGTCATCCAGTCTGGCTTTTGGAGGATGGAGGGGCTCATGTCCTTTTGGGGACCAGGAGTAGATCCATTGGATGGAATTTTTGATAGGGATATGATGTGTTTGGGAACATCTAGACAGACGGTGACAGGCTAGGGGAGCGGACTCAGTCTAGCGAATTATTAATTGTGACATGCATCCAGGGTCTCCTGCGCCCTGGTGGCTAAGCCTTCCCTCTTCTCTACATGGGCACCTGGAGAGGTCCATCTCACCTGAAGCTGTCCATCCAGGTTTCCATAGCAACTGCCTGCCCAGTACAGGCGGCCTTTCCAAGACTGCGGTGAGGGGAGTGAGCTTGCGCTGGAAGGCTGCTTGCCCTTCCCTCCCTGATAGCAATGCCTTTTATGCGTGGGAGTGGAGTCTGCCTGAGTTTGCATGAACCCTTTGACGTATATACAAAATTTTGCACGTATATATATTTTTCAGGGGACAGGCTCTATATATTTCATTCTCTTGTCAAAAAAGATCTAACAAAACAAATCTACACTGTCTTAATCCGAAACAGCCTGCCCAACCCCATATCATTTGTCTCTCCACAAGGGTGGTTTAGTGTAGTCGTGCTTGAGTTATAAGTCTAATATCAGGATTTCAGTTTGGTCATACTTAATGTTTGCATTTAAAAGGCATCCGTTTCCTTGTTTTTCATCTCAGGAAACACTGGCAAACCTGGAGAGACAGATCTATGCTTTTGAAGGAAGCTACCTGGAAGACACTCAGATGTATGGCAATATTATTCGTGGCTGGGATAGGTATCTGACCAACCAAAAGTGAGTGTCAGAAGCCTGTAATATTTATATTGTGACTAATGCTTATTTTTAGGGCTGTTCTTAGTAGCAACTTTGCAGGGAGGCAGCACTAAGTGGTAGTGTGGAAAGAGGTTTGGGCTTGAACTTTGGACTCTGGCTCAGCCTTACTGAGTCATCCTGGACAAGTCCTACATCTATAGACTAGAGAAAGTCCGGCCTATGTCACAGGTGTGTGTGAGGCGTAAGTGAAGTGTGCCTTACACAACAGCATTCTTTTAGTGTCTTCCACATTTTAATCAGTCATGAATTCCAACCTTGCATTATTTTCCATACCTGTATGCCAACTCTACTGCTATATATTTAGTACTGTTATTCTTGAAAACTTTCTAAACTTTTCAAAAATTTGAAAATCTGTAGAAAAATGGAAAGAATAGTACATGAACACTTGATACCCTTCACCAGCATTCGATCGTTAACTTGTTGCCACATTGCTCTCTCCTCTTTCTCTATAATATATAAACATACACACCTATATCTACATTAAATTTTTTTTTAAATTTTGAAATGGCTATAGATACATAGGAAGTTACAAAATAATACAGAGAGGTCCCATGTACCCTTCACCTAGTTTTCTCCAGTGGGTTTTATGTAACTATAGTACAGCATCAAAACCAGGAAATTGACATTAGTACCGCGTGCGTGCGTGCGTGTGTGCGTGTGTGTGTGGTTATCGTTTTAACCTGTGTTGATTTGTATAACCACCATTGCTATCAAGATACAAAACTCTTCCTTCACCACAAAGACCTCTGTGATGCTGCTCCTTTGTGATTATATCTTCTCTTTCCCCACTATACTTTGGGGGGTTTTTGTTTTGTTTTTGCTAAACCATTTAAAAGAAGTAGGTATCATGACACATTGCCTCTAATTATGTCAGCAATTATGTCCTAATAAGAACATTTTTCTTAGCCACAATTATCATGCCTAGAAAAATTAGCACTACATTAATAGTAACATCTAAATCACAGTCTTTATTCGGATTTCCCTAATTGTCCCTAACATGCTTTGCTACCTTGTTTTGATCCAGTCAGAATTTTTTAGTGCATTTGGCTGTGATGTCTCTTAATTTAGGAGGGTCTCTCACCCTTTTAGGTGGTGATGTTGTTTATGACATTGTCTTGTAGACTGTCCCACTTCCAGATTTTTCTTACTGTGATCTCATGAGAGATGCTTTCAACATTTTTGGTAGGAATGTTGCATTAGTGATTTGTGTACCTCTTGTTTACCTCTATTTTATCAGGAGGTATATAATGTCAGATTGTCCTATTATTGATGCTGCTAAGTTTGACCATATGATTTCTCTATTGTGAAAGTTTATTTTTTTCTCTTTGTAATTAATAAGTAAATTTGGAGTATATATTTTTAGACAGTGGGAATACATTGCTCCCCTCAAAATTTTATTCAGTGGTTTTATTATACATTGTTGATTCTTAGCTGAATAACTTATTATACTAGAGGTTGCAAAATGGTGATTCTAAGTTTACTATTCTTTTTACTTTTATTACTGGTATTCTGAAAGAAGAGCCTTCCTTTTTCCTCTGTCATTTTCTCTATCTCTGTCTCTTTTTAGTATCACTATAGACTCATGGATTTTTTTTTTTAAATCAATGTTAGGACATAATACTGTCACTTTTTTATTGTAGAGGTTTATTTTTTAGTATAAATTAATTTATTGAGATTAACAGAAACATACAGAGATCATAAATACACAGCTTAGTGACTTTTCACAAAGCCAACACAGCCATCATTATCCTTTTCGATGCTTAGTTTATCTCAAATGTGGCCAGAGGGATCCTCCTTACCCTGATTCCTTTGTCCTTTTGACATGACCCTACTAGTCTGAGCACTTTTTCCTTTCTGTCACTTTGTCCATTTCTTGTCCTAGACCTGATTATCAGCCATTTCTCTAAGGAACCTTGATTTTTTTAATTTAAATTTTTTAAATTACGTTTGTTTAACAGAGACACTTCATATTACTAGTCTGTGTTAGTTGTTTTTAATAATTATTAAGATAAATACATATTAAGATGAAAATGATTATGAACCAACTAAAGTAATCTCATATACCACAGTGGAGCACATTCCATTCATTGGAAAACACTGCTGTCTACATAGGCATTCAGCGTAAAGGTTGTTTTGGCCATGCTAAGTGGTGTGGGGCAATAAAAAACAAAAAGTTTTTTACATTTGCCTGGACACATCCTCAACTTGAGCCATAGATGGAGCTTGGTGCTTATAATGAATTCTTGTGTGTGTTTTAGAAACTCCAATAGCAAAAATGATCGAAGGAACCGGAAGTTTAAGGAAGCTGAGCGGCTCTTCAGTAAATCCTCAGTTACTTCAGCAGCTGTAAGTGGTATGGGGGGGTCTTAATGTGGCACATTGTTGAGGAAGACCTTTGTTAAATTTCTGTGAGCTTTCTCTTTCCCGCCTCTCTCTGAGTGCTCTCCTGAGGTCTGCGATAATTTTTCTAGTAACTAGTGTTTTTTTTTCTTTTTTTTAAGGCAGTAAGTGCTTTGGCAGGAGTTCAGGACCAGCTGATTGAAAAGAGTAAGTTTATGTTTTTACTTTTTCATCAATTTATTTTGAAGCTACCATAGTTCCTATCTTTAACTCCTATCTAACTGTATTATCTGATGATTGCATCTCTTTTACTCTTGGGTCTTCTTTCTAGAAGTTAGTAATCCTTTTGCGTATCTTTAATCATGTCTTTTTTATGAGAAAGAAATTATCACGTCCTTCCTTCCTGCCTCTTTTATCACAGGAAGGTTGATGTTAGCTGCTAAAAGACACAAAGATATATCTTCACTCCTGATAAGTCTTAGGGAATTTTCTTAAAGTTAAAAAAAAATTTTATCATGGAAAATTTCAGACATATCTAATAAATCCCCATGTACTAAACTTAATAATTCTTAGAAAATTCTGATCCTGCAAACAGAACGTACCTGTGTATTTCTAAATATAAAATGGAGAGTAGGTAGTACTTACTTTGAGGAGAAATTGGCATTCTCTGTTTGTAAGCCATACAATCTAATTCTGTTGTGTTTCTAGTGATGGGATATAGACCTGTACATTTATCTTTCTGAGTCATACTCTATGTAGCTGTTTTGGATGCTCTCCCAGTGTGTTGGATGACTGAAATACAACCTGCTTTTTGTATAGTGGCTGTCTATTTCTTTCAGATGGTATATCTTGTGGGATCCAGTTCTTTTGTTTGCATTGGGGCACTAGCTTGAGGAAAAGGGATTTTGGTAGTTTTGGAATTTACTCAGTGATTTCAATTAAGTCTGTGTACAGATTTCTAAATTTTTAGCTCTATCCTTAATGCTTTTCTTGAGCTTTAGTCATATATTTCTAGAAAATTCTAGAAAATGCCTTCTAGACATTTCCACTCAGGTTGTTAAACCTAAACATTTTGTCTAAAACTGAACTATTCTGTTTCTTTCAGAATGTGTCTGCCAGATTTTTCTGTTACCTCTATTCTCCCTCATTCAAAACTTTGTAGACATCTTTACTTCTTTCCACCAGCCTAATCAGTTGTACCAAGTCCTTTTGAATTCTCTTTTGCTATGACTGTCAGTTAAATCTTACTTCTTTTCAATTAATGCCACTTTAAGAGTATAGAGCCATTTCATCTGCTTTGTAGAGTAATAATACTGGCTAAGGAATATTCTAGATCTCGTTCCTGTGAGTTGAGATAGAATGTTATCTGACTTCTCAGTTTTCACAAGAACCTATTATTCTGTCCCTGACTTAGCAGATAGGTTAGTATATGACTCTCTACCCAATTATTCACACAGAATAACTACACCTAAGTACTTGTCAGGAAAAGACTCTTCTAGTCACTGCTTTCAGAAGCTTGACTGAAACAAGTACTTATGTATTAAAGATTTTCTGGAGCATAAGCAGACTATCCATTACTCTAAAGTCTTCCTCCTAGATTGAGCCTCACCTCTGCAACACATCATATTGGTATACCTTGGTCTTCTCTATATAGTTGCATTTGGTCTTGTAAAATGTGTCTGTCTATTGTAAGAAGATGTTACAATTGTTTACTATTCTCATTATCATCTCCTTTAAGAATAGCTGTTTTCCCTTACCGGCTAGTTTTTTTTTTTTTTTTTTTTAAGTGAAAATCTTATAATTGACTGCTAAAATGCTTAAAGCCAAATTTGTGGTTCTCCTCCAGAAAGCAAATAGGAATTTATAGCATATACTATGAGACTGAATCTTAGTACTACATCCATCTTACTTTCCTCTTTGCTTTTCTTATCTCATTTTAAATTTATTTTTATTGGCTTTTATTAGAAGAGTCTCATTAAGCTACCTTGAATTCTCTTTGTAATAGAGTATACAGAATTACATAAATACTGGATTTCATTAATTCAAATGGTCAGAGCTCCTTTAAAGTAATCCTATTGCATTTTGTCTCACCGCCTCCATTACCACTTCGCCCTGCTATTTTAAAGATTTTATTTTGTCTTGATTTTCTGTAGTTAACTACAATGTGTCTAAGTATGAATTTTTCATTTTTTATTTTCATCTGGCTTGGGTTTCGCTAGACTTCTTGAATTGTGGTTTGGTGTTTTTTTTTTTAAATCAGTTCTGGAAAATTTCTAACTTATCTTTTCAGATATTGCATTTGTTTTATGTTTTCTCTTGTCTCTTTCTGATACTCTAGTTAAATGTATGTTAAACCTTCTAATTTTATCCTTTATGTTTTTCATTATCTCTTCTATATCTTCTGTTTGTCTCTGTGCTGCATTATGAGTGATTTTTTTCTGGACTACCAGTTCCTCATTCTCTTTTCAGTTGACTCTGATTTAATGTTAAACCTTCCCTTGGCTTTAAATCTTCTGTTATTACATTTTTATTTCCAGAAATTCTACTTAATTACTTTAAATATCTGCTATGTAATTTTTCAATAGCTTTTTTGGTAGTTATTTTTAAACTTATTTTTTACTTCTTTAAGTATAATATGCACAGTTATTCTAAAGTTTTTCATCTCAATTTCTGAAGTCTTTAAAGACCTGCTTTTGTTTGTTGTTTCTGCTGGTCATTACTCATGAAATCTTATCTCCCCATATGTTTGGTTATTTTTGTGTACTGCTCATTATTATTAAAAGTCTTTGTAGAATAATATGAGGGCAGAACAAAAGTTCCGTCTTCCAGAGAAGACTCGTTTGCTTCTGCTAGGTTATTGGACCTCTTTAAACCCATTTCGAGCCGTGGGTATCCCTGGATGACCCAGGTGATTAAACAAAGCTTCAATTTCATGAGAGGAATGATTTGCCTTGCCTTTCATTTCTTTTCCTTTATAAATAATTCTTTAGTGTCTCAGAATTTCTGTATAACAGATGTTGTGGAATGATCTCTGTTTTTGATCTTTGGTGGCAATAAAATGAACACTCTTCTTGAATTTTGACTTGCATATTCTTAGCTCTCAAAGATTTTAGAGTTTTGTACTTTCAGCATTTTATTTACAAACTATTCTGAAAATTTTTTAAGAAAAATGCCTTATTTTATGCTTCCTTGGCTAAGACATGATAAAGTGGATTAGCATGGTCCTCAAAGGAGAATTTTATGCAGATTAGTGAAATATTGTCTAGAATTTTTAAAAGATTAAAAGAAAAACAAAACAGGCAGATTTTATCCAGTTTCCTTTAAAGGATCAGCACAGTCTCTACTGTTTGTTTCACTGGACTCCTCTGAAGCTTTCATCAAACCAAATCTCTCCTCAGCATTTACATAATTCCAGTGGGTAAGTAGACAACTGCATGAATTGTTCTGGCTATCTGCCTTTAAACTTTTTGTGCTGATCAGAAGTAATTGCATTGGCACTATATAATAGCTATTTCTTTCTTTTAATAAGTAGAGTGTCTCATTTTGAAGTCTTATTAAACTTAATCAACATCTGATGTTCTTTGCTCTAAAAATGAGTTACATATTTTTATGTCAGTAAGAAACAAACTTATGTGTCTTTCCATGGTGGCAGCACCATATGGTTGAATAGCTGCTACATTTTGAGATGTTGTCACCAACCCCTTTTGCCATCACTCTTCTTCTGGTTCCACAAGCCAAGGAAGAAAATTATTCTTACTTTGTGTCTCACTTTGTATGTTAACAGTGCTTCATCTAGTTGTCCTGGCTCCAGTCCCTCTTATAAACCTCTTCTAGCCTAATAATCTTAAAACACAGATTTGTATAGAGAACTCAGTAAATATTCATTGTTGTATGTCAGTTCTCTACTCAGACGTTCATGATAGCTTCGCCTTGTTATGATACCCTGCTAACAACTCATCTTTACTGTTTGTTTAGAATTTGACTTGCATGTTCGTAGATCTCAAGGATATTGTGATTTGAACACTTACTGTTTTCCAAACACTAAGCACTTTACTTGTATTATCTCGTTTAATCTTTAAAGCTACTCCTTGAAAATAGGGAACATTGCTGTAGCCCCAGTGTCTAGCCCAGTGCCTGGTCCATAGGAGATGAAAGAAAGAATTTTTATTTTACAAATGGAGAAACACCCATAAAGGTTAAGCAATAAGTCAGTTCTCTTAACCATCACCTCATACTGTCTCTCTAGATAAAATCCCTTAATCTGACATTTATGAGTCCTTTTAATCTGTCATTCCATTTTATCTCTCATTTTTCAAGCTCTCTGTTTAAGTGATGTTATTTGATTCTTTGTCCCAAATATACTTTGTGTCTTCTTACCTCTGTGTTTTTGCTTGTGCTATTTTTGTACTTATTTTAGCTTATCATTTTTCAAGGTCTGGTTTAATTTCACCCCTTCATTGCAGCTTTTCCTGAATAATCCACTCTTTCTTCTCTGACTTCTGATACTTAATATCCATATCAGTACTTTGGGACATTGGTTACTACCTGAGAGGTTACCTCTTAAGAGAGGTAATAAAGATGGTTACTTCATTCATAGGGCTTTGATTCGATTTACACTGTTTTGTATGTGTTTGCATATGTGTGTATGCACATATGTGCTTACCTTATAGAATATGACCAACTCATCCATTTACTCAGTGCTCCCATAGCATGGGGCCCAAATGAATAAATAGCTCATTTTGCTCATCAATATCTTTTAATAGATTTGTCCTGTCAGCGTTGAAAGGGCCAGATTGGTCAATATACCCTTGTTGAAAATCAATTGTTCATGTATGTTAAGGATTTATATCTGGACTCTGAATTCTCTTCTCTGGATCTGTATGTCTGTTCTTATGCCAATACCACACAATCTTGATGTAAATTTCAAAGTTCTTTTGCTAATTTTATATGAAATCTCTTTTCCTGAACTTTAGAAGAGCCAGATTGGTCAAATATACTTTTTCTAGATGTATAATTCTAGACCTCCCTCTGTTGTTTCATGAGGTGTCCAAAAATAGGGTTTTGTGATTTTTGAGATCTGGTTCTGTTTCTTTTGCTTTTGGGGGACCACCTCTTTTACTTCTCATATCCATGTGCTACTCAATTTGAAATTTCTTCCCAGCAGTTTATAAAACAAAGACATAAAAAGAAAACTGGCCCCTGGTCCTGCTGTCCACATAACCCCTTTTGACAAATTTTAGGAACAGATAAATCTACATATTTAGGATACTTCAGCATTAAGTAAAGTGAAAGTCTTCCTCCATCTTTATCTATTAGAGTTTCAAGAAATTCCTTTCAGGGAAAAAAAGTATACATTTATCAAAATATATAATTATTCTTAAAATATGTATATTTAACATTATTCTTGAAGCTACTTATTTAAAATACCTAAGGGATGCTTCAAAATTGGGAACATGTGTCAGCTGAAGAGTATTATTACTATTTTAAAAAATAATATTCTTGAGACTTCTCGGAGTAACTCAGGTAACGAGGCGATCCTCATGAGCCCCTTTTCTTAATAGAAAGGCTGGATTCCTGTATGGTTTGGAGAAGGAACCAGAGCTAGCCATAGAAGTTTTTTCAGGGTCATCCCTCACCTCCCAAAGACTTGTTTTCAGTAATGCTTCTTACATAATTATTAATTCTATTAGTGTAGTCTATGTTTAAATAACCTTTATTCAGGTTATCCTGGTTGTGTGGTCCCATCTCCCTTAGATCTGTTGCCTCTGGTTACACTGTTTCAGATTACATGTTCTTTAGGAACTCTGGTAATTTTGATGCCTGACTGTGTATCTTGTCAATTAGAAGGTATGGTCAGTGGGGATTGGAATATAGTCTTTTTCTACATATTAGTGCTCAAAAAGATCTCTCCTTACTGACAGAGTACCTGAGGGATTCTGATAATACTTCTGGGGATTTGTGTTTATTCCCTCCAGGGGAACCAGGAAGTGGGACAGAAAGTGATACTTCTCCAGACTTCCACAATCAGGAAAATGAGCCTAGCCAGGAGGACCCTGAGGATCTGGATGGATCTGTGCAGGGGGTGAAACCTCAGAAAGCTGCTTCTTCTACTTCCTCAGGGAGTCATCACAGCAGCCATAAAAAACGAAAGAATAAAAACCGGCACAGGTCAGTGGCAGGGACCAAACCCCACACCCCGTAACCCCCAAACGCCCAACCGACCCCACCGCCCAGAGCTTCCATGACCAGTGCTGTGAAGGGACTTTACTAGAATAAAAATTCTTCAGGATTGGTTCAGTCCTTCTGTCGCTGTTGGGAAGAGTTTCTGCTGGTCCAAATGAAATAGACTGATTTTTCTCTTTCTAAGGGAAGAATTGGTGGACATTAGTGTAACCATGCAGGAGGACAGCCTTCTCACTGTTTCTAGTGTAGAAGAATTTTATTACATAAAAATTTTATTTAATACAGTGAATTTAGATTTCTTTTTTAGTAGTGGGAAAGGGGAAATAGAAATGGAATCTGTGTATTAGTACTTGAAAAACGCCACTAGTCATTTTGGGAAGTTGCACAGTGGGATCAAGTCCTTTGCTCTTCACCCTGACCCCTGCCTACTCTTGTTCCCGCGTGTGTGGAGAGGACTAATCTGACATGCCTTCTTTTCTTTTTAAATCCAAGTTTTTTGATTGCTTGTGATCTCTCTGTTTTATGTATCTCTGCAATACGCTGATTTCAGATATCAGAGGAACAGTATAAAGTCTATAAGATGTGAGCGTGCCTTCCTAGATAACATTTGTCCACTGTGTTTTTTTGCAGTGCATAATGAGATAGGAATGACATCAGTGGACAGAGAGGTCAGGTGTCACCCAGAGAGGATTTTAGAATTCACTCTGCTTGGGGTTTGTATAATGATATGGAGCCTATTAACTCAGATAATTGGAAATTATACAGCTGCACTCAGGGAGGGTAACACATAGTTTCCAAGAGAGGAATTCTTGCCTTGGTCTCAGACCTTCTGGGAAGCACGGAAACCAGGTATCCAGAGGCTGGCTTTTCCTAGGAGCCTGCATGCTGAGGAGGTGAAAGGAGACATGTAAGGGATGGGTGGTGTTCCCTGTCCTCCAGTTCGCTTCTGGGTTGGGTTCCTTTATAAACTTGTAGGATATTCTTCCATGCACCCAAGGTATTAAATTGTTAGTTCCAAGGTTATGGCACATGGGGATAATACAGAATTAACTAACTGGTTTATGCCCCCTTGGCATGAACTGATTCTTTAATTCTTTTAAGAGTTTTTCTTGTCACTGGTAGTGGTGGTTAGACTGCAGAAATAATATTTCTTCCAAATAGACTAAGGACTGCTGCTTAACATTTTTCAGTAAACCACAGATCACCATGGTAATCTCGTAAGTGCAGGAAGAAATAGCAAAAATTACATATCTTTTCTTTTTTGTAAGGCTGATGTCATTTGATCACTGTGATAGGACCTATACTAGCTTATCACAAGTAGTTGCAGAGTACCATACTTTTAAAAATGTTTTTTTAATTGTCAAGATAATTAAATGTCATGCTCTGTGTTGCTTTTATTAAATTTACTCCTGCATCATTTTACAGTTATGATGCTTTTCTTATTTCAGAGTGTTTAGAATAGAGGGGAAGCTCCATGAAAGTTTCTGGAACATTTTTTTCTATTACTAATACAAATAGACTCTGGATAGCTATTGTTTATTTTAGATAATATTTTATTTTTCTTAGCAACGTGATCAGCTGATGATAAAATGGTATTAGGCATTGAACTTAACTTCTTGCAGGTTTCTAGTAGATTTTCATAGGAACAACACTTTTTCCTTTCCTTTTCTTTCCTGGCCCTTGAAGCTAACTCCTTCCAGAAAAATACTAGGACTTTTAAAGATCTCTAGTGTTAGTTATTATTTTCACAAATGGTGTTTCTGTTTGGGAAGCAGAGTCCTGTGGTCATTTCTCTGGTTTAATCTAGTCAGGCTTCTCACTTGGACTTAGGCACTCGTCTGCCCCAGGGAGCAAGGTGGGGCTGGTTTGCCTTCCTTCTTGGGAAAAAACGTTCAGTATGCCTGAGTGGCGCCTCAGTGACCACTTAAGGGGCTCAGATTCCTGACATCTTTAGTCAGGAAATGTGTCTGGCCCAAACCCCTCGCCTCCTTGACCACTAATACAGCAGTCCCCAACCTTTTTGGCACTAGGGACCAGTGCTGCTATGATAATCTAATGCCTGATGATCTGAGGTGAAGCTGAGGCCATGATGCCAGCACTGGGGAGTAGCTGCAAATACAGATGACGCTTCGCTGGCTCACCCGGTGCTCGCCTCCTGTTGTGTGCCCCAGTTCCTAACAGGCCACTGACTGGTACTGATCTGCAGCCCCATGGTTGGGGACCCCTGTCTTCATGGGTCTGATAGCGTGGAGGTGAGGGTGGAGCATTTTTTACACATTTGTAAGTTTGCACCCAGTATAGTACTTGTTTCTCCTCCAGCATGCCACAATAAAGTCAGATCAAGTCAATAGTAAATTATTTCAATAAATGTCTGAGTACCTACTATGTTCCAGGCACTGTTTAGTGGTGAGTAAAGCGAAGTGGAAGCAAATATGGTACTTAAGCAAAAAGGAATAACTTTTGAAGTTTTCCTTTTCAGGCGTATGATAATTTATCAGATAATTTTTAGCATTCATAAATGATCACATTGTTCTGAATTTTTATATTTTACATGATATCCGAACAATAAGTCCCAGTATCTTTAAAGGAAAAAATTGAAATAACAACTTACAGCTTCTTTTTTAGGTAAACTACTATACCAAACTCTAAAATTCTTCTAGGTAGTTTGTGAAGTTTTCATTAAGTAGGTACAGTCCTCTTTAATTTATGAACAAAGTTAAGTGAAGCTGAAGGTTAAATTTTTGATAGTTGCTGTTTTTCACACTTACTATACACTCCCAAATGAGTGAAACTGTTGCATAAAGGTTATTGAAGTTATGCTTTCTTCCAGCTTCACTCTTGCAAATATTGGCTAAGAGAAAAAGATAGCCATTTTGCATATTGTTTTACCTTCTGTCTATAGTCCAAAAGGCATTGGAACCATCTAAGGAGCTGGTGTCATGCTTGGGGTTCATGTTTGCTTTGGGGGTCTCTCGGGACCACAGTCTGTTAGCAGCGATGGCTCCAAATGGCCTCCTCCTCATGCTGATCCCATCCAGATCCCTGAGGCTTGGGTGCTTGTGGGTGTCAACTTTCCTTTGTTTTCATAGGGGTGCTGCAGACTTTGGTGTTCCATACCTGTAGCCTTGACACAAACAGTTAACTGCCATCACCGTTCAGGCTCTGCAGTTTCTGGAACAAGACTCACCAGTCACTGAAGTTTATTCATTCGACAATTGGCTTCTAGGATGAATGCTGTAGACAAGGAGTACCATGTTCCCTGGACAGGACTAGAACATATAATTTGAGTTTATAAATTGCAAACTGTTTTCTTTTTTAAAAAATGTATATTGTTTTTATCTTTGATTTTAGTGCAAGAATGTTTTGCTGAGTTGTTCTGTCTTCAAAGCGCCTTTCATTATATGACTGACTAAACCCTTCTTTCTCTATTTCTTCTAATGTCCTAATTATATTTGTCATTATAATTAAATATTTTCAAAGTTCTAACTCTGAATCTGACAGCTAACACAAGGCCTGCAGGTATCTAGTTTTCTAATGAAATAACTTTTCCTTTTATAGTCTGTTCTTCTGATATGAAAACCATAGAGGGAAGGGAATCTCCCAACCACAAAATCTTTGGTGCTTTGATGTTTGAAACTTTATGGCTTAAAATTCTTAAAGCTAATTTTGTTTCTACAAACCTTGTTAGGGTGGCTAATCGACTAATGTATTCAATTAGTATATTAATGTCTATTGCTTTCTTCCTTTCAAATGCTGCCCCTCAGCCCGTCTGGCATGTTTGATTATGACTTTGAGTAAGTTTGATTTGAATTAGTATTTGTGCTGTGTTGTTTAGTATGTAGAGACCAATATGCCTTTTTGAGACCTTTCTAACCCATAGTTTATCTGTTTAATTGTAGGTATGTATATTAGGTTAGGCTGGGAAGTTTTTTTTAAAAACAGAAAAACGTGATGGAGGTAACATTTTATTTAATAACTTCAGCAAAATTAAGTAAACTTCACTTTTATGCATTTTAATTGCTTTTAAAATAGATAACTTCTTTAATTCATATTTATATTGATTTTCTGGCTTTGCTTCATAAGGAGATTAATAGTTTAAGATCTTGATATTTTGCTATAGAAAGATTTAAAAATTGAAATTTGTTTAATTTCTTTAGTGTTTCATGCCCAGAACTACAAACTCCTAGTCTCTTTCCTGTTCTTAATCACCATGTGTCTCAGTGATTATCAGTGATATAGTTACAGAGCTAACACATTAAAGTAGAGCATGCCCTCTTAATCCAATCTTTTTAACATATAATTTTGGAATAATTTTTAAAAATTAAATGGCTTTTATAATTGCTATATATTTCCTTTTGAGTTACCTATGTTTGCCTTTTGGCAGAGTATCTGCTCATGTTTTTAAATATCTATTTAATAATATCTGAACAAACAACTAAATATGACATAGTCTAATGAAGAATGTGGATTTTACTTAACCAAATAGTCTTTGTTATAGCTTGTGCCCTATGCAGTAGCTGATTCTCAACTCTTTTTCTGTAAATTAAAATGCAAATATCTTTTATCTTTCCTATACAGGATTGATCTGAAGTTAAACAAAAAACCACGAGCTGTAAGTATCAGTTGGAACATTTCAGAGAGGCTGGTAATTTTGTAGATGATTAGAAAAATGTATTTGTCCTCGGAGCTTGAGTGTCCCTAATCTAAGGTCACATCTCTAAATTTTTTAAATCTGGGATGTCCCTGTGTAACAGCTTTCAGCTGTTACTTACTTTTTAAAAATATTTTGGAGAGAGGGTTTGTACATTTTTATTGAAGAAAACATCCCTTTGATTAAATAATGAATTGTTAATACTAGCTTTTTTTTCTGACTGATGAGCTCAGGATATCTGATAATTTGGGCAGAGTTGGTGTTTTAGTCCCCTGTTAGACTCAGAAGATAGGCCATTTTCAGATGTGAAATATTATACGTTACATTTAAAATGGAATCATTAGCTACAGAACAATCCCCTAGCAGTGTATATTAGATTTGTTTCTTTGTTTTAAAGGTTTAAACCAATGTTCTGCTGAGAATTAATTGAGCTATTGTTTTTCTCTCTTTAGGACTATTAGAAGATTCATTAGTGCAGAAGCCTCCAGGCTTTAGAGCCCTGCTTCCCTCCTCTGACCTCACAAAGATAAACATCCCTCACCTGAGTGTATGGCCGTCCACTTCTGCTTTCCCAGACCCAGTGCCTGTGACTCTGAGTAGTTCTGAAATGTGGTGACAAAGAAGTCATTTCTGTAAGACCACATCGGATCATTTACTTTGTGTCATTTTTAGTAACAGAACTGCAGGAAGACCAAGACATGGTTATAATCCCAGCAAGTTGCTAACTGAATTTCTCCCTTCTTGGAATGAATGTCTCCCCCAAACTGGCTGGCACCAGCTTCCTCTGTGACACCCATCGAGAAATGGTCTCTGCTTTTGTTTTATGCTGAAAGTAGAACAGAGGTCGCATTTCAGAGGGAGGCTGTAAATACCTGATGTTTTCTTATTTTGTTTGTGTTTGATCATTTTTCTATTGTTGTTTTTACCATCTTATTTTCTTTTGGGACTTTTTGTATTGCCTCTGTACAGCTTATACCTCCCGCGGACATAGCTGATGATCCTTTTTGTGGAGTTGCCAGTATGCTTACCTGAGAGCAGCCTGGTTTACCATAATAAAATGGGGAACCTGACGCTTTGGGTTTTATGCAGGGGAAAGGTAAAAAGTGTTTATTTAATAATTAGCTATCTTAAATCTCTGAGTCAGAAGCAGTTTCATGTTCGAGGAATAGGAAAAGCTGAAAAACATAAGTTTAAATCAGTCTTTTTAAAATATTTTTATTCTTTTGTATAAATAAATTTTCACAGGCTTTGGCTTCTCATGCTTTACTTTTAAACCTGAAATTGTGTTTTCACTTATTTATTTGTATCATGCCTTATGGAAATTTCTTTCTTTGCCTATCTTTTCTCTCTTTGCTGGTATTTGCCTGATTAAATATTGCTCTTAAAATCATTAAGGCATGTGGAAAGACTCAAAGTTGTACCCAGAGCTGATAACCTATAGAGTTCTTGAGCAGAGTGAAAGAT
Organism: Macroglossus sobrinus; assembly: GCA_004027375.1. NCBI lineage: Eukaryota > Metazoa > Chordata > Mammalia > Chiroptera > Pteropodidae > Macroglossus > Macroglossus sobrinus. Next base: position 982,090 of record PVKZ01000204.1, read on the forward strand.
AGGGACAACGAGAGCTAGCAGTGCCGGCAGATGCCCCTTCCTCGCGGGAGCAACAGACTGAGGAACTCGCTGATGACTGTTACCTGCCTGGAGCAGTCGGTGGTGGTCTACCTTCGCTACACATTGAATTCACCTGAGAAGCTTAAAAAATACTGGTGCCTGGGTCTCACCCCCCAGAGACTCTTGACTAGAATACAATCTAGTTATGGGGATTTCTTTCAAAGAGTCCTCGAGATTCCAATAGGAAAACAGGTTGAGAACCACTGCATTAGGAGACAGTATGGTGTGATTTACATCCTTTGTAATGAATGAGTCTAAGGGATAAGATTTGGGGCCTCACCTTTTGTTTGACTCTTTAGTCATAGTCCTTTACTTATGCCCATACCTTTGTTAGAAAAAAATGTTCCATTTGTGATAATATTGATAGAGCTGAATATGGGTGATGTCTATTATCAGAACAATTCTACCTTGTCTGATGTGCAAAAGCTTTCACTCTTGTTCTCAAATAAACTTTGTTTTGTTTTGGACTCTGGCTATTTAGATGTTGGTTATGTCATTGGTAGCAGAACTCTAGTGTCAAGATTTTTAAGGAAATAGTTTCTTAGATTGTTCCTTAAAAAAAAAAAAAGCTAGAAACAGTGGAAAGCAGAAGCATTCTGTATCCTTGTCAGTCTGTTTCCTTTTTGGGGTCGAGGGGTGGGATACCTATGGTTTTCTCAACTGTGGAAAGTATATGGCAAACTCAAAGATATTTGACTTATAGTTTGATGTTTGCTAGAGATATAGCAGGACTGCTTTTAAAAAGATACTATTTAAAAAGCATATCTATATATGAAAACACCCATGTATATATATGATCATAGAGCTAGGCTGCTTTACTCTTATTTTCTCTCTGAAGTTTAATCATTTATTAGGGGAAACTCCCAGTTTTTCTGTGAGACGGCCAGTTGTACTGGAGATTTTCAAGACCTGAGAGATTGTTTAGGTTCTCTACATTGAGGTGGTTTAGAAGAAGGCACCAAGGGATATCTGCCTACCATGCTTGTCACAGGTACTTAAAATCTTAATTATAAACTAAGTTTGCTTGACTTTAAAAGAAGATGAGGCAATGGCTTTGATCAAGTCACTGATCTGAGAGAATAAAGGTGATAACACTGAGGGACACATTCATTTATGAAGCAGTACCCACCAATAACCAGTTGGTAGAGGTGTTCTGGGTGGCCTATATCATCCCATCTTAGCCCCTGCCAGTGACTCCTGAACTGGAACGATGGCCAGAACCCGAAGAAGGTCCTGAGTGTGTCCTCACCAGGTTGGGTTTGGAACAGTACTTTGCTTCAGGTCTTAGGGACAGAAAATGAATTGCTTTAAAAAACTAAACTGTGAGATGACTAGTGACATGTCCTCCCTTCTCTCTTGTAATACACATGAACAAAAGGGAATGGGAGGGCTGAGAGCAGTCATGCTAGTTGATTTCTGCCATCTTTGTAAATTTGGTTTTCTGTGCTTTAGTTTTACCTCTGAGATGGGAATAGGTTGAACCATAAGCAATTGCCGGTATTCAATCATTTTGATCTTTATAAATGGCAGTTACCACGTTTTAACATAACACGAGGAGGTATAAATGCTCCAAGTTTTAACTGTTCATGTACAGGAATAAACGGGAATCCCCCAGCCTATACAACGCTCCTGAGAGCCACATCCCTGGCCCCATAACTTATTTCTATACTCCAAAGGGACTTTAAAATATTTAATTTGAACAAGCAATATATGCAAATGACATACATTCAAATGGTACTGGAGTGTAGTCAGTGAAAAGTAAGCCCACCTGTCCCTCAGCTACCAGCTTTTCTTCCCAGAGACAGTTTCATGTGTATCCTTCCAGAGGAACTTTATACACACGTGAGCAATATGCACACATATACGTATCTCTTACAAAAATGGTAGCATACAATGCACACTGATATACCCTCGCTTTTTTTATCTAGCAATACAGCTTAGAGAATGTTCTATATGTGCATCTGCCTCATCATTTCTATTGGCATGTGTGTACCAAAATTTGTTTAACCAGTAGAAGTACTGACGAAGTTAATGTTGTTTCTCTTGCTATTTCAGACAGTGTCGTAGTGTTTTACACACCTCATTTTGCAAATACATTAAGTATCTGTAGGATAAATTTTTAGCAGTGAGATTGCTGAGCCAAAAGGTGTGTGTATATATATATATATATATATATATATATATATATATATATATATATATATTTCAAAGGGTTAAAACACATGGATCTCACTGAGATTTCATCTTTCAGGTTATTTTTATTCCCTTCCTTTCCCTCCCCTCCCCTCCCCTCCCTGAGAATTTTACTTGGGTAATTTGTTACCTAGAACAGTTGGAATTTTCTGGAGCTTTAAATTTTGTAGGGGGCATGACTGACCTCCATTGTTGCTTTCCAGGGTAGAGCTGCAGATGCCATTAAGAATTCCAAGTTTTTGCCTTCAAACTTACTTTCTGTATTATTCTCTTTATATTCTTGATTTTGGATCCTGCTGAAGACACTTGTCTTTAGGTACTTTGTTCAAACCAGTGCTGGTGGCTTAACCAGCTAAGCCGGACCTCTGCTCCACAGGCAGTCATACCAGAAGGCGCCAGCAGGTGGCAGGCAGAGCACCACAAGTGGCTCTGGCCTTTTGCAAGGCTTTTCTCTGGAGAGCAGCCAGAATCAGCCTTTGGACTCCTTCCCAGTGACCTGCCCTCCCAGCACATGCCCAGCTCAGTAGAGGTGGGGGCGGGGTTGCCTGATCCTTTTCTCCCACCTAGTTTTGTAGCTATTTCTTAAATGAATGATCAGTCTGAGATTGCCAGCAGCTGCCTTGAGTTGGGCTTCAAGAGGCCACACCCCAGGGTGACAGCTTAGTGCCTACTCCCCCTCCAGGAACTAGCTGGAAGGATTTACATACCATGGCCTGGATGGTTTGGGTTTCCTTAATTGTAGGGCCCTACTTCCTGTCTCTTTCAGCCAAATCTCCCACACCCTTCCCATGAACTAGGAGGTCGTCAGAACAGGCTCTTACTTACCACCCTCTCTACTCCACCCACTCTGCTGCGTTCCCCGGGAAAAATAATGAGCCAGAGATTTGAGAAATTGGCAAAGTTGCTACCCCTTGGCCTGCCTTTCTTGGGTGCATGAGCCCTTGGGAACCAGCTGGGTCCAGGGTTCAGGATGACAACAACCCCAACTCTCCTAGATTTGTGTCCCATCAAATCCCAGTTTCTCTGTTGCTTACTCACTCTCTGACAGAGACCTGCCCAGAACCTCTGTCAGGCAGGGGTCTTGCTTTTCTGTGTAGGGAAGACTGAGGGGAGTTGGAAGGACACAGAACTTAGCTGGTGGGCAGAGGGAGAAAGTGGCAGCTGCAGTGGTGGGTGAAGGCCTCTTCCTAGCCACTCTCTCACACACCATCCTGCAGGAGACTAGACTTGTTTAGGGTCTTAGCAGCCTTGGGGGCACAGGGAAAGGTGCTCCTCTGGACCCTCAAAGCTCTCCTCCTAGTTTAGGTGGTGCCTAGATCTTTAGGGACTGCTAGGTTTTCTTCAGGCTAGAGAAGTAGTATGGGGACAGAGCGGGCTGGGACATCTAGGGCAGGGAATTTTATCCCATTGTGGGCAAGCTATTCTCTACCAGAGAGGCTGAGGTGTCTGCAGTCATCCGGCACCCCAATAAGGTTTAACCCATGTGCGAGACAGAACTTGCAAGCAAACTCAGGGTCAGGCCCCTGCTGGTGAGAGCCCCAGGGTGGGGTGCGGGGCCTGTGGGGGTTCAGGGAAGCCCTGGCAGGAGGCCATCCTCGGTGAGCTCCCTAGGATCATTTCCCAGCAAAGCAGGAATTTGCATACTCGTCGGTTTCCTCATCACTTTCTCAGCTCCTGGAACCAGGAAAACAAAAGAGGGAAAGAGCATGCAGGGCAACTATGCGAGTTTGAGCCCCACCAGCGTCTCAGCACCCGAATTTCTGTCTCAGGATCATTGTCCAGGTCCTGCCACCCTCTTCTTTACACCAACCTGAGCCTGGGTGACCCTTACAGCTGACTTGTGAAGCAGGCCAGGAAGCTGAGGCTCTGAGAGGGGAGGGGAGTTGAGTTGTAGAGGGCCACACGGCCAGTGAGGGGACTTGAACTCAGTCAGGCCTTCTTCCTCTCCTGCTGCTGCCACATGAACTGAGGTATGCTCTGGTCAAATCTAGGATCATTGTGTCCCTTTTACAGGTGGGGATACTGAGGCCCCATTTGTAAAGGTGCTTCAGAGGGTAGGGTGAGAAGTGGTAAGGAGACCTTCCCAGTTAAAACCTAAGTCGTGAGAAAGAAACATCCTGGGCAGTGGGCCTGGCAGCCTCTGAGTGGCTCTGTCCGGAAGTCAGATTGAGAAAGGCCTGGAGGGGAGGCTATAAACCCTGATGGTCAACCCAGCCAGGATGGGGCTGCTGGGAAAGCACGGAGTGTAAGCTGAGGCCAACAGGACACTGAACTGACTCAATCATCCCCAGATCCCAGGCCCAGTTGGCACCTAACACATAGGTTCTGCCTATCAACAAGCCAGCAGGGACAGGTGTGACCTCCAGACATTAGCCACGGCCAGCCTAGACCTGCTGCCCCTTCCCACTCCCACCTGGTCTGCCTGTTCCATGATGCCCCTCACCCCACCATCAAAACAAACATACAAACAAACACTAAAAGCAGCAAATGACCTATAATTCAGCTCTGGTCAATAACCAAGTGAGCCCTCAAATCTACGAATAGCCAGCCGATGGGATGGGAAGAGGGGTAACTCCAGTGTGCTTCCAGGCACTGTGGTGTGCAGATACAGGGCTTGGTAGCTGGGACTGCTGGATACCCGCTGCTGAGCAGATTGGTGGGGTGCTCATTCACTGTCATGCTGGAAGTTTTCCTATATGAATGTAAACTGAAGAGGGTTGTGAGGTAGGGGGCTGAGGGCAGCCTCGCCACCTCTATCCGTCTCAGGGCCCTGAGAATTCCTGTGAACCAGTGCTTGGGGCCTTCCCTTCATCAGGTTTGTGGGGCCAGGAATCCCCCAAACTTGAGGCTCTGCCTGTCTGTCCTGTCCCCCTTCATGGGATCTTGGGCAATTCACTCAGCATTGCCAGTAGCTGATAATAAACAGGACCGTCTGGTATTTTTGTTTCCTGTCCCACAAAAACAAACAAAGGTTCACAAATAACTTTTTAACCTAGAGTACAGCGCTTGATTGGAAAAAATATTAAATAAGGCAATGACATATCTTTGTGTAAATAAAAACCTCCCGAAGAGGCTGGAAGCAACAGGCATGGGGCACCTTGAGCGTGTTGTGGATTGTGGATGGATTCCTCCTCCTCAAACCCTGTCTGAAGCTCAGGCTTCTAAAGAACTTTCAGTGTGAAGAACAGTGCAGAGGCCTAGTGTGCAGGGAGATATCTAAGGTGGCATTTTCTTCAATGTGCTGCACAGCTGCTCTGTGGTAAGACAATTTCTTTAAAAAGATACTATAAAAGCTCCGCAAACAATAAGTACAAATTATGTGTGATGTTCAAAGATATAATTATTAAAACTATTTTTTTTCCATTTTCCCCTGATGATAGTGTTTGTTTGGGGATGATCTGACAGCCCAGCTCTTCACTTAAAATATTTAACATTTATACCTCATTTTTTCACCTGTAAAAAAAATAATGTATATTCCTGCCTGGTCTCTTTCCTTCTAGGGGCAGATGAGAAGGTAGATGGTGGTTGGAGGTGAACACAGCCCACAGAGAACAACACCAGAGGCACTTTAATGGGCACTGACTACATGCCAGGCATTGGGTCACACACCTAACACGTACCATCTCATGCAGTCCTTACAGCAATCCTGTAAGGTAGAAACCATTATTATCTCCACTTCATAGATGAGGCAATGGAGACTCAGAGTGGGGTAGTCACTTGCCCCGGGTGACAAAACCCGTGGCAGAGCCAGTTCTTGAGTTTGAAATCAGGAGCGCTAAGCTCCCAGTTGGAGATTACTCTGGCATTGCCTCTCCAGGCTGCTTCTGCCAGCACCCCCTGCTCCGCTGTACGACTCTGGGTCTAGGACACAGCAATTTCTGGGAGGATGGGGACCAGGGCTGAGTGCCTGAGGGCTCCCCCACACGCACTCTACCCGGCTCCTCAGAAGCAGGTAGTTTCCCGTCCTCAGCTCTGGTCATAGGGCAGAAAGGGGAACAGACACCCCTACTTGACACCCACACCACAGTCTCAGGACTCTAGCCTTTTTCCACTTCTGCTTCCTACCTTCCCCCACCCCTGCCCACGTCAACAGGCTCTTCTTCTTGAGCCTCGGCCCCAAAGGGACTGAGTGCTTTCAGTGGAGCTCAGCAGGTCTGAGGTGCATATCCCTGACCATCTATCACCCAAAGGCCAGTTGGACCAGCAAGTGTAACAAAGGCCATCACCTCTTAGAGGGGCTCACATTATACTTTATTGACGTGTTAAGAGAGGCAAGTACATTCCATTTAAAATATTAACATTACATGTACTGCCCCCCCCTAACCCAAAAGGAAGGGTGAGATGACTCTACATACAGAAAAAGGGGCAGGGAGGGTGGGGACAGCAGGTACTCGATCCCTTGCAGGGGCAACGGGATAGGTAGACTGAGTGGACAGAAGGTAGGTTATTAAGAAGCATCTTGCTTACTAACATGAAGCCTTGTGCCCTGCAAGAGAGCACAGATGAGGCCTCATTAGCTTAGAGGAGGGGCCCTTAGAGGGCAGGCACACGGTGCCCAACTAGCCAGCCAAGCCTGGCATCCCAGGGACGGAGTGGAGGTGGGGGGCCATGCACAGGGTCCCCAGCCCAGGCCTCTGATCCCCCAGCCTCCCTCCCCGCCCGCTGAGAGAAAGTGGGGTTTGGGCTTCAGCCACGGACCAACGGCCGGTACCGGCAGTGTCTCCTTAAACTACAGAGATACAATGTGCATCAACAGGGTGATCACTTCTGGCCCACTTGGGCAGACAACTAGAGGTGCCGAGTGGGCCAGAACCAATCCTACAGTATCTTTGGTTTGTGGGTTCCCTTACCTACTTTAATCCTCCCTCTGTCCAGCCTCCAGTGCAAGCCAGGGCTGGGAACAGGCTGCTCGATAGCCCACAGCCCAGCCTGACAGCCCTTGGAGGGCTGCCAGGGCTGCCTACTCACTAAGGTGCTGGGACTTGTAGGAGAGGATCTCGGCAGCCAGCTGCTGGGGGTCCAGGAGCTGCGGAAAGCGCCCCATCACGGCCTCCACCAGGCGTGGAGGGAAGACGCCACACAGCTTGGTGTACACACTGGCTCGCTCCTTGACCAGGTTGCCTGCCCCAGCCCATGGGCCTCTGTCAGCCCCTGGGCCCAGCACCTGGGGCTCCTGCAGGACTGGGGTGGGTGGGGGCAGCTGGTACGGCTCTGACCAGTACTCTCGAGGTGGAAAGGCGGCTGGTGGGGGTGCGTAGTCGGCAGGCACACTGAAGTGGCCGGCACCCACGGCCCGTCCAAAGGCAGAGAAGGCCGCAGTGGCTGGGAGCTCAGCCCCGTAGGGGTTGTAACCAGCATAAGGGCCTCGAGGGGGGCCCGGTTCACCAGAGGCTCCTCCTCGAACCCCCCACAGTTCTGACATCTGGCTCTCCAGGGAGCCGATGCCCGAGTCCAGGCAGTCCTGGGAGGTGTATGGGAGAGAATCCAGGGTCTGCGGGAACCAGTCCGTGGGCCCAAAGCTGCCACCACTGCCCCCACTAGGTGGGAGGCTCCTGCCTGCAGTCGCCGGGACAAAGGTCTGGGGCAGACCCTCTCGGTGGGGCCCTGGGGATGCTTGGGTTCCCAGCTTCTTCCCTTCCAAGCTGCGTGGCTCACACTCTGTTGACTGAGAGCCAGGCTGAGGTGGTGGAGAAGGCCTCTGGCCACTTTTGTCCTTGCCCTGGGCCCGAGGGGGTGAGAGGAGGGCATTGGCACGGAGCTCATCAGCCAAGGAGCGCTGGGGGCGGCTTGGCCGCTCGGGGTGGAAGAACCTGCACTTGATCCCATAGGTGCACTTCCTCCCTGGAAGAGAAGGGAGGGGGATTGTAAGCAGGAGAGCTCCAGAACCAGGGGTGGCACAGGAGACTTGGAGTCAGGTGGTTGCCAAAAGGAAGAACTTGGGGCACGGGCCAACTTAGGTGAGAGGAAGGGGAAGGAGAAAGGAGGGTCATGGAGGGTGGAGCTGGTTCTCTTACCATAGGGACATGGCTGCTTCCTGTGCTCGGTTGTGAGTGGCTTCTTACGCAGGAAGTTGTCCAGGCTTGGCCCATGACGGCCCAAGGGGTCATCAGGGGGCATGAACCTGCAAAGTAGGTGGGAGATGTGAGGGGGGCTTCCAAGTGCTGGTCAGGGACTGGACAGCAAACCTCATTTGGAAGGATAGGAGGGAAGCTCTTAAAAGTGGTGCCCATCTAGCAGGACATCCCTGGGCTCTGCGTGGGACTGCCCTAAGGGAGGGGAGGAGGTCCCAAGTCCAGAGGGACTCAGCTGTAGGCACCTTTAGGGCAATCCTTGTGCTAGGAGCTGAGGCCACAGGGAGACCAGCAACCTGAAAATCTGAATCTAAGGCTGTGTCCACTGGCCTCTGGTCAGACATTAAGTGATGGGGACTAGGGAGGCTTTCTTGGAACCACTGACTACATCCTGTCACAAATGCTACTGCTCCATCCCCCAAATCATAAACCCCCTCCCTTGGCCTGGTCCCAGCCTGACCCTTCTTATGCGGTGCCATGTCCATCTCACTTCCAAACCTGCCTGGATCCAAGGCCACGGCCCCCAGCCCCACCTCTCCTAGGGGCACCTCAGGTTTCCCCTCAGGACCCCAAGGCCATCGGCCTCCCCGCCTTTGAGAACGCACTTGTCGTTGACGAAGGAGTACATGAGCAGCCGCTCCTCGATGAAGCGCTTCCACTCCTGCCGCTCGCTCTGGAGGTCCCGGTAGGTGTCGTTGGAGACCACTACTCCGTCTGACTCGAAGGCCAGCTTCACGATGAAGCGGTCGTCGTAGCATACCACCCGTTTGCCACCCACACGCCGCGACGGTGTGAACACCAGGATCTTCTTCTTCTCCAGTTCCCACAGGATGTGCTGGTCTGGGCAGTGGCAGGGACACGGATCAGGGCGCAGACTGGAGTCAGAGCCAGGCCCGCAGGGCTCCCTTACCTCCTAGTGGCCAGCATGGGGGCTCCTAGCTCCAGGTGCATGAGGGCAGGAGGAGGTTCTGCTAAGGCCACCACCACAGCCCCTCCCCTGCCCTGAGCTTTGTGCATGGTTTGCTGCCTGAAAACCAAGGACACCTAGGAACAGGCCCGCAGGTCTGCTCAACAAAGGCCCCGGAGCACTAAACTGGGCCTCACCCTTTTCTCCTTCTGGACACCAGGTCTGTTCATGCCATAGGTGTTCACCCAGCTGGTCCCATAGGGGTCCCTGAATGAGCCCCAGTTTGAGCTGGGGCAGGATACATGTCTTGTCTTTGTCCCCTGTAGCCAGGATAAAGCTACCAGAGCCTATGCAAAAGGGGCCACTTTTCTTGGAGTGGGTGGCCCCAGCCAGCCTGCCCACAGACCTTGACTTCTAGAGAAATAAACTCAGTTTTTACTCCCAAAGGTTGGGGGCTCTTGTAAGAACAATGGTGACAACTTACATTTATTCATATATGACACATATCCTATGTGTCATATATTCACATATACTATGTGTCAGCCACTCCTCTAAGCACTTATCATGTATTAACTTATGGGATCCTCACAACAACCCTGTGAGGTTTATCAACCCCCACCTGTGTCTCAGATGAGGAGCAGGTGGCTCAGAGCAAGGTGAGCCAGAAGGGACAGAGCCAGGATTCCAGAGCCCATGGGCTCAGCCACCACACTACGCCTCTGTACCACGGGGGATGTGGGGAGAGGGTGCCACCATCAGGTGAGGGGAATGCCCAGTACTCATAAACAGAGGCTGCACAAGGTGACCTCCCAGGATCACTGTTCAGAGTAGGCATGCTGAGGCCAGCACAAGCTGGGAAAAGAAACGCTGGTCCTTGCTTGAGGACTAGAAGTCACTGGTCACACCCAAAGGGTCTTGCCTAGTGAGAGCTCCAGGAGCAGTAAGACCACCTTCTTCCAGAGGTGCCACTCACCTGTGATGGGCACATCCGGCCGAGGCTGCTCCTTCCTCCAGGATGGTACAAATGCTGTGATGTCTGTGTGGCCACGTTCCAGAAACCAGTTCACGGCCAGCAGGATGCCACGGCAGGAGAAGACCTCCTTGTTCCCATGGCTGGAAGGAGGAAAGGGGTTGGAGTCAGCCCATGAGGGTGGCTAATCTACTATCCACTAGGCCTGGGCAGGAAGGATGCAGGTCCCACTCCAGCCCCTGCTGTGGTTCAGCCCACCACCCTCAGGCTGGGGCTTAAGGCCTGCATTCCCTCCCAGATCGCACAGGGCCTGGGATGGCCAGACCTGGGATTTTCCCTGAGGTCCCATCTCCCGACAGTGAGGAAACGCCCAGGAATCTGGCAGCACTCGCTCCTCACATGGGGGAGGCTCAGACCTCTTGCAACACACCTGGGGGTGGGGGAAAGGAGCAAGAGATTTCTGGTTCCTGCTCCACCCGGGGGTGCTGGGACCAAGGGGACACAGATGTACACAATTAGACTGAGTCACCATTCCTCCCTCGCCTGAGGATGGGGGTGGGAGATCACATTCCTCCCCGACACCACCAACTAACTGAAGAGAAACCAGATTTCTCCAAGTTAAAGTATTAAAGTTCAGTCCTGCACAAACCACAGAGGCTGGGACTGAGGAGGGCCAAGTGGAAGGAGCCACGATTCCAGCCTTCAACAGGATCCCCATGTCATTGGCAGGCAGGTGGCTACAGATGCAGGAGGCTGCTCAGGAGCCTTTCAGTTTGAAAGTGAAAGGACACTGCCTTTCCTACCAAGACTGCCAATTCCCCAAAATGCCCTGCCCTGTCCTCTTCTCACCTTTCTCAGAAGGGCATGACTTGAGGCAGATAGTCTGGACCAGGGGACTCTGATAGCAGTATAGCTGGGATATGGAACATGCCCTTTTCCTGGTCTCATGACCAAACTTCACCCATCCTAATGTGGATCCAGGAAGCCATGAGGTAATGCTGGGTTACCCTGGCTCAATTTTTCTAGCTCAGACACAGGCCTGGTTGTCTGCAGCCTCCGTAAGAAGGGCCCATGTTGGGGGGACAACTTTTCTGTTTGCTTGGGGCCAAAGGCAGACCACCAAAGTGGAGGGTCCCACTGGATTCCTGGGAAGGTGAGAGAGGGATGGGGGGCTCTCAAGTAATAATGGGTATGGTGGAAGGGCTCTGGGACCAGGCTGGGGGGCTGGAGGGGGCCAGCTGGGGATCCCTTCCCAACAGCTCCTGCCCCTGACTAACCTCTTAGTAAACAACTCAGAGACTCTCATATTTAGCAAATAAAACAGAATAAAAGTTACACAAAAGAGGCAAGTCCATGGTCAACCACATCCTGTGGGTGGCTTTGGGGGGGTTGATAGCTGGAGACCCAAGAGGAGGTAGAGAAGGATATGAGACAGTTGGGGGGCACAGAGGCTGTCTAGGGGTGAGGCCAGGACTCCTGGGTCTGAAGGTTTCTGTAAATTGTAGGGGAGGCAAAGTCCTGCCTGAAGGCAGTGCTCATCCACCAGGGGGGGCCTCCTAGGCAGGTGCATCTGCCAGAACACTTATGATAAAAGTTAACATTTACTGAGAACTCTGATCCAAGCCCTGATCTATGTACTTAACACTAAATCAACAGCAAGCTTCTGAGGTCGGTACTATCATTAAAGATCCCTTTTCCCCTTTATTCAGATGAGAAAACTGTGGTCTGCAGAGGGCAACTAGTTGCCAGAATCATACAGCAGCAATTGTGAAACAGAGATGCAAACCCAGAGCCTGTACTCATAACCGCCATGGGTATTGATGATGCTCAGATAGGTGCTAATCCTGACAATGGGGATTGAGTGGGGATTAGCAAGTACTGAACTCCTACTGGAGGCCAGGTGCATCACACACCTCCCTTCTCCATTCCTACAAGGCTAGCTGTTAACAGGAGGAAACCAAGGCTCTGATACTTATCTAAGATCCCCTGGCTAGTGGTAAGAGACAGAACTTGAACCCAAATCTGCAGCCATTAGATTGCTTTCTTGTCCTTAACAGCAAGACCTGAAGTTTGTTTAGGAGAAGAAAAAGCTTCCCAATTTGAACAGTGTTAAGAGAGAGGAGCAGGCAGGCTGGGGACAGGAAAAATGATGCATCTGGCAAACTCCTGCTCCTTTGTCAGGACCCATGTGAGGTGTCACCACCACTGAGAAGCCTTCCTTGAGTTTCCAGGATGGGTTAGGTCCCTGGTCTGTCTTCAAAGTGCCCAGTGCATTGAGAGGGACTAAAATTAGCAGTAGGGAGGCACTCTTCATCTGGGGGACAGTATCTGGCGTTCTGCTTCCTCCATTGTATCACTCCTTTCCCTGCGCCTTCTGCTCTGTCTCCCCAAGACCATGGGGTGTGATCATCTCTGGCTTGGCTTCCTCTCTCAGGTATGCAGTTTACAGATGCATCCCTCTACCTCCTTCTATAAACACGTGTGCACATGTATATGCCCCATCCTCGGCCAGCATCCCCAAGCCCTGGAACTTAATGGGATGACAGGGTTTCCAGGACAGCATACTGCCTTTGGGCATCAAAACCCTTGGCTGGGGACAAGTCTGCTCTCAGCTGCTCTAGCCTCCAGAATATTCTCTTGGCAGGCAGTCAGAGCCTGACTCTTGGCAGAAGCAGAACACCAGATACTGCTCTTCCAGGCCAGAGTGCCTCCCTACAGCTAACTTTAGTCCTTCTCGCTGCAATGGAGGAAGCTCTGCTGGCACAGGAAAACCAGATATCCTCCCACTCCCACCACAGCCCTGCTTGTCTAGAAGGTCGGGGTCCCCCAGCCTGGCTAACTAGACACTGGTAAGATGTGTGAATATGTAGGAGACTCCAACTCAGGGGCTCCCACCCTAGGACAGAGGGCAGGGCCCAGCCAGGCTACCCAGGTGAAAGGTTCTGCCAGGGCTGGGCCCAGCTAGAGAAAAATTCCCTTAGAAGGAAACAGAGGTGAATTTCCCCACGATTTGCATATCGTGGGGGCTGGCCCGCCTGCCCTTGTGGGGGAGGGGGCAGCAGGGCAAGAACTCAGTAGCAGCAGAGACAGGAAGTTTGAGGCTGGAATTCCCCTCTTGCTACTGCCCTAGCTCAGAAACCCCCAGCAGATCTGCCTCACCAGCCAGAGCCTCCAGCCACCCCGCCTCCACCACCTGCCCCTCCTCCTTCTCAGGCCCCTCCTCCTTCTGCCAGGATACAAACACACACAGCACATGGCTGCCCAGGGCTCAGCATTCTGGCAAAAGCCCCTGGAGGAAGGAGTCACAGATGCATCCTGGCACCTTACCTAGCTATACACTGCTGGAGCCTTGGAGGGGACCCCTAACTTTCAAAACACATGTGACCAGCTGCCACTGGCACATGAGAGCCAGCTTTACCTAACTTTCCACCCAGGCTCAGCCCATTTCAGAGATGGGAAGACTGACCTAAAGGTGGCTAAACTAGGCCAGGAGTGGGAGGGGCGGAGGAGCCAAGAGCATCTAGGCCTCAGGTAGCCCACCTGGGAGATCCCTGAGGGCAGCCAGTGAAGGAGCCCTCCTTACTCCCCACTCGGGGTCTGGGAGTAAGGAGGGCTTACTCCCTGTCCATGCCCACAGGAACTCTTCCTGGTGAATGATGCATCCGCCTTGGCTCAAGCCCTCCTCTGAAGGACTGGAAGAAAGCAAGGCCAGAGAGGGCTGGGCTTGGATCCAAGGGGAGGTCTGGGCTCCCTGGGGTCAGGAGCAACCCTGGCCCTGCCCCACCCCATTCCCTGTTAAAGCATGCTTGGGTAGGGGGTACTGGTGGTGCTGAGTCCTGGCTCTGGCCCTGGGGAGTTCCCAGAGTCCAGTCCACCCCAGGTGGCTCCTGCTGATTCAGAATGGACCCAAGTCACAGTTCACCTGAAGCCAAATCAACAGGCCATTCCCCCCTGCCCCCTATGTAGAGTTAAATCCTCGAGGTCACTTTTGGTCACAGCTATGAAGTCCTCAGTAGCTGGGTCTGCTTCCAAGGGAGCCCAAGTCTGAGATAAGGCCCCAGGCCCCTCAATAATTGTAATAACCATTACTGTTACTGTTTTCTGAGCAGTTACTCTCTCTAGGTACCACGTTTCACTTCTTACAACTACCACCTGAGGAGCTGGGTCCGACCTGTCTTATGGATGAGGAAAGACAGCTCAGAGTGGGTGACTCCTGGCTCCTCCATGAGTGAGCTGGAGCCCAGTCTGATCCCCTCCACTGTACTGCCTCATGTCACAGGACAGGAACTGAGTGCTGGCCCTTGGGGAGAGACAAAGAGCAAAGCTGAGCTCTGGAGACAGAGGACCTGAGTTCAAATCATTACTCCAGTGGTGGGACCCCCAAACAAGTCTTTGAGCATCCGTTCTCATCCCTAAAACATTCCCAGCAAACCCTCTTCCAAGAAGCCAGGAGGATGACGGGAGCCTCTTGGCACACAGTAGGGCTTCAACAATGGGCTTTCCCTTCCTCTAGACTAGGGTGTGAGAGCAGGTTGACTCCTTCCTGAAGGACCCTCTACAGGAGGTGCAGACACAAGGCCACCAATCCCAGCCGCAGACCAGGTCTTGGTTACAGAAATGACACATACCTCATGGCCACATTGCTCCCGTCGATGACCACAGGCCTCAGGTCACTGCCTTCCTTGTCTTCCTCTGGGGATGAGGGCTCCAAGATGGGAGCCTTTGGGGTGCCCCCGCCCCTGGGGACCAGAGGGAGCTGAGGGGAGTGTTCTGGGGAGGCCTGGCGCTCCCTCTCAGCTGCTGACCCATGTTTCACCAGCTCGCCCAGCACTGTGTTGGTGTCCGCCTGGACCCCCAGCTTCTGCAGGACGCTGTGGATCTCAGCAGATGAGTAGCCCAGCTTCCGAAAGAAGTCCACCTTCATCTGCAGTTCAGCAGCTGCTGCCTCCTTAGCAGGGGGTTCCTGGGCAGACCTGGGGGTACCTTGGTTGTCTTCCAGTTCCCACAGACTCATGGCGGAGGGGATGGCTTCCTGCATGGGCCTCTCTCACCAGCCACTCAGCTCAGAATGGTGAAAAGCACCTGTCACAGCTCCCTGTAGGACAACTACAAGGGTTAGGGATGGGAAATGGTTTTTTCTCCCACCTTGCCCCACCCAATAGGATGAGGCAACATTGACTGGTGGCACTATGCAAATCAATCTTCACTTGTTACCTCTGTTAGTCCTCTAACAAAAGCTCTCCCAGTTAGGGATCATCAGTCCCTTTATACAAAGGATGAAACCAGCTAGACATTAAGAACTTGCTCAAGGTCATCTAGCTGATGGCTGTTGGCGCAAAGGATTTGAACTCAGGAAGTATGACTCCACCTCCTACCCCAAACACAGCCCCACGCCAACCTAGGGACCCAGAAAGTCTTGGGAGGCCTCAAGGGACCTCGCCGCGCCCCCATAGCTGCGGGGCGGGGCGCTCAGGTGGAAACCTGGGGTTGGGCGTGCGCTGTTGTAGGGGGTGGGGTGGGTGGGGAGGAGGCCGGGGGCTTCCCCGCTGAGGACATCGCCCCCGCCCGCCCAGCGCTCGGAGCCAGGCCCAGGAAACTCGGGGCCCGTGGCCAGACTCCTGGACCGGTGAAGGAGAACTTTCCGGGGAGACCCACTGGCGAGAAAAGTTGCTGGGAAACTCTGGTTGGCCGCTGGGCTATATGACGCGGAGGCTGTCCCGGCCCTTGGCTCCCCCTTCGGAGCCTGACTCCCTTTCCCTTGGGTTTCCCAAACTTGGGATAAGTTGGAAGGGATCCCGAGGGCCGGCAAGGCCGGACGGGACCCGCGGCACGTTCCTCCCCGTCCCGTCTGTCTAGCCGGGGCCCTCCCTGCCCCCTCCTCTGCCCTCGCCCCACCGCGCGCGACTCACCCCGCCGTGAATCTGGCGCAGCCGGCGGCGTCTCCATGGGGCCGAGTTCCAGGGGCAAGGCCAGAGGCGTCTTTATATGAGCGGGGGACGGGCAAGCCGCGTTAAGGACCGTGACGCGGAAGCCGGGCAAGGGAGGAGCTAGTCGGCCCCAGCGGCAGGGGGCGGAGCGGCCACCGCCCCTTCCTGCTCCGCCTCGCCCCGCCTCGCCCCGCCCCCGCCTCTGGCCACGCCCCAGCGGGTGACCGCACGCGGCCCAGCTGGGAATAGGGGCCGGGTAGGCGGGGACGCAGCCCCTTCCGTGGACCTCCAGGACGGGCCGCAAAAAGTTCGGGAGGGCGGGAGTGCAAAGCCGGCATGCGGAAGGTAAGCACAGGCGGAACCAGGTACGCGCACCGAGTCAGGCACGACCGACCGAGATGGGTACAGAGGTGCAGTGACAGGTACAGGCACGTACGTTCAGACTCTTGACAAGTACGTCCCGGATTGAGAAGGTACAGCCAGGAACGCATTGAATGAATCAGGTACACAGAGATTGGTCCACGTACCGTTGGAACTAGGTTCATAAAGATGGGTACACCCAGGCAGGCCCTTTCAGATAGTGACAGGAGCACTCAACAGGCACACCGAGGTGGGGCCGCACTCAGAACCAGGCACGCATTTTCTGAAATACCAGGATAGAAAGGCGGGTACAACTAGCAGATGTGCAATGACGGAGGTGGAAAACCAGGCAAAGGTGCATTTACACCAGTCACCGTGTGAGTGTTCACAGAATGCTCTCTTACACAGCTGTGAAACTCACGGAGGCCACCCACGCCTCCACGAAGATGCTTTTAGGTTCCCAGGTCAACCAGTCATGATCCTACATTGAACACACCATTTTACAATATCTACCCATGGGCTTAGTTTTACCCTTGAGAAATTCAGAAAAGGCTTAATTTAAAGTCCCAGCTGGAATGACTTTAAACCAGCACCAGGAGCTCCCATTCCATTATATTAGCTGCCCCTTTGCCACTTTTGAAACTACCAGTGACCGAGGACACAGGGGAGACTCTTCTGGTGGAAAGGTAAGGCCTGGGACCTGCCTTCAATTGTGTGTGTGAGTGTATGTGTGAACAAAGGGAACACGGAACCCACAAGCTAGAGGACCAAACCTTGTCAGTGCCAGCAGCTCACTTTGCAAATGGGGAAATTGAGGCCCAGGGAACTAAGGTATTCAGTACTCCTGTGTGTGCCAATACCTACACATTTTCTCTGCCTTATCATAGGCATGTATCCTGTTGTAAGGTTAGGATTAATGTTGTAGCCAAAAATTGTTTATTGTAAGATACACTGTACACTCTGTACATGTGTAGCTTAATGAATAATTAATAAAAATAAAAACATCCATGTATCTATCACCTAACTTAAAAAACAGATCTGTGACAGTACCTTTGAGGCCCTCTGTATGCCTCCATTGCAACTTCCTCTCTTCATACTGAAGAGCCACTTTTCGTTCTAATGTGCTAATCATTTCCTTGATTTTCTTTTAATTTTATCCCTTTTGTATGAATCTCTAAACAATATATTGTTCAGTTTTGCTTTTTTTACTTTGTGCAAATGGAATCATTGTTTATGATTATGTGGCTTTCTTTTTTCATATAACATTGTGTTTTTAAAAAAATTTGTTTCTATTGCCTATGTACCTGTAATTTATTTATTTTATTATTGAATAATATTCCATTTTAGAATATACCACTGGTTATTTATCCATTCTCCTGTTATTGGATATTGTTTATAGGTGCTTCCCACCCCCCCTCATTATAAAGAGTGTGCTTTGGATATTCTTGTACATATCTTAATGCAATTGTAGAATTGAAGAAATGGATGCTCAGAGATTCAGAAAGATGAGGTCACTTGCCCAGGATTCTGGAGCTGGTGGAGCTGGACATCACATAGCTCTAAGACATCCATCTCCACATTGACACCCGCTTGTTCCTGGAGGCCACAGACCACCCCACGGAGGAGGGAGTATGTATTTCTAGCTGGGTTCCAAAGCTGTTCCTCTGGACTTGCCTGACTCTTCCTAGTCAAGTCCTTGCTTTGTTCCATGGTCATCTTTAGTATGCCCTCCTCTGTGTCCTCCAGGGACACAACCTCCTCAGATGCTCACAGCCACTCTTGCTGAGCACTGTGTATGCTGCACCCATCATCTTCCCAACAGCCCCTCATAGAGTTGAGAAAAACTCAGTGCTGTTAGGCATTTATGCATAGTCGTAACTATTTTTAAGAGAGGAAAAATACTAATAAGTACAGGTTAATAATCAGAATGATAAGTCAACCACAGCGATAATGCCTCACATTTATGAAGTGCTCACTAGGCCACAGGCACGGTGCCAGCACCTTGCAGACATTTCCGTGCCTTTGCATCAGCCCATGAGTGTCCTCCCCTCCTTCCCTCCCTACTGCTGCCTGGCCAGTTCCATTCATCTTGTTGATGATATCACCTCCTCTGTGAGGCCTGCCGGGACTCCTTAGATGCTGAGTTGCTTCCTCCTCTGTGTTCCCCTGTGTTTCTACGTGCTGGATTGTGATTGCTTGCCTGGAACCTTCTCTGGGGCCAGGACTGGGCTGGGACTCCACCCATGCTCCCAGGCTTCTCACTACCCAGCACTGTGCCAGTGGGAGCCGGCAGGACTGGGCAATGAGTCACTCAGCTCTGTGGTCTCCCGGAGTGAATGAAGTCTTGCTCTCTTCCGGCTCATAAAACTTGCTCTTTCCTGAGAAGCCAACTCTCTTCTGCATAACACAGGGCTGCTCCGGGAAACTTCTGCTCTACTTACAGCTGGATTTTGCACACCTTGGCCCCAGGAGCCCTCTGGATCTCCTGGTGCCCAAACCACACACACCTCTCTGCCTCTTGCACACCTTTCTCACTGGTTGAGCTTGCCAACTTCCTTCCTGGAACTTTCCTGCTCTCCTGCCACCTGCCTGCACCTCACCGGCCTGGATGAGATCTGCAGAGCTCCGGGACTGGTCACCCGCTAATTGAGGGTGAGGTGGGGGGAAGCTGGAGAGGGAAAGATCCCAGGAATTAATTACCTTTGCCTTTTGTAGCTCCACTGGGCAGCTCAGATTGGGGAGGACATAGGAGCTAGGTCACCTGTGTAGGAATGATAGGCAGACTTCCTCCAACCCTTAGCAGAGTGGCTGCAGAAGTTAAATTCAACAAGACCTCCTGAAAGTACAGAAAAGGCCAGGTTCCTCCCATGTTTTGAGGCTCCTGGTGTATTTTAAAAGACTTGTTACAGTAAAGCTAACTGTAATGGAACAAATAAACTCTTTTCTTCACATATTCAATTGCAGTGCAGTATATTTGGACTATTGACAAGATAATTAGAGGATTTGTTTTTTAAATTTATTATTTCCCTGGAGAAAAGGCTGGGGCAGGGAAAAGGTAAGCCTGGAATGGCTTGTGGTACCAGAGTTAGGAAGTGCTCAAAACTCAAAAGGATAGGGGTGTGTCAAAGAGACCCAGGAGCTATAAGCTCCCAAAGGCCAAAGCTACAACAATTATAGCAATAAAATAAATAATCTAATACTCATTAGATTATAACCTAAGGCATAAGATACATATCTGTGAGTCCATACTGGTAGAAAAAGTGATTGAATAAACAAGTAACTGAGAAAGAAGAGACAAATCTTCTAAATAATATATGTATATTCTCCTTCCTCCAGCTTAATTAACCCCTCATCTAATAGAAACTTTACAGTGGAGAAACCTATCAGGCATCGCTTTGACCAAGTGATCAAGGTCAACATCACCAATAATTCGTCAAGTGGATATCATGTGATGAGGAGGGCACTTCACTTCCCTGGTATTCTTTCCCCAAACCCATAACCCCAGAAAAAAGAATCAGACAAACCCTAGCTGAAAGACATTCTACAAAATACTTGACCAAGCAAGAATCCTCAAAACTGAAAGGGGCATGAAAAGCATAGAAAGGAATCCTCAAAACTGAAAGGGGCATGAAAAGCATAGAAACACCAAAGGACACTAGGAGACACGCCGACTGCAATATGGTTCCCTTGGTTGGGTCATGGGTCAGAGGGAGCATTAATGGAAAAGCTGGTTAAATTAAAATAAGGTCTGGACTTTGGTTTACAGAGACGTACCAGTGTTGTTTTAATTTTTGGTTTTGACAATGTACCACAGTAGTGTGACAAGATAACATTAGGGGAAACCGAAACTGGGTGAGGGGTATATGGGAACTCTGTACTATCTTTGCAACTCTTGTGTAAATCTAAAATTAATGCCAAAATTAGTTGATTTAAAAATATATATAATTTCATAGGCTTTACAGGTGGTATGTGTTTTGGTAATAGGGCCAGATGTCTTTGTTCATTTCTATTGATATATATTCTGTGACTAAGAAGAATCATTTAGAGATGTCGTCCAAAGTCTAAACCTAGGGACTTTTTATCTGTGGGGCCCTCACCACCTGGCCCTTCTGCTCCCCTCCCCGCTTCAGTTCATTTACCCTTGCTCCCTCTTTTCTGAACCTTGAATGCTCACATTCTGCACTGTTAGGGTAGGAAAGCCCCAGAAAGACTAATTAGCCCACAATCTGTGTTTTATAGCTGGGGAGACTGAAGGTGGGAAAGGGACTTGCTGCTGGCCAAGTAGCAAGTTAATTTAGGCAAAGCTGAGAATGGGACCAGCCAGGCTCTCTCCATCCCGAGCATCCCTGGCCCCATTTGCTGCAGATACAGGGGTCAGGTGCACACAAGTGCTCAGAAATGATGGTGACTAACTTGGGGACCTGGTGAGGCAACACACCTACCTCAAGGGATGGTAGGCTTCCAGGTGTCTGTTGGGGAGCGTGGTTGCTGTGAGGTTTCCCTTTAGACTCACTGTACACTCCCTTAACCCGTGAATCCCACCTGTCTGGAAGATCCAGGAGAGGTAGATCTCAAGGAAGGCAAAAAGGGTGAGTCTGCATGCCTGCCTTTCCCACCCAAAAACCATTACTGTGAAGGGGTCAGAAGGAATTCTGCAAAGCCATGAGAGTATGCAGAGGGGTTGAGCCCCAGTTTTGAGGCTGAACCCTCTCTAATCTGTACTGGGGGACACAACATTGATGATATACTGGAAGCTACCAGAGAGGCCCCTGGCCTTCCCTAGGGCCAAGAGGGTAGGGGCTGGGCTGAGGTGGCCCTGCTTCTAAGCATGTTGGGGTAGACATTCATGCCCTATGGTCCAGAGAGGGGAGAGGTCTGCCCCTATCTGTCCCAGGGCCCCTGCCGCTGCCTCCTTCACTGTGTTCCCATACTGAACTGTAATGGTCTGGAGTCCTACTGTCTCCCCACCTGACTATGGCTCCTTGAAGATGGGTCCCTAGGACAGAACCTGGCACAGATGTGGGTAAATACTCGGTGAGTCAATGCATGAGCTAGCTGTAGTGGTTCCAGGTATGTTTTGCTGTGGATATCTCTATTATATCCCCTTTTCCAAGTCCAGCTCATGAATGTCTCCTCATGTCTGTAAAAGGGCAATCATAGGCCTAAAAACTCAGGAGCTTGAAATTTATCTGCAGTCTTTAACTGAGTCATCTGCGAAGAGTCAGAAAGGAATGGGGAACTTGAAGCTGTATGTGGATGGACTTGAAACTAAGCCAGGTCATCTAACTACAGAGTCAGGAACTTGCTGCTGGCTGGCTGACATCAGCTCATGTGGTCAGTGTGGCCACCCACAGATGTGGTTTTTGTCGTGATCAGGATCAGCTCACAAGATCCTGAAGGTCACTAGTGTGCAGCTCACATGCTGGTCAGAAGTTCTGACGGGTGGTTGGAGATATCACTGGCTAATAAACATGCAATAGGAAACTTGCTGTTTGTCTCTATAGCACCCTTTGCCCAATTCCTACTTTGTAAGAGTGCTGGGAATTGCCCAGCCTTGTGATCTGGTCAGAAACGACCTCAGTCCTAACTGGATTAAGCCAATGAGACTATCGAATCCTCCAGGCTATAATAATTGGTCAAAAAAAGGCAAATGACCTAAATCAGGTCAACCAGAGTTAATGACTCTCAATTCTGGGTCTTTTCTTTGAGCTTACTGGGAAGCAAGTGCTGTTTCTTGTCAATCACAAATGAGAAAGGCAAGTAGTGCTAGAAACTTGTGGAAGCCATCTTGTGACACATCATAGGAGGCAGAGCCAAAAGACTGAGAGAACACAGGGCCTTGGTAACAGCTGCTGGATCAAGCCTTGCCTGAAGCTGTTCCTGGTTCTAAACTTTTTGGCTATGTGAGTTCATAAATTCATTCACAACAAAACATATCTTAGATAATGGTAACAATAATTACTTAATCATTATTAAGTACATAATAATTACCTAAATACAGCTTAGGAGTAAAATCTTATAAAATATAAGGTCTGTGGGGATGGTTTAGAAGTAATAAAACAGACTCTTAGTGGTGAAAGGTCAGCAAACTGCTGATCTAGTTCAAGCTTTGCTGTTTGGCACATCATAAAACCAAGGGTCAGAGAGGTCATGAGATTTGCTAGAGGTTTTATAGCTGCAGTAGGGATCTGACACTCAGTTCATTCATTCTTGATGTTTAATGATAATAATTGGAATGCTTGAATGTCTATGCATTGCTTGTGAGATCATCACTATGTTTTTCTCTCTTATCTGTTTTTCCAAGAGGCAGAGAAAGAATACTCTTCATTTTGCAAACAGGGATGCAGAGCCCAGAGAGACTTAAAAATTTGTCAAAAGTCACTCAGGAAGGCAGTGGTAGAGCTGGTTCCAGATGCCAAATGTCCCTAATGTCATTTGGTTCAGCCCTCTTTACCTTGCCCCTTGTGCTAGCCACCTTTGCCTCCATTAGGGAAATAGTAAAGATTAGGGGCGGGGTGGGGTTCCTTCCTCTAAAGAGGACTTTGAGTTGTATGGGCCAAGGAAGTGATTGTAGGCCGTAGCAGATGTCTTCTTCCCCCACAACCTTAGGAAAACCAAAGCTATGAAGCTCAGAGAACATTTAGGATATATCCATTGCTAGAGCTTCCAAAAAGGAGACCAATTTAGGGAGATGGGAGGCTATCTGCATTGGATTCTGGCCTCATAATCCATATGACTTCAGCCTGTGACACCTCCTTTCCCTTGCCCAAAAGCCTTTTATGGTTCCCTAACATTTTCAGTAGCCACAGGCTTGATAGGCACAGCTGCACAGGTCATAATCTGGATTATGATCTAAGTAGCGCTCCCTGGAGTTGTGCAGGTCACAGCTTGCACAACCATACATGGTGATCCTAGGCTGAATTTCTCAACACATTTGGACATTCAGGTTGTTTTCACAGCAATCAATAAACTTATACACACGTTTTTGAATTAAAAAATTATTTCATCATTTTTGTAAGAAGATATTTTGAGAAAGTTTATTTTAAACCAATCTGATTCTGATTATATTAAAAGTTTATATTTAATAAGATTCATTATTTTAAAAAGGCTACTTTTGACCTTTCTTATTTATAAGTGATGCCTACTGTTTAATAGAATTTAATTTTATGAGGAAAAGCAAGATTTATAGACAAATGAATTAAAAATATTTCATCAGGCTTGGTTTGGGAACTGAATGTGTGCTGAAATTATCATTATAGATGGAAATTTAACTACCTGATGTGAATTAAAACATAGATTTGCTTTCAAGATAAGAGAATTTAGAATTTTTGCATCTTGTACCTCATTTTGTGATGTATCTGTTATTTAAAAAAATTGTGTTTTGTTTCTAAATGAAGAGATAAGAGAGAAGATATCATCTCTTCAAATAACTCATTTCAGGTATGAATAGCTGTTATTTCCAAAAGATGAAAAGCAAAAATGGCTATATTTTCTCTTTCTAATGTTGGGTTTTGAAGTACTAGAGACATCGTGATGTTCTCTGTAAGATTTTATTTTGAACAGGTGATATATAAACAATGTAAAAGATTCAAAAGGTACAGGTGTGTTTATAGTATCATCAAAATCTTTTTTCCACGGTCCTTAAGGTGATTCTTCTCTCCAGGAACAACTGAAGTTAGCAGTTTCTTATGTATCTTTCCAGATAGAATCTATGCTGCTACAAGCAAATATTTGCACATATACATTCTGCTTTGTTTCTCTTTATTTTTATACAGACGAGGCCCTCTATACAACCAATGGCACCTTGCTTTTCTCAATTCATAATTAAACCATTGAGATAATTCTAATCAGTACATGTTATGCTACCTCATTACTGAAAGATATTCAACTGGAAAATATTCTTTTATAAGGATGTACCATAATTTATTTAGGCTGTTTTTGATTGATAGACATTTAGGTTGTTTCTGATCTTTAGCTATTACAAACAGTACTGCAGTGTCACCACTTTGCAACTGTGCAAATACATAGTAGGATAAACTCATCTTGCTGGATCAAAGGGGATATTAGTTTGCTAGGGCTGCCCTAATGTATTACCACAAACTGGGTGGTTAAGCAACAGAACTGTGTTATTTCATAGTTCTGTGGGCTGGAAGTCTGAGATCAAGGTGTGGGCAGGGTTGGTTCCTTCTGTGAGTTAAGAGGGAGAATCTGTTTCAAGCCTCTCCCATGGGTTCTGGCAACTTTTGTTGTTGCTTGGCTTGTAGATGCATCACCCCATCTTTGCCTGGATTTTCACATGGTGTTTTCCCTATGTGTGTGTCTGTGTCCCGATTTGCTCTTTTTATAAAGACACCAGTCTGAATGGATTAAGGGCCCACTCTACTCCAGTGTGACCTCATAACTATGTCTGCAATGACTTTATTTCCAAATAAAGTTATGTTCTGAGGTGCTGAGGTTTAGGACTTCAACATAGGGATTTGGGGGGCGGGCACAATTCAACCCATAACAAAGAGCATATGAGTGTTGACCTTTAAAAAAATATTGCTAAATTGCTCTTCATAGAAATTGTACCATTACTTTTTCACCAGCAATGATGAAGATGGCCAGTGTCACCATATCTTTGCCAGCTTATTGGGCCATCAGACTTTTTGACCTTTACCATTCTAGATAAAAAATGGTATCTCATTTTAGTCCAACTGGCATTTCATTTTTTTCATATATTTAAGACCGATTTGCACTGTTTTTGTGACAAGTTGTTTACATCTTTTCCCTATTTTTGTATTGAATTATTGGTCTTTTATCTTTATTGATTTGTAGGAGATCTTTAAATATTAGGGAAATTAGCTCTTTATGATATATTTCAAATATTTTCTTTTCCTGTCAGTTGTTTTTGACTTTGTATATGAATTTCTTCCTTCCTTTCTCTCTTTTTCTCTCTCACTCTCTCTCTTTCTACCCCTTCCTCTCTCTCTTCCTCTCCCTCTCTCCCTTTATCTTTCTCTCTTTCTTCCCAGGAAAAAGATCAATTTTATGTAGACAAACAGATTATTCTCTTTATGGCTTGGGGGTATTTTGTGCTACTTAAGAAGGACTTCTCTACTCTGAGATTATGACACAAATTCTCCCATTGTTTTCTAACACATTTATGGTTTCATTTTTTATGTGTAGTTTTTTGTATCTATTGGAATTAATTTTGGTGTAGGTGTAAGGTAGGGACCCAGTTTAATCATCCTGGTGGATACATGGTGGGTGGTCCCAATAGCATTTATCATGTGTGAGTCTGTGATCAGATATAAGTAGTATGTAGATATGAGAAATTTGCAGAAATATTTTCAATAAAATTTTTTCTGTTAACTTGTATTTCAGCATCTTTATTTTAGAATTTGTTTTTAACCAGTGATCCATTATGAGTATAGATTATAAATTTGTTATTATAATAAAATAATTTAAAATTGTTTCATAGGCAAAGCTACCCCAGGGGCTTATAGGGTTCAGCTTGAGTGATTAAAGGACTGATAACTATAAATCCCCATTTGATAAGCACTCAGAGTCTCTCAGAGTTCCCTTTAAAAATTAATAAATTAGTATTTATTAATTGATTAAAATAAAAAGTAGAAACAAAGGTTAGTACCTCACTTAAAGACATGAATTCCCTGGGAATACTTGTGGAACCCTTGGGGTTCACTTTGGAGAGTTAAGAGTTTGAATCCTGACTTCAGCAACTTCTGGCCCTGCCTCTTTGGGTAACTTGCTTGACCTCTCTGTGCCACATTTTTAGCCCCAAACTAATATGATCTCAGGCTGCATCTATAGAGTTATAGGAATGAGGATGAGGAAGGTGATAGCTGGAGGGCTGTGTTCAATTCTGGTTACTATTCTTTTGAGGGAACAGGGAAAGATCGAAGTCAAATTTGTGGGGGCCAAGGAAGAGTGAGGACTTGGGGATACTGACCTTGGAGAAGAGAGACTCAGAGGAGCACAGGCAGGAGCAATATACAACCCTGCCTGGCTCTAAGGGCCAATCTGGGACCCATGGAGGTGACAAGGGGCTGAGTACCCACTCTGACCACCAGAACCATCCCTCCATGAAAAGGATTGCATTGCGTTCATAGGTAGTGAACACCCCATTACGAGTGGTATACAAGTAGCGTGAGGAAAGGATCCTGCTTTGGGCTCTCAGATAGTTTCAATAAAAATACTAGATAAAAATCCTTGTTGGCCATACACACACACACACACACACACACACACACACACACACACACACACACATTATAGTTAACAAACATATAATCCACATTTTCTCTATTTTAAGGTATACTTTTATAAAGTAAACCTGTCTTACAGTCAATGTGTATGTTTAATGCATCCTTCTTTCTGAGTTGTTATTCATGCATTTTTGAATCAATGAAATGAAGTATATGATTCAGGAAGTTTTTTCATAATCTGTATTCCATCTTATTCTCATTCCGTTAGAATATATGTCTTGAATTAAAAGAAATCTATCTAAATAAATAACATTTTTAAAAATCCACAATCTCTTCTTAGAGAATTCATCCATACTCAATCTATTAAATCTATCAGCAAGTGACATTCCACCTTGTCGCTGCCGTCCTTGCATCTGAAATGGAACAGAGACAGGCTATTAAACCGTTTTTAATAAATTCAGAGCAGCAGGTTCTTGGCTGGGGGAAAAAACATTCCACTTATTAAGAGATGTTATTCCTTCAATAGATAAGAAGCTACTTCTCTATAAAGAGAATTTGGAGAGAGCTCTTTGTTCTGTGAGGACAACATCTGGATTTGAATATGTCCATCCTCAAAAGGTGATTTCTCATAATGGACCAAACTCAAAACACTCAGAGCACAAGGACCCGTGAATTTTCAAAAGGAGACACTTTCCTGACGCGGGAGGGCCCTCGTGTCCCCGCCAGCGCAGGCTCTGGAGGTCGGTGGAGGGCCACCGTGCTCTTCCCACTTTCACAATGAAAGAATGATCATCATTTACATCTCCCCACCCCACTTCGGGAATCTGGGACCTGAATTCATTTAAAAACATTTGTGGTTTCAGGAGGCTCTTTTTAATTATAAAGCTGCCAAGGAGATTTTAACCATGAAAGACCGTTTTAGAGATGAGAAAGGAGGAAGTTAGGCCAAGGCTGGTCTGGCTCTCGCAGTGAGTTTGGAAAGGATGGTACACAGAGCCCGGCCACCTGCGGTTGGTGCTGGCGGGAACTGGGGCCCATGCGGCAGGCGCCCGCAGAACTAGGTTGGAACCCACTGGCTTGCCCATCTCTTCCACTGCGACCTCGGGGAAGTTGTGTAACCTCTAGCCCCACAAAGCCCTTTTCTGGAGCCTGGAGCTGGAAAGAAGTACCTTGGAAGCCCTAACATCAGACATGACGCGAGTCTTTGCAAGCGATGACTAGGCGGAACGCGATGCCACTCCCTTTCCCGTGATGGGGCTGGCGCGGGTGTGTTGCCTCCGACCCAGTGGTTCTGGCTCCTCCAGCAGTTCTCCAAGCTGCCCCTCACCCCAGGGCTCCCAGGGCCCGCAAGACACCCCTTTGCACCTCAGATACACCTCGGAGTCTGCAGTTCACACCACTGGTGGTATGGCCTGTGGCGCCCCCTTTTGGTGACCGCAGGGAAGCCATTGCCACATCGCTGAGCAAAAGGAAGTCCTTTCTGGGCCTAACCTTTGACCTCCTCAAGGGCTGTTTGAAGTATGAAAATGAGGTCATATGGAGTTCAGGCAGTCCTTTTCCTGGGCTGGGCCATCTTGAGGCCCAAACGTAAGGGACTACCTAGAGAGGGACATATGCAGAATTTCTGTGCTAAAAGGGCCATTTGGGGAGTACTGGTGGGGAACATGAGTGGGGCTTTCACCTCAGCATGGGAAGGGCAGAGGGACCCCTAAAGGAGAAATGATAAGTTAGGGTTTTGAGGAAAAAAATAAGGACGGGGGTTGGGGGAGAGAGCTTCTGCCTTGGGGAGGGTTTTGGTACAGTCCCCAACTCACTGACCTGGTTGGCTCCTTCCCCCATCTCCTCTCAGAACAGATTTGGTCAGTGTTCCAGCAATATTGGTGAAGGGTTTCAGCCATTTCTCTTAGGAATAGACATGGCAAGAGGGATTAGAGTTAAATACCAGACAGAACTTCCCAATTAAGAAGGACGTTGGACCTCAGCAAAGAAAGCAGAGTGGGGACCTTCTGGTCTAGGAGAGCCCCCAACTGAAGTGGGGTCTGGACAAAGAAGTGAGACAGTGCCCTGAAGCTCCCCGTTTGTCCCGAAGGGTCTGAGACTAGGGTGTCGTCCTTGGGGTCCCAGGATGGAAAGGCCTCTTGTTGACGCTCTTGGTGGCTCTGGCCTCACCTGGGAAGGTGAGGATGGACAGAGGGAGAAGCAGGGTTTAGTCATTGCCACCCCCATCCTGCCCCCCTTGGCAAACTCATCTTCCTTCACCTCTCAGCTGGCCTCTCCTCTGATCCCCCATGAGAGGTCATGCAGCCCCCCACCCCCATGTACTCCCATTGCCCACATTCTATAATGGTGGCTTCATGTCTGTCTTCCCCGCTGTGCTGTCTGTCCTGCATCCTGGTTCTCTCCCCAGCACCAAGCATGCTGTCTGGCACATCCCTGGTGCTCAGTGAATACTTGATGACTTGAATACCTCGATGGTTTTACAGGTCTTCCTTGGCTTTAGGAAGAATGTAGGCAGGTGGAAAAAGAGATAGAGCCTGAGGAGGCTTGATTGATGGGTGACCTGGGCAGTCCTTCTCTCCGCAGCACCCCTTCTCAGACTGTGACTCCTAGGCAGGGTTTCCTCCTCCCCTCATTTAGACATCTTTCTCACTCTGCCATAGGCCTGGACACCCTCTCCCAGGCTGGCTTCCTCCTCATCCAGTTGGGCCTCTAATTTCTCACACTGGGCCCATCTCCACACATGGCTGCCCTGCTGACCCTGATGGGTCTCTGACACCCATACCAGGTGTCCCACATGTACACACACCCTCCCCCCATGGGTACTCTGACACCCCAGGCCAGGTTTGTGACAGACACTCTCCTCACTCTGCCGGGGCTTTGCCACCGATGCTGGGCTTGCCTTTCAGACATGGAACCCTTGCCACCCTGCTCTGAAATATCTCTCCTGTCACCCACCCCCATGCAGATGTATCCCTTGTTCTGCTGCACTTAATGGCGTTAGGACTGGGTGGTTCAGGAAGAAGGGAGGAAGAGAAGGGGAGCTTCAGAAAAGTGTTTCTGAAAAATTATTTTAACAGTAGAAATTTTTGTGCAAGCAAAATCTTGGAAAGACTATATAGAGAGCTGCTCAGGTTGAAGAGAAAGTGAGAGAGTGTGAGAGAGAAATGAAGGGAGGGAGAGAGCCTGGAGCTCTACCCACTGGGTCCCACTGTCTCAGAACTATTAAGTCCTCAGGGTTCCTCAGTGTACAATTTGAGAACCACTGGAAATTCTGCCTAGAATAAAAACGATGCCAACTTGCAACCCCTAAGATGTTCTCTCCAAGCTTTTCTGAGAAGCAGCCCATGAGGCAGTCTGCTCACCTTTTCCCCTGAGGTAGCTCTCATGCCAGTGGGATGCAGCCTGGTGACAACAGTTGCTCCCATCTCTGAGGGGGGCCAGAGGGCACCAGGCAGATGTTTGACCCCTGTGGAAAGTGGGTCAGCGTCTGGAGGACAAGGCTATGAGTTATAGGATCTCCATATGCTGAGGAGCTGAGTAGACCAACCCTCCCCATCTGTGTCCCTTTGTGACCCTTTATGTCCCCATCTCTGGTCCCCACCTCCAGTAACAGAAGCTGGAAATTTTGCTTTAGTGGCTGGAGCAGATGTCATTGACCTCCTAGTGCTACTCATCAGACTATGAGCAAGCCTTCATAGTTTACAAACCACTTTCACATCCATTCGCTGGTTTGATTTGATCTTTGCAACCATTGGTAAAATAGTACTGTTACTAATTTCCTCCAGGAGAGAAGAGGAAGTTAAGGGCCAGGAGTTGCGTAAATTGCCTTGAGCCGCAGAGATGAAGCAGGAATTCCAGACTTCAACCCCAGCATTAGTCCCCCTCCACTCCTCTGGCCTTTCCCTAGGCACTCCCCACCCCATCTCTTTATCATGCTAAATGAGGTAATGAGATTTATTAGCCTGAGCCTAGTATGTGCTTAGGGCTCAGGGATAGAACTCAGCAGGAAGCAGAAAACAGCTCAAGGGTCAGGCCCTCTCTCAACACCCAGAGGCAAACTCTGAGGCCTCTCACTAGGGTGGGGGATTTGCAGTCTGGTGACCATATAATTAGTCATCTAGATTAAGACACTTTGGAGAATGAAAGAGAACTCCATTAATAATTACCCCCATGGCAACAACCAGGAACCAGGAGATGAGGTCATTCTCTTATGGAAACACCTGGCCCACCCCTTCCCCACCCTCACAGCCTCAGACCCCAGACCTGAAGCAGAACATGGGCCAGAGTTCATTGGGCATTCAGCTGGGCTGGACACCCCACAAAGCTTGTTTGATTGGATCTTCACAACAACCTGTGGCTGATCCAGTTATTGTTCCCATTTTATTGATGAAGAGACTGAGGCCCAGAAGATTCTTTCCTAAGAATATACTGCTGGTAATTGTGGAACTAGGATTTGAACTCAGGGAGGCTGGCTTTCCTTGGAAGTATTATAAATAAAATTTTAATGAATTGGTTTGAGCCCCAGGAATTGTGCCAGAGAATGGGGATTCCCCAACCCTCTCCTCAGACCTTCCCCCAATCTCTCTTTGCTGTCTTTAGTTTAGGGTCATCATTAAAAGGACCTTTGAGCTGTGAAGGGATGTGTAGATGAGGGGTGGGGAGGCAGGTGCACTCAGCAGAGGGGAATGTATTAGGAGCATGGAGTGAAAGGATAGCAGTAGGATCAGATAATAAAAGCTAACATTTATTAAGCACTTACTGTATACCAGGCTCCGCTTTAAGTGTTTTCAAGGTATTATCCTACTTAATCTTCCCAACAACTCTATAAATGAAGTAACATTATTATTCTCATTTTGAGAAAACTGAGGCCACTTGCCTTTCATTTCATAGCAGGTAAGTGGTAGAGGCAGGACCGCCTAGTTGGCTTAACCATCTTGCAGGTTGTCCTTGAGGAAGAGGATGCTGCTGGCCCCATAGTGGAGTTTCTCTAAGCCACCTAGTGGGCAAGTTTTCAAGGAAGAGAGAGTCCATGGCTCAGCCTTCTGGGGGTGCCAGTCAAGAGTACCCACCAACTCCCTCTTCTGCTCAGCTGTCTCCCACTCAGGGGGCCAAAGCTAGAACCTCGATCTCTGCCGCCCTCTGTGGCAGCTCATTTTTATTCATTTTCTTTAAACGCTTCTCGCTCTGTTTTTAAATCTAATTTTTCAGCTTCTTTTTTTATCTTCATTCAAGTTGCTTTAATGAAACGAAAATGTGTCTGTTTCCTCTGCTAGAGCCGCCTGGGGAATTTCAATATAAAACAAACAAGTTGGCTTTTAAAATTAAAATTTTATGGGTGGCATTTCCTCATTTAATGGGAGGTACAAAAGGCTGGAGTAAAACCAATTAACTTGGGGTTGGGACTCAATATTCAGCAAAATTAAACAACAGGAGGAGCACGGTGTGCTGGGAGCTGGAGGAGGTGAGCAAACAAGGCAGCCCTGAAGGGTGGTGGCTACCCAGTACCTGTGTGCACTGGGGACCGGCACTAGCACATGTGTACATGTGGGCCTTGCCCCCCACCCTTACCCCCAGGACCACAGGCCCAGGTGCCTGATCTGCACATTCAGATGTCAGGCTATGGTGGGGGATGAGCAAATAGGGAGATGGCTGCTTTGGATTCCTGGGGTTCTGGATACCGGAGTCCAGAGTCTGGCAACACCAGATGACCCCTGGGTGTAGACCTGATTGTGCTGAAGACAGAGAACATAGATTTCACACTGATGGTTACAACCGAATCTTGTAAATATTGGGCCATGGCACCACAGACCCCACATAGCTCCCAGGGACAGTTTCAGAGAAAAAGGACCTGGGCCTCTTCTGCTCCCATCACCTCCTTCCTCCCCACACTGACTCTTTTTGTCCTCCACCTGGGCAGCTTTCTCCCCATCCTTTCTGCCCTCTGACATGAGTGAGCAAGACTACTCTGGTTACTAGAATCTCTAGAGCGACAATAAGACGGGGAAGCCCAAGTGTCCCACTTGCTCTGAGTCACGAGCACCCTTTGTCCTCCTCCATATGGTTTTTGGACCTACAAATGCACTCCTGGGCAGAGTCCTGCTGTCCCCAAATAGACATACGGTGGGTGCATACGGTGGGTGCCAAGTCCCAGTCCTCTTGGGAGAGTGTCTTTGAGGAAGCATCTGAGGTCGGAGGAAGGGGCTTTCTGTTGTAGGTCTGTGCCCTGAGGCATGCCCATTGAAGGGTCCCTCCGATGTCTGTCTGAGAATCCAGGTGAGGGTCTCTTTGAGACCAGTCTGAGGAGTCTGAGGTTTATTTGTTAAGTCTCTATGAAGCCTGTTTGAAGGCCTAAAGATTGGATTGGCCTGAGAAACAGTAGCATAGGATCAATAAAAATGGCCCGAGGCCAAGGCTGACATTGACCCTTCTCCCTTCATA
Source organism: Macroglossus sobrinus (assembly GCA_004027375.1). Taxonomy (NCBI): domain Eukaryota; kingdom Metazoa; phylum Chordata; class Mammalia; order Chiroptera; family Pteropodidae; genus Macroglossus; species Macroglossus sobrinus. Next base: position 1,015,224 of record PVKZ01000204.1, read on the forward strand.
CAACAAAGAGAACAAATCTGGCCCAGCCTGAAGTGGATTTTTGTGTCCAGGGGGCTGGCAGAGCCGCTGGCATCTTTCATTTGGTAATGGATGAAATTTATCCCAAATCACAAAACAGTTGGTCAGAACCCCCATTCTATTTCAAAAACCAACTGACTGACCTTGACGAATCTGGCCAGGGCAATCCACTTCTTGAGGACCACACCACCTGCCCATCTTTTTGGAAAGACACACTACATGCCCTATCTGAAATGAGTTTTTAAGTATGATGAGGAGGAGTTCACATGGTAAACAAGGTAAGGACAGTATTGACTGAGTGACACCAGTGAAGAAACGAAACCGTTCTCTGTGGGCCAAGAGAACTACAAGTTTTATGGGAGGTAAGCATATGAGAATCATACAAAATAACGTAAGAGAGAGAGCCTTGCGAACTGTAGAGTGCTACACAAAATGAGGCATTGCTGTTGCCATCCATCTCTCTTGTTCATTGTGAGAACCAAATGGGTTGAGATGTGTGAAATTACATTGTAAACTGGAAAAGTGTTTACAAAAGTGTTAATATATTTAGAGAGTAGGTAGATTAAGTGTGTGAATATGGAGATGGAGTAGACAATTAAAATTTCTCTCTTGAATTCACATTTTAGGAAATGTTTATAAACTGAGAATTCTAATTAGATTTGTCCCTCACACCTCTTTTCAGATGAATACACTGTAAGAGAGTTACAGTAGCTATTAAAAATACTATCAATTTCCTGGTGTATCAGTTGGGACTAACTAGAAAGTAATGGAAGACCCATTGTAAAAGAAATGTGTAGTTTATGTGATTTGAAAGTCCAAAGGTAGCATGAACTTCAGGAAGGGTTCAATCCAGAGTTTGTTATTTCTGATGCTCAGGCCAGCTTTTCCATGTTGGATGCCAATAGCTTCTAGCTTCTTCCTCTAAATCCTGGGAGAGAGAGGGGCTTCCCTTTGGCCAACTGCTCAACGAAATTCCTGAAGTTCCTTTCTTATTGGACCAATTGGGTCACGTAGATGGAGAATGCCAGGGCCTTTTGGCATTGATCTGGATCAAGTGCCAGTCCCTCAAACAATTACTGTCGTACAGGAGGTTGAATGGGTGCTCCCCATACCTGGTCACTGGTGGACTTTTGGACTTCAGGTGTGCAGACCTGGATTTGTGTTTGGTTTCTGCTCTCATTGCTGATTCAGTATCTAACTCTCTTTCCCCTGTATCTATTCCTTAGCGTGTGTGATATTGGTCCAGGCCTCGTTCCATTACTCCATACTCAAACTACTATGATTGTTTGCTTTTTTTTTAGCTGCTTACTGAGTCCCTAGCATCTTTGCTCACCAATAAATTTTTCTCAATAGCTGTTCAAAAGCAAATCAGCAAAGAATGCATATTACAGCTGATGTGATAAGACACAAAACATAATTATAAAATTTAGCTATGGGAAAATTATCATAATTTGCAAAAGACACAATTTTATCACTAGAAAATCCAATAAAATTACCTCAAAACAATTAATTATGGCAAATAAAAGAGTTTAATAAGATGCTAGAAACAAAATAATAAAAATTAAAAAAAGAGTTTTTTTTTTCCCTATAACAGCAATAATCAGTTTTAAAATATTGTAGTAAGTTATCTGGAGAAGATAGGCTTTTATTTTTTTTTTAAACTTAATGAAGACACTCACTTGGAGATAGTTGATCTCCCTCCCCTTTTAGAGAAAATCACCAGGATGGGTGCTCTATACAAGTAAGGCAAATGCCACCCGTTTTTCTAAAAAGATACCTGGAAGAAGAAATCTAAGTGCAGAAAGGCAAACTGAGATGGTAAATATTGTGTTTTGTAATGATTGCCTTTAAACAGTTGGCTATGAATGTGACCTGGTTTTATTGGCTGGGGTAGGAGCAGAGGAGAAAAGGGATTTTCAGGTGTTAGAGAGAGAGAGAGACAGAGACAGAGACAGAGAGACAGAGAGACAGAGACAGAGACAGAATTACAGAGACAGAGAGATAGAGAGACAGAGAAAGAGGTGGGGGGAGGGGAGGGGAGGGGAGAGAAAGAAAAGGGGTGAGGGGAGAGGAGAGGAGGGAGACCAGGAGAAGGAGCAGTGGGTCAGTAGGGTGACAAGCAGCCCTCCAGGACTGTATGTGTAACATATGAACACCTCTCTAGGTTCTCCAGATGCCTAAGTATAATTCTCAAAATGTTAAAAGCATAATTCTCATGCAATACATAATGAGGACAATCTAAATATTATTTAGCTCAATGAGAGAATCTTTGAACAAAGGTTATTCAAAGGAGGATATGAGAAACTCATATGAAAAATAATGATGGAATAAGATTACTAAATTAAATACAAAATTGACCAATTGCCTATAGGGCAACAAAACCATATCCTTTGAGGTTATTTTCTCTACTGACTGGAAATTATTCGTACCTTATCAGTTTTCTACAAGTGAACATCTAACTTTACAGATCATGGGCCCTAATCAATAGTAATTAGAATGTCAAACAAAGCAGCATGCCTTAGAGAGTCAGCTGACTCTAGATGGGTTTGTTGGCCAATTTACAGGATGTAGAGAATACTCACAGCCCACTTTTGGCTGATTTCCAAGTCTTGAATAGGATGAGGGGAAAGGAACCTTGCAGGGGAATGTTTGTACTTTGTGCAGTTGGAATTTGGGGGCTCAGAGTCATTATAGATGGACCCTAGTTATAAAATAAGTATGAGCTGACCTTGGATCCCAGCATGATGAAGTGGGGCACATAACAGCAGGATCTATCAGTGACTTGGTAGGCTCCATGTGGGGGTGGGAAGAGGACCTGTTACCCACCCCTGTATCATGCTTTTGAGGTACCTCTCCTTGGATTTAGAGTCACACAACCTTTTTATTTTCTGGAGATGTTTTTCTGCTTTTTAAATATTAAAATATTTTTATCATGGTAAAATGTACATATACATAACATAAAAATGACCATTTCAATAATTTTACAGTGTACAGTTCAGTGGTATTAAGTATATTCACCTTACTGTGCAACCAACATCACCCTTTATCTCCAGATTAAACCCATTAAACACCATTAAACACCAACTCCCCATTGTCCCCCTCCTACTTCCTGGCAACCACTATTACCTTCTGTATCTGTGAATTTGATGACTCTAGGTACCTTATATAAATGGTATCATACAGTATTTGTTCTTTTGTGACTTGTATGTTTCACTTAGTGTAATGTCTTCAAAGTTTATCCATGTTGTAGCATGTATCAGGATTTCATTCCTTTTTAAGGCTGAATAATATTCCACAGTATGTACCATATTTTGCTTACTTTTCATCCATCAATGGGTTACTTTCATCTTTTGGCTATTGTAAATAATGCTGCTGTAAACATCGGTGTGCAAATATCTGTTAAAATCCCTGCTCTCACTTCTTTTGGGCAATTACCTAGAAGTAGAATTGCTGGATCATATGGTAATTCTATGTACACTTTTTTGAGGAACCATTATACTGTTTTCCATAGCGGCTGCGCCATTTTATAATCTCACTAGCAATGCACAAGGGTTCCAATTTCTCCACATCTTTGCCAATAGTTTGTTGTTGCTCTTATTTAAATAATAGCCATCTTAATTGAGGTGAAGTGAAAACTTTTAGTTTTTAAATAATTGCTGAGGTCCTGTGATTATTAGAATAAAGCTTGATTGAGAATCTCTCCCTGCATCTCAAATGGTGGGGAATCTCTGAGCATCTGAATTAAGTCAATTCTGCTTCCAGAACCATGCTAGAAGAAACAAGAAAACCTATGACTGCTGTTGCTTCTTCCTGCCATATGGTGTCGCTGTTGAAGACTAGTCCTGCACAGTCTGATGAACGCCACTTGACCATTGCTAAGCTGATGTCCTGTTGGTTCAGATCCCTCCATGGGTGCCACTAGATCTTCCAGAGAAAACAATATGCCTTGGCTAAGGTTACGGTACATCATTTAATTAGGCAAATAATTACCCAGTGCCTACTATATGCCAGGTATTGATTTAAGTTCGGGGAAAACATCGGAACAAAATAGACAACAATCCTTCCTTTTCTGGGGGCTGGAGAATAGACAGTGACCATAATAAAGAAGTAAGTTACAAAGATGTTAAAAGGGGTTAAGCACAATGGGAGAATGAAAGAGTAAAACAGAGGAAGAGGCTTGGGGGTGTGTGGTGGGGTGTTGAGTGAGAATTGCATCATTGGGAAGACACTGAATAAAGTCTTGAAGGAGGCGAGCTGTGTTTGGAGGAAGAGTTCCAGACAGCTAGGCCAGTCCCAAGGCTGGAGTATGTTGAGGTCCGAGCCAGTGAGCGGGAGTGGGGTAGCAGGAGAGGAACGTGGCCTTGGAGAACAACATAAAGACTTTGGCTTTTCCTCTGCAGGCTTCTGAGGAGGGAAATGACATGATCTGATTTATATATATATATTTTAAATATTTTTGTATTACTTTTTTTGGACAATTTAAAGATTTTATTTTTCAGAGTTTTAGGTTCATAGCAAAAGTGAGAGGAAGGTACAGCGATTTCCTATATACCTCCTGCCCCACACATGCAAGCCTCCCCCAATATCAACATCCCCCACCAGGGTGGGACATCTTCTACAACTGATGAACCTACATGGATACATCATTGTCACCCAGAGTCCACAGTTTACCTTATGGTTCACACTTAGTGTTATACATTCTGTGGGTTTGGACAAATGTATAATGACATATATCCATCATTATAGTATACAGAGTAGTTTCACTTCCCTAAATATCATCTGTGCTCTGTGACTTATGTTTTAAAAGATTCATTCTGGCTAATGTGTTGAGAATAAATTGAAGGGTAGGAACAGGGACAGAAGCAGAGAAGCCAGTTGGGAGGCTATTGCAATAATCCTGAGTCACAGGCATCCTGCTTCCCAAAATCATCACAGCTCTGAGTCTGGCGCCCTCCCCAGAGTCCTCAGCAGATCCTCCTGCTCTGCCCCAGCCATCTTCTGCTTTGGGAGCATTGATGAGAATCCCCAGTGATGGAGGGCCTACTCTGTGCCAGGCATCAGGGGCTTCCTGTTGATTATTTATTTAATCTTCAAAGGCATTCATGGGGAAGGGGTTGATCCACAGACATCTCAAAGCCTGTGCTATGGGTTGAATTATGTCTCTCTCTCCCAATTCATATGTTGAAACTCTTAAGTCCCAATGTGATGGTATTTGGAGATGGGGACTTTAAGAGGTAATTAGATGAGGATAGGGCCCCCATGATGAGATTAGTGCCCTCATAGGAAGAGACACTAGAGAGCTTGCTTCCTCTGTCTTCCCCTCTCTCTCCTTCCTGCCTTCCCCATGTGCATAAACCAGGCAAGGCACACGGCACATGGAGAAGGTGGCTGTCCGCAAGCCAGGAGAGGGCTCTGACCAGAACAAAATCTGTTGGCATCGTGGCTTGGATGTCTCAGCTTCCAGAAATGTGAGAAATAAATGTCTGTTGTTTAAGCCACCTGGTCTGTGGTATTTTATTATAGCAGCCTGAGCTGGCTAAGCCCATTTTACAGACAATAAAACTGAAACTCTGAGGTTTAGGGGACCATGTCATTGAGCTGGAGAGTGGTGGAGTATTGGGCTGAGCTATGGTGGGAGGTTGGGGAGCCAGAGGGAACAGGGTTTGGGGGAGTCCTGCCTGTGGGTTTGGGGGGCCCACCACTGAGGAGTTGCAGGGGTCAAGTCTCGGGGTGACTAGGCCTGGTGGGCTCCTTCCTGGGGAAGAAGCAGTTTGTCATAGGCCTGGCTCCAGCTTTTCTGGGGATGCAGAGTTCTGCCTGGGTCCCATAGAGGCCCTTCCTTGCAACCTTCCGGCCTTGCTGGCTCTTGAGCTGTCTAGACTGGTACTCCTGGAGGTGGCAGGTGGCGGCAGTGGCAGTGGTGGGGGGCACAAAGTGGAAGGGGGAGTCACCAGGGTCCAATCATGACTCCCCAGGGTCTGTTCACTGCTCACTCTCAGAGAAGGTGGTGAAGAGGGCAGACTGTTAATGACAGTAATCGCTTTAATTATTATTATTTTTTTTTGGTTTGGAGAGTCATAAAATGCAACAGCTCACTCGGTACTGATCATGGTAATTAGGAGGGGCTGGGGGCTGTGCTTGAAATGCAGTTGTTAACGAGAGGAAGTGACAGCCTACAAAGACAAAGAGAGAAACAAATGGTCAGTCTCCCTTTCTTTTCTCTCCTCCCCTTTTTCTCCCACTCCCCTGGCCTTTCATCCCCTCTTCCCCTACTTCAGTTCCTCCTCCCTCTGCCCCACCCCCACAAGAGGGAGGGATCTTCGAAGGTGACTGTGATTAAAGGGATGGGGTGGTGGCCATGCCTGGTCTCAGGGATCAGTCCCAGGCTTGGGGGGAGCAGCTGTGCTGGGGAAAGGGGGAGTTCAGCCCCCATTGGCGGTCTGTGCCTGCTCTGGGCATACTGCTATGCAGTTCCTCCAGGTCTCGGAGTTGGCGTCTGGGAGGCGGCGTCAGACAGTGGGCTTTTGGACCAAGCACCTTGACTCTTACAGACAAGGCAGGAGAGGGAGCAGAGCTGCATCCTTGAGTGAAGTAGGGGGAGGCCTCAAGGAACAGAAATTGGGCCACCTCTCTGCTTCTTTTACTCCTAGCCAGCCAAGAATCCATGCTCAGCCAACATTACCTGAACAGCTACCCTGTACCAGGCTGGAAATTCACTGGAGAATCTAGTTCCCAGTCATGGGGGAACTAGAAGTGTAAGAAGTAGTGACCATCCAAGGGGACATCAGAGGAGCAGTGTTTGGGCTGAAGGTGGCAACTCTTGGACAATTAGGGAAAGCTTCCTGGAGGAGGTGGCAGGGGACTTCTAAGATACAACAATGTTTGCTGAGTCTTACAAGGTAAGTAGTAGTTGCCTGGACAGGAGAGGCGGGAGAAATGTAGGCTGAGGAGAGGGAAGGTTGGGAGATAAGCAGCCAGATAAATTGTATTGGCCTGGATAGTGAGGGGCCTCGAAGACGGCACCACAGAATTTGGGCTTGACCTTGCCTCTGACACCTTATATGTGGGGCTTGGGAAAGGGTTGGAGCCACACATTTTTTTTTTTTTTTTAATGGGGCATAAATAAAAAACAGGTAGGTAAAGCACAGCATAAAGTGAGTACTCAGTGGCTGATAGCAATGCTCGTATTGGTGATAATAACAAATGCTCAGCTGGAGACAGTGTCCCAGGGACACACAGACACTCATGCAGGCACCTGGAGACACAATTATACATGTTAGCTGCAATTACACAAAGCACAGAAGCACAAAATACAATTACCGCCCCCTTCCCCCCAGACATACAGACACGCACAGTCACGCACAGTCACACAATCAGGTAAAGAGCCAGGGGAAGTGGGGGTCCTTTGCAGATCTCACCAGCAGCCCCTCTGCTCTGCAAGAACATGACCTTTGGCACTGCAGCTGGAGAGCCTGAGGTCAGCTGTTAGGAGGAACAACAGCTTTCTGCAGTCAGAAGACAGCTTTCTGCAGTCAGGGGTGCCACCACTCCAGGCCTGAGAGGTTGGTAAGGCAGACAGACTTGGTTGGATAGAAACCTGTTTCACCCTAAACAGGACTCTTACCCTCTCCCAAGACCAGGGGCTCAGAGTCACCGGGATCCTGCCCTGGCGGGCTTAGGCAGAGGAGTGCATTATACATAGTGCACACAAATATCTGCTGTAGATGAAGGGCCTTGAGACAGGAGGGATGGTGGTTAAGAGTACTTCTGGATTGTGAGGGGGTGTGAGGAACAACAGAGGAGCAGAGGGGCTTCTGGGGTGTGGTGAGGACTGCTATATGGGATGCTGGATGTGAGGAGAAGAGGCTTGCTATGTGCCAGGCACTGCTCTAAAGTGTGATATGTGTGTGAACTTGTTTAATTCTTCTGACACCCAGTGAAGCAGGTGTTGTTAGCATCCCATTTTACAGACATGAAACTTAAGGACTGTGCAGTTTACACAGCTTGGAATGGGTGGAGGCTGATGAAAACCCAGGCAGCTGGGCTTTGGTGTCTTGCTTTATCAAAGCACTCTCCATGCCAGAATTTGATGCTCTGTCCCTGCTGGTTCCCCAGACTGGCCTCCCTGAGGACAATAGTGACCATGTTTGTTCCTGTGTTCCTAGTTGCCAGGCTCAGCACGTGACAGTTGTTTACTAAGTCTGGATGGAGAGAAGGAATAAAGGGGGGAGGGAGAAGTGAGGGAGGAAGGATCAGAGGCAGGGGCTGGTCCCAAGGCTCTGTGGGCATCTCACAACCATCCTGTCTTTGCACTCGTTCCCTGCCGTTGGGAGCCCTCCTGCTCCTGCCACCACTCCCAGAGCCTCCAGGTCTCTCACAACTCAGCTGCCTCCTTGTCCAGTTCTATTTTCTTACAGACAAACGAGGGGCTGGATCCGCCTTCCCGTTTACACAGACAGGCTGGTTGTCAGCTGCAGTGGCATCTGTTCTTGTCAGAAAAATTACGAAGGAATTGAAAGAAGCCACAGCCCTAGAACTGCAGGCAGGAGAGAGAATCTGGGCCTGGCCTCTTCCGTGAAGATCCTCCCAGTGTCCCACAGGAGGTGCCTGTGGGCAGGCCTGGCCATAGGGCACCTGGGTTCTCCACCAACGTCTCTTTTCTTAAGAGGGGAGTGTGGTGAACAGTGTGTCTTCTGGAGCCAACTCCTGTGCTAAATCCCAGCTCCAGACTGCCCAGCTGTGTGTCTGGGCAAGTTATTTGCCCTCTCTGTGCCTTAGTTTACCCATCTATAAAATGGGATAATGCGTAAAATGAGGAGGAAATGAATTAATAGATGTAAAGCACTTGGAACCGAATACTTCCAGCACTTGTTAAATAAGTGTTTTGCTAGTGTTAGGATTCTTATTATTCTCTTCCTGCTTTAGGGGTTGCTCCTCTGAGTGGCAGGCTCAGCCTCTCCCTGTGGTGGAGAAGAGGGGAAGGAGCTCTGATGGACCAGTAGGTTGAAGAAGGCTTCATTCATTCTATAAAACTTTATTGATTCCAGGCCCCTGTTCCCTGCCCTTGGGGAGCCCCACTCCGGTGGGGGAGGGGGTGGCAGACATGTTAATAGATTTATTATAAGAGGCGGGTGTGTGATGTTCAGGAAAAAGAGGAAGAAGCACCTAATGGATGTGGGGAGTGGTAGAGTGAGGAGGTCAGGGAACGCTTCCCAGAGGAGATGGCATGGGTAGAATGTAGAAGAGTGAGTAAGAGTTGGCCAGGAAGCCCCATGGTAAAGGCCTTCCAGGGAGACAGAGCAGCAGGAGCTAGGCTGTGAGGGGCTTGGTTGGCCATGTTCAGGAGCCTGGGTTTTATCCTAAAGGTGGTCGAGAACCAGGGGTGTGGAGTGGGTTAGGATACCATAGGCTTGAAGGCAGTGGCTTGGGCAGCTGTTGGAGGATGGATGGGTGTGGGAGACGACTGGAGGCACCTCCTCATTCATCTGGTCCCCTTCTTCATTCATCTCTGCAGTCCTGGTTGCCATGGCCAGCCCAGGTCATTAGCATTACTGCTACCACTGAGTAGATGAGCAAAGAAAGGGACCTCTGGGATCACCCAGGCTCGAGATGGCCGGGACCAGAGAGGTGGCGGGGCCATAGCAGGAGGTGTAGATCTGAGAGTTTGGGGCCTCTGGAGAGGTTTGGGGGACTTCTCTTTAGGATCTTGCTCCCTTGGTGCCCTTTACATCTTAGCCTGGGGTCAGCTCTGGTGGGAAGAGAAACTGGTCACTAAAGCAGCTGTGCTCCGCCGGCTCTGTCCAGCAGGGGGCAGCAGCAGTGCGCAGATGGGTGCCCCACCATGGACTCCACTCTGTACCATGCGCACTTGGGGTCCATGAGGGGAGGGAGTCAGATCCAGGGTGTCAAGGATTTCCTGAGGGAGCTGAAAGGCAGGGGGAGGGACACCTTTACACCCTCAGGATCTCGTCAGTTGGGACAGTCCTTCCTGCAGAACCCTTGAAGCCAGACAAATTGCTCTAGGAATTTTCAGCCCTGGAAGCCCTTTGTAATCATCTGGGGAGAGTTAAAACATTCCTATGCCTGGTGCCCTTCCCAGATCAATTGAATCAGAGTCTCCGTGGGTGAGGTCCAGGCAGTAATTTTAACCCCATCTCCCTCCCCTATCCCCCCCCCCCCCCCCCCCCCCCCCCCCCCCCCCCCCCCGCACCCGTGGTCCTCAGGCACACTGAATTACTTTGTGGCAGGGATTTGGGAGTGATAACAAATGTCAGGGCCCTCTTTCACCCTCCTGGGAGTAGGTTTTCATCATTTACATCTTGGTGACCACAGGAGTGGGTCTGAGGGACCTCAGCTCTTGACATCTCGGGGCTGAGAGAAGTTGGTGAGCAGGGCACACTACAGGGAGATACCTGCTCCCTCCTGGCCCAGGATGGGGGGTTCAGAGTGGCTGTGGGTGCATTCTTAGGTGAAGGTGCTGGGTATGTACGTGCATGGAAACGTGTCTCTCTGGGAACATGCAGGGACATCTGGGCATGTTCTATCTGCACAGACATGTGTGCTTTCACCTCTGTGCTTACATGTGTGTGACGGTTCCTGGGAATGTCACTCTATGCCCGCTGCTGTGAGCTGTTTCTGTGCTTGTACATGTGTCTGAGTCCACAAGTGTGTCCTGTGTTTCTGTGTCTCACACATGTGGCTGTCTCAGGGTTGGTCTGTGTGCGCTCATGTTCTTGGGTCTTTAAAAACCAGTGATGGATTTGAAGCTCTGCTATTTGAAGGTATTTTTCTTCTTTCTCTTTCTCCTTCCAGTCTGATCGATATGCTGCTCCCGTGCAGCCTCCCCGAAGACCACATACAGGCGAGTTCTGTGTGGCTAGAGTCAAGCGTGGGCTCAGAAAAACCCTCTGCAGCCCCTCCAGGCACTGCGTCTTCAGTTGGTCTCTAGGTGAGCAGCCGGTCTTGCTGGTAAGAGCCTCTTAGATGCTGCTGAAGCCAGGAGCAGGCACCGTGTGCTCACTGAGAGTGTTAGGCCCACTGCCTCTCCCTGGCCACCCTCTTAGAAAAACCATAGGATGAAATAAGCTAAGCAGGGCCCAATGGAGACACGAGGGCCTCCCACACAGACCAATTATTTGACACTACTTTACATCAATATTCTTTATGTATCTCTTCATCATTCTTTTTGAGGGGGTATAAAAGTGATATTCTATTGGTAAAATGGTGATCTGCTTATGGTGAAAGAAATGGGATTTATTGCATGCATCGAGCGTAGCATATGTTTTAATTTATCTAGAGTTGCCTTTGACATCAGAGTTTTCCTGTCATTTATATTTAGAGGTGCATTGTAACTTGCTGTAGGGATGAAGATAACTTAGATGTGGTTACAAAGTTTGTTCCCATAGACAGGACTCTGTTAGGCATTATTTGCTTTGAGAATTTCAGCCAGCTCTGCAAGGCCACGTTTAACCTAAACAAATACTGACTTTTTGTGAATTAGAAAAAGGATCGTCATTCAGATTGCCCAGTTTCATGGACACACAGTTTTATGGGCATAGGTGGGTGGGACTCCGCTCACCCCCTTGACCTCACTTAGCCTTGGGTTGGGTGGTGTGGGGTTACCTGCTGGTATGTGTGTGGTGGGGCAGGCCAGGGTTGTCTGTGTGAGGGTAGGTGGTGTGTACTGGGTCTGTATGTGTTCGTGGCATATTTGATGTTTGCATGCCCATTGTGTAAGGTGTGGGTCTGGGTGGGGCGTGTGATAGGCTGAACATATGATATCCAGGTGTACTAGAGAATGGGTTTCGAGTGGGTGGTGCTCATCTGTGGGGGGATAGAGGTGGGTGAGTATATATTGGGTCTTGGTGCTAAATGGGATGGGTCGTGCAAGTGAGGTAGGTACTATGTGTGTGTGGTGTGTGCTCTCCATTGCAATGGGTGAATTGGGGGCACCTTTATGTGTGGGGTTGTGTAGTATACAGTGAGTGTGTGTGTGTGTGTGTGTGTGTGTGTGTGTGTGTGTATAGATGGCATTCCTGAGAACAGGTTCAAGTTCTTAGCCCTTCTGATCTAGCTTTGAGGCTGGCCCAGCCTTGGTTAGGCCTCCCCAGTGTCCCCGCTCAGCCTTAGGCTATAGCTAAAGATGGCAGAGTGGGGTGTTCCATTCTGCTGCTGCCGGGCCCATAATACCCTTGGGGGGTCACCAGGGTCCTGTATAAGAACTTGAAGGAAATAGTCCTTTAGGAAGTAGGGACAGTTGGTGGCAGTTTGCGTAGGAACTCTGCCCTAGCCCAAATCCACCTGTCTGGAGTCCTCTCTCTCATCTCCCCCTGCCCCCGTCCCAGGCCACTGTCATTGGAACTATTGCAATAGCTTCTTGTCTGGCTTTCTTGCCTCCCCATCTCCCCCAATTCATTCTTCACACTGCAGCCAGGATGTTTTTTTTCTGAAACGCAAATCTGGGCACATTCCTCCTTACTTCCAACCTTACAGTGACCCCTTGCTGCCTGTAGGATGAAGGCCAAGTTTCTTAGCCTAGCAGCCCAGGACCTTGACAATTGACTCTTATCTGTCTTTCTACCTTAACCCCCCATGCTTTGGACCATTTCCTTGGATACTAATGCAAGGTCAAGCCTCCAGATACTCCCTCTCCTGAGCCCCTTTTCCTCGGGGCAGTATCCCCTGCCTCCCACCCCAGCCTGGTCAAGTTCACCGCTCTCCTCCTCTGAAGCCTCCTCTGCCCTTTTTATGCAGAATTGGCTCCTTATTCAGTGGTAACTTCAAATACCATCAAGGCTACCCACTCTGTGTAGTAACAGTCAGCTGGGGTGTATGTCCCCACCAAATCGTAGCCCCCGTGGGGCTATCTCAGGGATGTTTCTGGGTCAGCCTGGTACCTTAGAGCCAGATTGCAACCCTAGGCAGGATACCAGTGCCCACTCATACTCTGATGGAAGTGACGATGGGAGATAGTGACAGTTTCTCTCTCTCTCCTCCATTCAGGCAGGCAGCTGGCCTGAGCTTCCTTACCTCTGGGAAGGTTTGTGGTTTGTGACTAGGAAGGAGGAGACATCTGAAAGACACTTCTCTGTTGGGGTTTTGTTTCCCTTGAGCTGGAGCCTCTCCTGGGGATTGAGCCAGGTGTCCTGGTGGGTGAGGGGAGAGAAAATTGAAGAGGGAGGAATTCCTTCTGACTAGACTAAAGGGAGAATCTTTACGAAAAGAGACTGGGAGGTGAGGTAAGTCTGGGGTCACCCAGACGAGGGGGATTATATCTGTTCCCTGGCAGGACCTTGAAGAGGTAGGGCCTCCAGGGGACTGTGTGGCTCCCAGCCTTGCCAAGTGTTGGGGAGCTGAAGGAGCCCTGAGGCTGGGACAATGGGTGCCTCCACAGCGATCATCATGGAATAACAGTCACGACGAGAGAGCTTTGGCACCACACTACCAAAACTTAGACTCTGGGTGCAGTAGCATGGCAGGATAATGAACAAGTCCTGGTGCCTCACCTGTAAAATGGAGATAAGAATAGTATCTCCCTCTTGATGACAAGATTAAATGAGGTAATAGTAACAACAGTCAACACTTAGAAGAGTCTGTCTGCCAAGTACTGCTCCCAGGGCCGTACCCATAATAACAACAACACATTTAATCCTTATAACAACTCTGTGTGTTAGATACTATCATCATTCCCAGTTTTTAGAAGAGGAAACTGAGTTCTTGACTTGCTCAAGGTCTTAAATTGGGGGTTAGATGCAGGTGGTCTGGTGCCTGAGCCTGGACTCTTAGCCACTGCCACTCTTGCAGAGGATGCCCAGCCTTCGGAACACAGTAAGTGTGCAGTAAGTGTCAGCACCACACAAGGACAATGCCCACTTTTAGCAGCATTTGCCTAGGAGAAGGTTGTTGTCACCGTGTGACATATGCCAGATCCTTACTGGACCAGGCTGGAGATTTTCTGGATCTGTGAGCCAGTCCTTGGTAGAGTGCTATTTTCACCATGAAGTAACAGAGCCACCATCAGCTGCCTCTGCCTTTTCTGGCATAGAGAACCCTGAATTTTTTCTTCAGCAAACTGCTTGGCGAATAGGTTCTTTGGTGTATGAACCCTTGCTTGGCACGTTAAAACACTCAGGTTTTGTTTTGCTTATTTTTTATTATTTAATTTAGCTCTGCTGGTTTTTGTTCTGCTCCTTGACAGTTTTCAATAGTGTGTTAGCTCTGATATAAGAATCTCAGTCTGCATACTTCAGTGTGCAAGAAATACTACGTTTCCCCCTTTGCAAACCAATTTCACTCTCTAACATTGTGGTCCCATTTTTTTCCAACAGGAATCTAGGAAATTCAGCTTCAGTCACTTTGGGGCTAAGTTGGAGGTGTGTGTGTGTGTGTGTGTGTGTGTGTGTGTGTGTGTGAGCATGCACACGCGTGCTGGAGGTGAGAGTTTCTTTACCAAAACTATTGTGAAGCTGTAGCCCAAGCAGGGACAACTAGGGGGGCCTTAGAGAGGGTGCTCCACTGAGAGGACAGAGTAGACAGGAAGTGGAGTGTTGGTGCCAGCACTGTCACTGAGAAGAAGCCAGCTGCGTTGCCTTACCTGACATTTCTCTGTGGGGATATGTCCTGACTTATAAGCCTGTCCTGACTTATCCATCAGAAGCACCTTGCTCTCTCTGACACTTTATATGGGTTCTATGAGGGCACTGACCACAGTGTGTCTTGGGTGATGGTGTCTTTTCTATTCAATTCAACATGGCTGGACTCTGTGCCATATGTTAAAGGTAAAAGAGTGAGCAAATTAGACTTGACTTCTACTTGTGGTTTAGTGGGGCTGCAGATAGGCAGACAGATGATGAAATATGTGCTTCCATGAGAATGGGGCATGGTAGCATCAAACAAGGGGTTCTGAGGCAGGCTGGGGTCAATGAAGCCTCCCAGAAGGACATTGTGTCCAAGCCAAGACTGAGGGAGAAAGAGAAGGCAGCAGCTGGAGAGCATGTTTTAGGCAGGGATGGTATGTGGTGGAGACTGGAGGCCAGAGAGTGGGGCCTGGAGATGACTTTTCTGGGAGCACAGAGACATCTGGAAGGACATGGGAAGATGGTGAGGGTGGATGCCAGAGGAGTGGGCTAGAGCTGGCTCACGCAAGGCTTTATAGGAGGCCTTACGCTGAAGAATTTGGACTTCCATGATGAGTAACAGAGCTGTTGAAGTACAGAGATGGTGTTATATTTTTGTCTTCAAAGAAAATTCTATCTGTAGTGTGGAAGGTGGATTTGAGGGTGTGCTGATAAATGTTTAATATCTAACTCTCTGGAAAAAAGCCCCTTTGCCAATTTCTATGGTGTAAATACTCCCTTCATGACTTAGTTCAAGCTACAGATGTGATATCACACGTTGGATGTGGGACTGGGATGCGATGCACTAGTAGTTTGAACTCCTGGGCTTGTGGCAGCTGGCTCCAGAACACCCCTGGTTGGAGGGGCGCAGGAAGGCATTACTTCTTGTACTAGAGAGAATGAGCAAGTGAGCTTCTTTTTCATTTCCCTCTGTCTCCTCTCTAGAGTTAACACCGAGGCCCAGAAATATTCTGGAAGGACAGACAACGCAGAAGGAGTCTCAAGAGTCCCATTCCATTTCCTGAAAGGCTTTCTAAGAACCAGTTCTTGAGAGAAAGTCAGAACCAGGAAAGGGCACCTCGTGTGATCATGTTTCAGGGCCTAGGACGGGAATAGAGCACACTGGGATGGGAGGCTGATGAGCTGATGATAATAATTATGACAATTATGCAAAACACACAAATAATAATTACAGAAAATCATGATTATTATTTGTGGGTATGAGATATCTCCAGCTTTTTGAAACCACACAGAAGCATCAGATGCCCCTTTTCCTGTGGGTGTGTGAGTGTCACAGCCAAGCTCAGGCAGTGTGGTAAGAGATGGGGTTTCCATCCCTCTCTAGATAGTTGTTTCCTGCCCAGACTTTTGGTGGGATACAGCCTACTTCACCCAGTGCCAGGTCAGGAAACACAAGGTCTCCCTGCTGGTTCCCATCTCAGAACCTCACCCTCACTGAGGACATAGCCATTGATAGGAGTAAACTGGGAGAGGGAAATGATTAATCTAGAAGAATTCAAAGGCTTAGGGGCCACATGTCTCTCCCATGAGCCGGTTTACAGGTTCATGGCTGACTGGATACCTGACCCAAATAGGGTCGATCAGATTCTTTTTTCTGGAAATTTAGAGCTAGGACTGGAACAGGGCAGGGTTAGAATCTCTAACTAGGAAGTTGGGAATGGGTAGGTTTCACCCAGTGACTAAATGGACTGCAGACAGAGAGAGATAAAGGACTGACTGGTTCCTGGTGGCCTCATGCCACCAGTCCCCTTCCATTAAATTCCCTGGATCTTTGTAATAAAAATCCCAAGCATGCCAACTGGAGGTTTATAATTTTTTAAATCAATCAATCAATCAATCAATCAATTAATTTGCAGATAAAGTTCTAAGCAGAGCTATATTGCAAAGAACTTTAAATGTTTTGGTTTTATGGATCAGAGACCCACTCAAGCTGGCTCACACAAGACCCTACTGGCATCATAAGGGCACTCTTATGAAACTCTAAGAGGGGCTGTCATAAGACTGGGAAACTGGGACAGACTGAATTTAAGATGGCACCAGGACTTCCACAACAGGAAGGATTTTATTAAGTCTATTAATGTGACTTAGGTTCAGTTCCTTGTGTCTGCTTTTTTTCTGGCCTTTTATCAATTAGCCAGTTCTCTTTTTTCTTCTAGTTCCAACTCCTGAGAGAAAAAACATCTGATTGGCTCAGCTGATGGTCATTGTCTTTTTGTAGGGCTTTTTGTGTCCAATCATGTTATAGGTTATTAAGTAGCCTACAGATGAGTTGCTCTAGTGTGATGTGATCATTTGTGGTCCAATTAGATGTCAGCTCTGAGCTGGATGCCTTCAACAGAGTAGATTCAAACAGAATTTGGTTGTAGAGTGGTTGACTTATCCTGTGGGAATACAATTCAGTAGTTGATAGTGAGTCCCGGAAGGTTCTTGAGGATGTGATAAGATCAAAGCTGGGACTTGGGAAGATTAATTTGGTTGCAGGGAAGAGGATAATTGAAGGTGGAGAAGGGTGGCATGGAGGCCAGGTGATTGGCTTCTGCCTTACTGCAGTGAGATGATGAGCTGAGCTGGCCTGATTTAGAGGGCAGGGCCTGCCAGGATAGGGTAAGCAAGTGAGGTTCCTGGGGTGCTAGATTTAAGGAGGTGCTCACTCTCAGTGCCGGCACTTGCAGGGACCTGAGGGTGCCCCCTTAAATATTTTCTCACTCACCTTACCCAAGGCCCTGGGTGGGGAGATGGAGAAGGCAGCTGAATTTATAAGGCTTCGTAACTGGTGGGTGGTGAGGGAGCAGGACCCTCCTTTCTCTGGTGAGTGCTGATGCTTCTGGTGTTGTGAGCTGAAGGATTGGGAGGCCAGACCTGGAGATGGGGAAGCAGGAGGAAGAAGGGGCAGGTTTATGGAGGGGGCTGAGAAGTTCACTTTGGGGTGTGCTGAGTTTCAGGTGCCTGTGAGACACTGAGGGCAAGATTTCTAGTAGACAGATGGGAATATGGGTCAGAAGCTTGGACAGAAGTCAGAGCTGGAGAGATGGCCTTCGATGGTGTCAAGCACAGAATTGATCATGAGGTGCTACGTGTGCCAGGCATAGTGACTGGCGCACAGATCACACCACTAGAAAAGTTTGGTAAAGCAATGTTTGAAGTTGTGGGAGTGGACTTGGTCCCCCAGGGCACATTGCAGGAAGGCATGGGTCTCTAATGGTGAAATTTCAAGCAGTTAGCAATAACTTCTGGGTTAGGGGGCATTTGTGGATAGGACGAGATGCTCATATCCATGTATTTGCCTTGTCCTCAAGGATTCCTGAAGTATGGATGCCTGGTTGAAGGGTTGAGAACCAGTGGCTGGGACCTCCTCCCTCTTCTCTGTGAAGGTCCCTGCTCTCTTAAGAAGTGGCTTCTTGATCCCTCAGAGGTTGTGCCTGGTCATCAGTAGAAATGAAAACATAGGGTCTTAAAGGTGACTTCACACTCATTATTTCACTTAAGCTCTGTTATTTCCTTGTGAAGGAGAATGTGCAGAGCTCATTATTCCCATTTTACAGATGAAACAGTTGAGGCTCAGAGAAGTTACATGACTAGCCAAGAACCACACAGCTGGTCAAGGAAGGCTGGATTGGAATACAAGCCCACTTAAAAAATACAATCTCCTGAACCTAGAAGTTATCAGTATTCTAGGCTTTCCTTAGATATATGATAGTAAGGTGACATCACAGTTATATAAATGAATGATATTTATTAATGACTTATGTGCTAGACACCATATAATACACTTGAACTTCATTTAAACCTTACAACAGTTCCCTGAGGTAGGTGCTCTTGTCTATTGGCAAGAATAAGGGACAGATGATGTCCTGATCTGGCCACGGTGTGGGAAGAGGGCTCTTGTGTACCTCACTGGGACTGAAAATTGCTATGTTAGGGAGCAAAATCGGCAGTAGCAATTAAAATTTACAATCTGAATACCCTCTGATTCACAAATCCCTCTTTTGGGAATCCATCCTATGGGAATCGAAGCATCAGAACGTAGACACATGTACAAACACATTCATTACAGTTTGTAATGATAAAGGTGAAACAACATTCATCAGGTGAACATTCATCAGGAGGGAAACGGTGAAAGCTCTGGCTTAGCTATGTTGTGGATGGCTACACAGGCAGTAAGGAGAGGGGGCTATGTCCACATGCACCAATGCGGAGGTCTTCCATGATATATTGAGTGAACAAAGCATGTTTTGAGTAATGTGAATCCTATTTTTAATAAATAGAAAGAAATAAAAGAAAAAAAAGCTCATATATATGTGTGTGTTTGTATGGGCCTTGAAAATTATATGAAATGATATGCACCATCTGTTGTGACCTCAGAGAGATGAGATTGAACACAGGGAGAGGGAGAAAAGGAACTTTTTATACACTGCTGTATTACTCAGCTAATATTGCCTGTGAGAGTCATGCGTAGGGCTTCACAGAGGTGGTGATGTTTGAGTTGAGTCCTGAAGGATGAATGGGAGTTTGTCAGACAGTGAGGTTGGAAGGGGATGACATTTTAGGCGAAGGTGCAGAGATGTGAAAGCTCCTGAGTGTGGAGATGGCAGTAGTCTGGTGGCGCTGCTCACTTACTAACGGTGTGCCCTGAGCCTTCGTGAATGAAGCGGCTCTGAAGATAAAAATGAGATCATGTCTGTGCAGCACCTGGAACACAGTGGACCTCAGCTTCTGCTCCTGTGAACTGGACTAATTCCTGCCATCGAGATATGGACTAAGGATCTTATCTTAGTGTAGCAAAAGCGTGTTATATACAAAGGATGGAGCAGGAGTGCGGATGAGGGTGGCGGGTATGTGGACAGGTGGCCTCCTCCTTCTTTATCCCCTTATTTCTTCCTCTTCCCCTTTAACTCTCCCTTTGTTTTCTCCCCTAATCCTCTCCTCTCAATTCCCTTTCCTTCCCTCCCTCCTCCTAATTCCCTTTGTACCTTCATGCTCTCATTCTTCCCACAGGCACCTGCAGGGAGAGGGGCACAGGACAGTTGGCTGGACATGCCATAACCCTCCTTAATCTCTCCTATACCTCCCTGATCTGGGCAACTCAGGCAAGACCACGGCCTGTGATGCCAGATCAACTTGGGTTCAAATTCCAACTCTTCCACTTACTAGCTGTGTGACCTCAGGCAAGTGGCTTACTGTCTCTGAGCTGCAGTTTCTTCATCTGTAGACTGCTCATAATGATTTTTATCTCACAGGATTGTTTCATAGATATAGATACAAAACTATTTTATTATTTTTAAATCTTATTTCAGCCTAGTTTTGGCAGGGATTCTAGTGAAGCCTCAAACCTCTGCTGTCTCTTTTGTTTGGAGGGTTTCATTCCTTCTTGCCCACGACTGGAACTTGAATTGTGAAAACAACATTCTGTTTGCCTTCTCTTCCTCTAAAGCATAAAGAAGCAAGTGAATCAAGGCTACAGAGCCTACATGGGAGAGGAGAGTTCCAGGGTGGGTGGAGCTGTGGCTGGCTCCTTCGGATGAATAAAGGGGACAGCTGGAGGTAGCTGGAGGCAGACAGCAGAAGATTTAGAGGCTTCCTAGCACCCATCAGAGTCCCTCCCTGGCTCTGTGTGAGGGACCCTGGAAAGGGCCCATTAGTGATGATGGAAAAAGCTATGAGTTATTAATGGTATTTGCAGTTGTAAGCTCTGCTAACGACTGTAATCATGGGCATTGTAATAATGTGTGTAATGAAAACTTGAGCTATGAATTAATAGATCAGTTGTGACTTTGATGACCATGGTGAATGAGCTATAGCATGCGTCTATGTTAACAGACCTGGGCACAGCCTGGCAGAGAGAAGGGAGCATGAGGGCAAGAAAGGGCCTGGGGTTAAGAAGCAGCCCTAGAAGAGAAAGACCTGAGTGTGTATCTCTGCTCAGTATCTTCAGAGCTGTGTGACTTGGTACTGTCACATTACTTCTCTGAGCCTCAGTTTTCTCATCTATGAATTGCAGATGATAATAACCCTAGTCTACAGAGCCAGGGTTAAGTGAGATGATGCATCTGAGGTAGGCAACATCTCTCTGCTCCCTCTTGCTTCCTTTTCCAGCTGTGCTGGCTGCTTTGCTGCTCCTAGTTGCTTTGCTGAGCCAAGGAGTGCACCCATGCCTCTGCTGCAGGCCTTTTGCGCTGGCTGTTCCCTCTGCCTGGCCTGCTTTTCTTTAAAATATTTTCAATGCTTGACCCTCTCTCTTTCTGACTGGTCTCTGGTTCAAATGTCATCTCATCAGGAGGTCTTTTATGATCCCCTTATCTAAAACAGCACCCCATACTCTATCTTCTTTGTTTTGTTTTTATTCACAGTTCTTGACATTTTATGTATGTAGTTGTTTATTAGTTTATTATGTCTCTTCCTCTAGACTATTAAGTGTCACAAGCACAAGGACTATCTTTGTTCACTGCAGAATCTCTAGCACCCAGTCCACAGGAGGCACACAGGAATAGTTATTGCATAAATGAAGGATAGCCTTGTGACAGGCATAGGATACTTGCTCAATAAATGGTGACTGGGTTAAAACTATCAGCAAATGAACAGACACTGATGCAAACAAAACAAAACAGAACAAAACAAAAGAAAAAAACAACTCGGTAGTGGTGCTTCTCTCCAGAGGCTCCCTCTTCATAGAAAAACTCAGAGCACCTGGTTTTCTGCCCTCCTCTGCTCACTTGCCCTCCTTCCCCAATCATGGAGAGGGAGAACCACAAAGCTGATAGTGACCTTAGATGAGCAGTCAGATCACACCATTGGGAGTATAAACGCACTAGAATTGGGGTGTCAGTGTGGCAATGAGGACCAGGGATGAGGTTTCTGTGCCTAAAAGCCATGAGAAGGGGGTCTTAGGAGTCCTTCTGCCAGACCCCTGGACTCCAACTAGAAGGTCTCTAAAAGTGGTATGTGCCCACAAGTGTGTTGTGAGGTGTGTGCCTGTGTGTGACTGTGATAAATCATTGAGCATATGCTGGTGTGTCTTTGTGTGTGAATTTGTATTCTGAGTTTGCTTACTTGCTTGCATGTGTTGGTGAACAATTGTGTATGTGGCTGTACATGCGTGTGCTGGGTGTTGGCTTGTGTGGAAGGAATGGCAGTGGATGACATTGTGTCAATGTAAGTATGTGTGAATTTGTTGTGTACCTTTGCTTGGAGTTTATCTGGGGGTGTGCTCATGAAGCTCATGAGATGTGTATGTGTGTGATTGGGTTTGAACACTTTGTATATTCTGGTCGTGAGGGGGTAAGGATGATAAGAGCGTGCACACGTGAATTGTGTGCATGGGTTATTGTGTGAACATGTCTGTGATTGAAACTTTGTGACTAATTAATCAAAGATTTCTGTAGCCTGGTGCCGTTTGTCCTAAAAGCACCCCCCTTGAGACTTGTACTACCAAAGATACCAGTTGTATCATTTTGCTTGTGCTTGTGTGACAAGATATCTTGAAACGCAGCCATGGAGAGAGAGGTGAGTCTCTTGGGAAGATTTCTGCTGATTGCTACTGTTTCAATAGAAACACAATTATTTCATAAGGCCAGGCTGATGGTGTTGGAAATAGCCAAATGCAGAGCTGGAGCAACGGGACCACATCCCATTTGATACTAATTGGTTTGATGATGATAATTGTTGCATTGCAGACAGCGTGACTATCTCCTAATTTAATATAATCAATAAGGTAACAACAGCTCAATGCAAATGAGATGTGGAGAACCATGGGGCCATTTGTAAGTCATGTTCTTAATACATTTTCCCAATTAGCTATAGCGGGCTCTCCTACCCTGAGATGCTACACTTTCTCCAAACCTTCATTTTCAGAGAAGCTCAGGAAGGGCTTATCCTGAGGCTCCCAGGAACCCCAAAGACTTTCTTAGGCTCAGCTGAAATAGAGTCAGAGAGCTGGCAGTTCAATAGGACAGTTCCCTCCAGATTCATGACATTTCTGACTCAAACCCCTGTAGCTTCGCTGCCTCTTCCATCTGACCGGGAGGTGCTGTAGGGCAAGGACTGTGCTTCTCCCATCAGACTTGTCTCACGCCATCACTTAGGACCTACGTCCCTTTCATTGAGTCAAGGCTCAAAATGCTGCCCGCTGGTGTTTTATTCATTAGACCAGGGCTTTGACAAGGTCATGGGGGGTTCTCTTCTATCAAATCAGAACCTCCCTTCAGAGCAGAGCTATGATTCCGTGCTCAGCCTGGTGCTTGCTCAGGCTCCTTGCTCAGACCGTGTGTGTATGTGCACACATGCGTGCGTATCTATTGCAGTGTGCCCCAGATTGTGAGTCAGGTGTGCAGCATGCCAGCAAGGGTGTGGCTTAGTATAGTGCTTTAGAAGAGACTTTGGATCCAGCCTGCCTGGGTTCAGTTCTCAGCCCCACCACCTACTGGCTGTGTGACCTTAAACAAATTACCTGACCTCTCTGTGCCTCAGCTTTCTCATTCTATAAATGGGGAAAACAATAATATCTACTCATAGGTCTTTTGTGAGATTTAAATAAGTTAAATACCTTAACTCCTTTTAATATTTATTAAAATAAAATAAATTACTCAGTTCCATTAGCCACATTCAAGTGTTCAATAGCCACATGTGGCCAGTGGCTAGAGTATTGAACAGAGCAGATATCTTATATTATTTCTACATCATCCCCATCATCACAGGAAGTTTGGTAAATTGCTATAGACCTTTGATGTTGAGTGAACTGGGCTCCAAGGAGGTCCCATACGTCTCCAGATTTTGGTAGGAGTGCACCTGTGTTTTCTCTAAAGTATAATTCTGTTTATTGCACAAACTCCTGTTCTCCTGGCAGAAGAACCCAGCCCTGCACTGCCTCTTTTCACATCCCCTGCATACAACACCCAGGCCTGGGAGCCTGGGTGTCTGTTGAACCAGATGGCTTGGGAGTTATTATTAATGAGAGACTCTGTGTGTGAGTGTGTGTGGTGGGGCTGGGGCCATGTGCTGTGATCATCATTTTGGAGTCCTCTTTGGGGAAGTAACAAATGGCATCCTGACACAACAGTCCTCCTGTGGGGTCACCTCATAAATCAGTGTGAATCCCAGTCCTTGATGAGCTGTCCCATGGTTCCAGAGCTAAGTGACCCAAAGGCTGAGGGGCTGCCTGCCATGCCTTCACCTCCCACCATCACCACCCCAGTTGGGCCTCACGGACAGCGTGCTGGCTCGACCATGAGCAGCTTCCGTCCTGGCTCTACCATTAACCAATGGTCTGACTTAGAAGGAATCACCTTTCTCTCTAGGCCTCAGTTTTCAATTCTGTAAAGTTGGGGGAGGGAGGAGGGAGGGAAAATTACACAGGAATGTAGTATTTGGGATTTACAATGGTTTCCAGTTTCCAGCCCAGGGAAAAGGCTGCAGGACTGTGAGTCTAGGCATTGAGGCCACTGGAAGCACCTTTGCATTTCCCTTGTAATTCTTATGAACCATAATGTTGGAGAGCCTTTGGCCTAAGGGCACATGTATCTCTAGCACCCTTGCTTGTGGGGAGCAAGTGGCTGAGGCATGGGGTACTGGGAGATTATCGAGTAAAGAGACTGGGTGCAGGTAGGGTGCAGGTAGGGTGTGTCTTCCAGGGGACCCTAGGACAAAGCCAAGTTCCAGGCAGTTTGACCAACTAGGGGTGAGGTCTGGCTCAGAACAGAAGCACAGCCCAGAGGTCTGGTCTGTGGGGCAGGTGGGATCAGAGGCCTTGGAGGTGAAATTGTTTCTCTGGATTTCTGGAAGAAAAGTCTGGTGCTGATGGAAGGATGTGGTTAGAGAAGTATTTAAAATACATCGGTTTTGAAGCCACACAGAACTAGGCTTAAATCCTGGCTTGGTGATACCTAAGCCACACGACCTGGCCAAGTAATTTATCCTCATCTGTAGAATGGTGACTGTACTATCTGCCTCACAGGATTAAATAAGAACATAGAAATGTTCTTCACCAACTAGCTCCCGGGATCCTCCTTGACAAGGCTCAGAGTAATATGGAGGCCTGGGTAAGATTTGAATAGTAACAGTATCTGCCCCTTGCACCATGTTCTGTAACCTACAAAGTACTTTCACGTCTGTTATCTCATGATGGCCTTGTGACAATCCTGATGGGAAAACAGGTTCAGAGAAATTCAGTGACTCACTCAAGGTCATTTGCTTGGACATAGGAAAGAGGAGGGGCACATATCTGTGTTAATTATGACCCACTGTTTCACAATTGGCCACCTGATGGGTGCTGGTGACAAAGCTTTCCTAAACTCTCGAAAGAGTGAATTTGTGGGCAACGTGGGGTGGGGTGGAGCCATCGGGAGACACCCGGGGAATTTCTGCTTGGGCTGGGCTCCCGCTTAGCCAGTTGCTGTGTGGGAATGGGTTTGTGTTGTCAGAGAAACCTTTCTCTGTCGTCTGCTTAGGGTGCACTGGTGGGAGTGGGGGGAGGGGAGGGCTGGTTCTGTTGTAGAGGATCTTGTAGCCTGTCCTTCTGGGTGCCAGGCCAAGTCCCATGCCTCTCCCTGAGACTTATTCACCACTTACAGCTGTGTTTTCAGACACTGGGTGGAGAATGAGGCTGCCAGGTTGGAAAAGGCTGGGGTAAACAAACCACATGCTTAGGCAGCAGTTAAAGTAAGTAGCTGCATGGTTCTGGGAAGGCAGGTGGCTGAAGTGTCAGCACGGGGCAGTGAAGCTATGAATTAGGGCAGGCTGCAGGGAGTCGTGATCAGGCAGGAAGCGGAGCTGGGCAGGCATCTGCCTTTGGAGTTGTCTAAAGTCAGATGGGACATGGCTGACAGCCTCAGGCAGAGGCCACTAGGACAGCTCTGCAGGAGGTCTGATGTGGGACCCCTCTGCAGACTTTTATCCCCAGATTCACTTACCCGCCCCCAATGCTCTCAGGTTTAAAAACCCCCTTCTCTGAGAGGCCCCTCCAGCAGCTCTCAAGTTCTGTTTCTGGAGGGATGCCTGTGATATTGACCTGCTTGGGGGTATTCTCTGAAGGTGTTCACATCCTTCAAGGGTCCAGTTTGTTGGTGGGTGGTCCTTGTAAACTTCTGGGGTACCTATAGTGTTAGTTCCAGGGCCTGGGCCCAGTCAGGAACTCAAGCTTTACATGAGAGGCCACTGAAGTTTGCCCTGAGTTGGAAGGACTCTGCTTCTTCACAGCCAGTCACGCTGCCCGCCCCCTCAAGTCCCCAGTGCCCTGTACTAACACTTTTTCTCAGCTCCTCTTTTTTCCCTCCTTTTACTTGTGACTGCTTGAGTGAATCAAGGCTGAAGATCAGAAGTCACAAGTCGAGACGCTTTTCCCACTAATGAGCTCTCTGAGGGCCATAGACAGCCCCTTCCTTTGCCCCGCCCTGCCCTGTTCACTTATTTATAACAAATCACAGGAGGAAGAAGGACCAATCAGCTCACAACACTGGCAGTCGACAACTAGAGGGAGGAAGAGCAGAAGAGGATGACTCACTTAAGAGTCTTTGCATGGGGGCAAATCAAGGGTATTAAACTTTATACTTTTTCTCAGCATAACACCATCTGGTCCAAACTCCTTGTGGTGGAGATGAGATGTTTGAGGCCCTCTGGGTTCAAATAACTTCCTAAATCCAGGTGGCCAGTGATCCCCAAACCAAGAACTGTAATCTGGGCTTTTTAAGTCTCAGTTCAGCACCATTTCTACTATAGAGCTTCTTTAGAATGCATTTATTCTGAAAACTGAAGTGAGGTCTCCGTTTCAATTGACAGCTTGCATTTTTCTGTCTGTCAACGCTTTGATAAATTTAGAAGAAATGGACTTATTTTGGTACATCTGGGGACTAACAAAAAGATCAAGATTGCCACTGTGATGATGTCTTTACTCTGCCACCTTGAAACAAAATGGCAGTTGACACGAACGTTTTCAAGGAGACATGCTGTCTTTAATTTGTAATGGATTTCAGCATAATTTGGCTCGTGGGTAGGAGTTACTATGGCTATGCCTGCATTGAATGTGACCTGGAGTTCAGAGTCATTATTCATTACATAAGGTGCACTGCTTTTTTTCGCTGTTGACAAGACAAGCAGAGGAGGTGGCTAAGGCTGTCTGTATTTTGAGTATCTGTGACCATTATCATTATTATTTATGGGGGTGGGTAGGGAGGCATTTGGTGCTTAGTATTTTGGTGGGACATGAGCCAGGGGAAGCAGAGTATGGGACATTTCATAGAAAGCTTGGTATCCTGAGGTTCCCAAATTTCCTTTCTCATTCAGCTAGTTACTTCTCTCTTATCATCAAACCTTAAAAGACAGGAGATACCTAAATGTCCCAGGCCTGAAGAATCCACTGGGGCAGTTTGAAAAGGATTGAATTTCCTTTTCTACATAATCAGTCCCAAAGGCCAAATAGTAAAGTTTTTTAAGAGCCTTGTAAGCTGCCTCTGGCGTCACTCTGGCAGACTCAGGCATTGGGGAGGGAGCAGCAGAGGCCAGAGTTCAGCAGTCTGTGTGCTGGAGTGTGGAGCACTCAGGTGGGGAGGACTCCGAGCGGGGATTCCTTCTCAAGCCATTTTCCTACATCAAAAGGCAGAATTGACTTTCCTTGGGAAAGTTTAGCCGATTATAATCTCTTTCCTGGCTCCAGGTGCCCCCACTGGACCTGTAGACACCCATGGTCAGCTCTAAAAACCAGCTCCTCTTCCCTAAACCTTGCTCTTACCCTTGTGTTCTAAAAAATTACCATTATCCAGCTCTGGTCAGTACCCTTCATGAATTCCTCTAAATCAGGGTGAGCCACTGGCATCTTACAAGATGACATTGAAGCCACCATCTCCCACTTTTTGCTTTCAATCCCTTGCTTCTCCCTGCAATCCTTTGCTTTACACTTAGATTCTTCATATCTGTTTAGCTTTTAAAATTTACTATCTAGTGCTTATGTGTCAGGTACCATTCTAAGTACTTTAGGTGTATTAACTAATTTTTATAGTAACTATCAGATAGGGATTATTATTATCACTGCTTTACAGATGAGGAAACTGAGGCACAGAGAGCTGAAATATTTCGCCTAAGGTCATACATTAAATAAGCAGCAGAGCTAAGATTCAGACTTGGCACGCTAAGTCCAGAGTCTGTTCTCTGAGATACTATACCACATTGCCTCCCAAATGCCAAAATGATGAGGCATTTGATTTCGTTTTGCCTAGGCCCACCTGTCCACCCATCCATTTATCCACCCACCTTTTCATTCAGCAAATATTTTTTGAATACATCTACTACATTCCTAGCATTATGCCAGGTGACAGTATGGATTTGATAGACAACATACTAACACATCAATTACAAGTGGACATAGGTGCTCTGAAAAAAAGGGACACAGCTCCATGCATCACAGGCCATGAGCAGGGCTGCCACCCCAGGTCCTTGCTTCCTATTTCCCAGCCTTGACCTAGACTCCCATCAGATTCAACTTCCTGAACCTAATCATTTCCAGGGGCTTCCACAACCCAAATACCTAACATAATGTCTAAAGCATCTTCCTAACCTGCCATAGTTTTCTGGGGTAGACAGTGTCTTCAATTATGGCTAATTCTAGCTGTTCTCCTAACACAAGTTTTTATGTATGTATGTATGTATAGATGTATGTATGTATGTATGTATGTATGTATGTATGTATGTATGTATTTTCTGGCCCCACAAACTCCCTGGTTATTTGACTATAGACAGCATTATTTTCCTTTATCTTGAACCTTTTGTGGGGGCATGGATCTCTTTGAGAGGTTGACAAAAACTAAAGAACTCTTTTGAGAAAAGTATACATACTTAGGACAATTTGCACATGATTTCAAGGGATTTAGTCCTTCTGTAGCTCATCCATGGGTCCTAGATAAAGAATTTTTGACCTTCCTTTTTTGTTGTTGTTATGGCTTTTACTACCTCTTGACATGACCTCTGAACACTTGGGCATTATTAATGCTCCAGAAATTGGTCAGTATCTGGGGAATTCTATGAGTTTTCCAGAAAGAGTTTCTAAGGTATCATTTCGGATGTTGGAGACCAGTCCCAGAGATGGAGATGCTGCCTGGCACTCCTCTAGATGCCACCAACTGGAGGGCCAAAGATCACAGGTTGCCAGCCTCATTGTTTCCCACTATTACTGCCTCCTCCCATATATAACACTGCTCCCTGTTCACTGGGCTGACCAAGAGAGGCACCCAAGACTCATCTCAATCATTCTTAGCAGGGAATCTTAGTACGTAGTACAGGGAAAACAAGTATGAGACACATGTACTACCCCTTCTGACCCAGCACCCATGACAGATGTGGCTAATCAATCAGAGCTTTCTTTCCCATTTGGCCCAGATATGGTCTTATATCCTTTTCAAATAGTAATTTAGGTAGACACCACCAATCCATCAGAGCTGGCATGTAGGATGAAATATATTTGCTCTCCTGGATGCAGGGGAATGTGGGCTGAACACTTTGGCTCTAAGCCTACCTCTTGCCAGTCCAAGGTCTCAGATCCCACATCCCAGCTGGCCTAGAACTCCAGGCCTCTGTCGGTCTTAAGGAATCCTTCTTCATCTGATTAGGGTGACTCTAGGTATTCCCTTGTGTTAATTCTCCCATTTCTCAGCTAAAATGTCTTCAGCATCCTTTGTTTTTCCCTAGTGTCACTTCAAGGACTTCAAATCAGACTCTCATGACCTCTAATCTAGAAATGTCAAGAATGTCCTCGTTTTTACAATTTTTATCTTCTTGCATTTTTACACAGAAGTGTAAAAGACAGGAAATCCACTTTTTTTTTTTTTTTTTTTTTTTTTTACCATGGCTTATATAGCCATTTACAGCTTGGCCTAAACTTTTTTTCCACTTCTCACTATTCCCCTGCACTAACAAGTTCTTCTAACAAGTTCTTATGACACAACATTTTCTAATATTCTGGGCTTTCAGAAACCCCCAGTCTTTATCTCTGCCTGGCGAATCCCTACTGTTCTTTCAAGACCCCTCTCAAATGCTCTCTGCTCTGTGAAACCCTCTCTGTCCCACCTGGGTTTGTGATTCCATTGCTCTCTCCCTGTTGAGCTCACTGTGCATGCTATCCTGGTTATCTTTGATTCTGTGTAGTAGTTGCCTGTTTATTTGTGGGACAATGTCTGATGCTCCTCTGTATCCTAGCACCCAACCCAAGACAAGACACAGAGCAAGGATCTTGTTGACATGTACTGCATGCAACTCGCAGTGGGTGGAGACCCTCAGCCTTCTCTTTCTGTCCCCCAAGGCAGCATTTGCTCTATCATGCTATCTTGCCAAGCAAAAGCAGCCTTTCTCTTTTAAATGATGGCTTTTCTTTTCCTCACAGAAAGGGTACCTCATTGAAATTCACGAGGAATGGGCAGTTCCTAACAAAAGTCTCCGGCTGGCCAGAGATCAGGCTGCCAACATCTGGCACTGCTGGAAGCAGAAGGATTTTTGATGATAAACTGTCAGTATACCTTTCACCATTCCCTTGGACCTCCACAGGAAGACAACCCTTCCCTTTCTCCCCTGGCCTCTCCTAGGACCCTCTGGCTTCTCTTTTCTTGGTTTATAGGGCTGAGGCCCCCCCGTGATAGTGGAAATAAGCGTGCATGAGAGGCCTGACCAAGGTGGGTTGGGGAAGAACTGGTTATGTGGGAGGGGGCTGGAGAGACTTCAACTTAGAGCTTGTTCAGTGCAGGAGACTCTCGTCTCTATCATTTGTTAAACATAGATGATGGGCTCCTCACTGAGCCCAAGGTAGTCCATGGCCCATGGAAAGATGATGTCCTGGTGATAACAATAAAAATAATATTACTAAGAAGAATATATCACCATGTAGCCCTGACTCTGTGCTGCTCCAAATGCTTTTTATATATTAACTTCTTTAGGTCTTTAATGTAAAACATGGTGAAAGGCTTTATTATTTTACAGATGAGAAGATGGAGGCCACAGAGAGATTACTTCATGCTAACTATTCTATGGATAAATGGAGAAACTGAGGCTGACTTAGACATCTCTGGAGGAAGTAATGGATGAGACCATATTAGGAGTATAAGAAGAAAAAGAGTGATGAAAATCCTAAGGAATTTTTGGCTGTAGCCTTGAAAGAGTTATTTTACTTCTCTAAGCCTATCCTTTCTTATCTTAGTAGGAGGATAATGTTTTCTTAAA
Organism: Macroglossus sobrinus; assembly: GCA_004027375.1. Taxonomy (NCBI): domain Eukaryota; kingdom Metazoa; phylum Chordata; class Mammalia; order Chiroptera; family Pteropodidae; genus Macroglossus; species Macroglossus sobrinus. The sequence continues at coordinate 1,046,063 of PVKZ01000204.1, forward strand.
AGCTTCAACCTAAAGACTGGATGAATTCATAAGTAAAATGCCTATCACATTATAGATAATCAATAAATGGTAGCTGTCATTATTAACTACCTAATTGATCCCTCCTGTGTGCTCCTTCGGGTTCATGCACTTCCCTTCCAGAGCCTTATCAGACTACTTTCTTATCATATATCTGTCTTGCTGCTATTCTTGATGCACCCTAAAGGCAACAATCAGCTCTTATCCAGCTTTGAGTCTTTCTAGCTGGAAGATGGGAGGTTTCATATGAGGAAACTAAGGCTTTAAAAGGAGGTTATTTGCCCAAGTGAACAAGTAGTAAGTGGAAGAGCCGAGGTCCCTCTGCAGGATGTTGGCAGAGTATTTTCTGACCCACGACCAATGAGAAGGATGGTGGATGATCCCATTCAAGGGCCTGTGATTGCCTGGAGGGGAGGCTGCAGGACCATGGGAAAATAGGAATGTGAGTCAATGTGCCCTCTTAGGCCTGACCTATCAGGTCCAAGGAAGAGGGGCCTACAAGAGATGGATGGAACAGGGCTTATTCAGCAATCAGGTGTGAGGGTGAGTGAGAGGGAGGAGTTGAGTTTGACTTTAGGAGACTTTAGGAATTTAGGAGGGATATAAGAGTTTGTGGATAGGAGGGGAAAGATCATAAATTAGACTTTGGAAATGCTCAGGGGAAGGAGTTTGTAGGACAGGCACCTAAGGGTCTCTAGTAGGCACTTGTCTCTTAGGGGATGTAAGCAGGGCAACCAACATCTGCCACTGTGATCCTATGATGTGATTGTGATGTGATTGGCAAGAGTGATCATGCTCCGAGTTGGACTGTAGGACTTAAATCTTGGCTCTACTGCAACTTTCTAGGTTTGTGACTTTGGGCATGTTACTTAACCTCTGAGTCTCATTTTCTATAAAAGGGGTGATTAAAAATAACCTTCTAGCATGTTGTTGTGAAGGTCAAATGAGATAGACCAGGTCAATGATGGAATATAGGAAGAGCTCAGTAAATAATGACGATCATTATTAGCTGTTCCTGCTGCCAGCATGTTGAATCCCCCCCCCCCCCGCTTGTCTTGGCACATTCTTCCTTATTTCAGCCTTTCCCATACCACGATATATATGCAGCGTAGGTGCTTCAAACCTCTCTGACTTTTATAGATTCTTGTCCCTTAAGCATCTCCTCCAACCCTATTGGGGAAAGAGGAACAGAGAGTTATGTGTTATTGTGTTCCTTCAGTGAGATGTCACCTGAGTTTTTAACTATACCTTAACAATGCTTTGACCCATAGGTGTGACTAATGGGAATGTCCAATAGGTGATAGGTCAGGGGCTCAATTTTGTAGGCAGAGATATCTTTCTTGTGCTGGTCAGATTAATACGTTCAGAAGCTATCTGCTATAATTTCATGTGTAGACATCTGTAATGAGTATAAAGCTCAGACTGAAGGAGGACCTGGAATGTCTCGCTTGGGATTAAGCTGAGGCAGGTAACTTTGTGCTCTTTTGGTTGGAAGTTCCTTTGGTTAGGTCCGTAGCCTTGGCATTTTTCCACCTCTCCCTCTCTTTTTCCCCCAGGTTCCAGGAAGGCAAAGAAATAGTAGACAACTGCCTGGTCATTAGTACATGTTCAGTAAATGTGGAGGGGAGAAAGGAAAAAGCTATTACCTGAGGATTAGGAAGCTCATGTTCAATTCCTGCCTCTATCTTTACCAGGTGTATGGTCTTAGACAACTTTCCTCCTCTGTGCCTCATTTGCCTATTATGTAGGGTGCTATATCAGTGCCTATAATGATAATACCTGACTGCTTTAGCAGACAAAACATTTAGACCAATATGCTCACTTGGTTGACGCAGAAATTGAAGCCCAGACTACAGCAGGGGCTTGCCCAAGGTCATGAAGCCAGGGTTTGGTGGCAAAGTCAGTTCATATGGTAGTGCTTAGTCAAATGTTGCAAGAGGGCAAGGGGCAGTATGGTGTTGGTAAGGGAATGTGATGGTCACATCTGCTTATTGACTTAGGTTCTCAGACCCATGGAAGGTAAGGAGAATCCTCCTTTGCCGAATCATTTACTACTTCCTGTACTTTCAAAGCCAGTGAAGATTCTTGGAGGACCCTGTAAGTCTCAGAGACCTTGACAGTGTGTATGCGTCTCAGGGGTCCCAAGCCCTGGTCACACACAGGCTGCCTTCAAAGCTTTTCTCAGTGACTCTCTGGAAAGTTTTAGGTCTTAACTCAGCTGCAAAATGAATGAACTGCTCATCTCACCAGCACAGAGCACATTTGGGCCAAACTCCTCACTCAGTTTTATGGGGCCAATACATCTGCAGAATCACTTACCCATCACTCTGCAGACAAAATGCATTATTTCGGAAAACTTTCTTTTCTCTTTTTCCTCCCTAAACTTTTATTCCTTGGTGGAAATGGTTTATCAATGTCTTTGAAAAACCACTCCGATCTTCTTGGCAACCCCTGATACCATAAAAGAGTGGCAGTGCGAATGCAAATGAATTGGAAGGCATTAAAACACCGTCTTGCTTCCGCAACTGAAGTGGAGAAGGGCTGGATGATGGATAGCGCCTGGCTTTCTGCTGAGCGATTTTGCTCTTTTTACAGCTGCCAATGTCTGATGTATTTCATCTTTTGTTTCCTTTACTGCCGCTTAAGCAACCATCCTCAGGCTGGGGGTATGTCCCTGGGCACCCACTTCATCTCTCCCCCTGGGGAGGACTCCAGCCAGCTGTTTTGCACTCACTGCCTGATTCAGGGAAGGCACAGTATAGCCCAGCTGCATTGGGGCCCCCAGGGACAGCCCCTCGAACAATTGCTGAGCTTGTAGCAGAGACTACTGAAGAGGTGGAAATCCTCTCGTCTCTCCTGAGGGGACAACATGCCCTCTTCTATTCCATTTGTGGTTATAGAGGCCTACGGTCCACCAGGCACTGTGCCAGGCACAGAGAGGATACTGAGAAGTAAAGGATACAGCTCTGCTTTCAGTGTTCTTACCATCACACTGGGGAGGAAATTCACCCCTAGCAGTCATACACACAGACGTGCACATAGCAGAACCTTCCCGCAGGCATCCACACTTATCTGCTTGTACAAGTACGCATGCACACACTTACCAGGACAAACACATGTGGAAACAGTCACCCACACAAATGCAAGTGCACACATCTGAGTGTGCCCAGCATCATACACACAACCAAAGCCTACCAACTCTCAGACTTGTGTGTATTTACACACATCCACACACAAACACAATACATGTTCCTGCACGCCCACATGAGGAAATTAAACAAAGAAACAATAAAATCAAACCATGTGTGAACCGAAGCCAGAATGAGAGGGTAGATGAGAAAGAATTCAGGGATGTCTCAGTGGAAATGTAGTAGGACATGTGCCTTCTTTAATCTCTTACTAGCTGTGTGACCTTGCTCAAGACTCTTAACATCTCTGAGCCCCAGTTTCCTTATTTGAAAAAGAGGCTTTTCTGGGTACACTGACTCCACATTTCTAGAAGTCACTGTGGGCTGAAGTAATAATAGGAATAGTTGTGATAATAATAATTAATCTGTATTGAGCACCTACTATGTGCTATGCCCTGTGTTAAGGACTTGATACATATTATGTCTTTTAATCCTCACAACAAGCCTAAGAGATGAATATAATTATTAGCTGACAGAGGTGAAGTTATAGGCTCAGAGTCACACAGCAAATAGAGATGGAGTCTGTATTTGAATTCAGACAGTTTGGATTCAGGGCCTGCACTTTTGGCTATGTTGACCATGTGTTGAGTTGGGCTTGTGCTGGGCACTGGGGACCAGGAGATGAGGGTCATATACTCCCTGTCCTTGAGAAGCCCATAGTCTGGTGGGAATGCAGCCTTGTACTGGGCAATTATAACTTGATGCTAGGGAGCTTGAGCTCCTGGAGACCCATCTCTTTGTGCTTGTGTTGGCTTTGGCTTTTGCTTTTGAGTCTTTTGGGTCAGGCAGGTTGGCCTGGTGCTGGGGATGTGCCATTAAATGGGGTTTCTCTGGGTCGGGTGGGGACTGTGTGTCCAGATAATAAGCTTCAAGTCAAGCCTGAGAGGCTAGAGCTCTTCCTGAGTGTGTTGCATGTGCCTTTGTGTCTTGAGTTAGGACACACTGTGATGCTCTCTGTTCCGGCCAGGACCTCACTTGGGCCTCCATGGCTCACTATGATGGCTTTGGGCAAACTAGGCAAAGAACTTTTAGCCAGAGGATTACAGCCCTGTGCTGGGGGTTGGGGGTGGTGGTGTGGGGGAGGCTTGGCAATGGAGTATAGGCTGGGCTTCAGTTCCCTACTCACCGCTTTATGTGGTGACCCTGGGAGGGCCACAGGAGGATGGCATGGAGTGGGGAGATCAAAGTCTTCATAGGGCTCTTCCCTGTAGTGGGAGAAAGAGGGTTGTGGGAGCTTCTGTTAGTCTCCCTCACCCTGGGGTAGAATGGAGACATGAAGGAAGGGGCTGGGGGATCAGATGGCTAACTCACAATATAACTATAATAACAAGAATAGCTGTTCAAGATTGCACATCCAGAAGCAAGTGGCAGGGATGAGATTTGCACATAGGTCTGATTCTAAAGGTTAGACACCCAGCTGTGACACTTTACTATGCCCTCAACTCTGTCTCGAGCACGTACTATGTGCTTGTGGGATGGGGTGGGGCTATAGATAGAAGAAGTCAGGGGAACCCAAGATACTTGCTGCTGCAGAAAGTGTGAGCTGATTGAGAAACATATAGCAAACACACACATGCACATGTATCAGAGTGAAGGAGAGGAGACTTACCTGATGGTGCTTTGTAGACAGAAACCCTTTCCACTGGAAAGGTGGGCGCGACTTTCAGCTTTGCCTCCTTCATATGCGGCCTCCCTTCTGTCCAGTTCAGGGCTGTGCACTCCACCAAGGCAGGAGCCTGTTCTCGAGGCCTCAGAGACTGGGAGTAACATTTATAAAATGAATAAGTCCTTCCTAGCTGCAGACCTCCCCCTCTGGGGTCATGCAGCATCCCTTCAAGCTGCCCGCTAGTCTTTCTCCCTGTCCCTACAGCATCCTAATCCTTTTCAAGAAGGATGGTCTAGGTCCCCTCTGCAGATCCTTTCCTAATCCTTTCCCACTTTCTTCTCATAGAAATCTCTTGCTCTCCAAAGGCTCAGGTTCTTCTTGACTCTGTTACGGGCTGTAAGGGGGCCCAACCACATGTCACAGGGACCCAGGGGAGAGGACTTGCCTCTCTTCCCTGAGCCATGTGGATAGATTTATTTTGCCCATCCTGGTGCTGGGGTAAGGGCCCTCATGGAAGGAAGGCATGTCTGTGATCAGGTTACTCCCTGGTCTTGGGTAGAGCAGCCAGGTACAAGGGCTGGGATCTGGCCCTGGGGACTAGCTGAGTCCTGCCTTGTGCTTGTGTTTTCAGAACAAAGCCTGCCCAGACAAGAGGATTGTTGGGAGCATCCCCTGATTGCCCTTTAAGTGGCCATTGCTACCCCCATATCACCAGGGCTCTATCCACCCTCGTTCTCCTTGACCCTCTCTGATGCCTGGCAGAGCTGGCAGTGCCCCTCCTTAAGCTCCATTCTCACTCCCTCAGCTTCCTAACTGAAGATAATGTGGGCTGACCCTCATTATGCTGCCCCTACATGTCCTTCACCTGCTGTTCCCACAGCCTTCTTGCCTTGTGGTCTCTCTCTTGCTGCTTCTCCACTGCCCAGTCTTCAACACTGATTCCTCTCATTACTACCAGGCTGCCTGCTTTTTAAAAAAATTATGGAGGTGAGATTTATATAATACACAACAAACTACTTAAAGCAAATAGTTCAGTGGCATTTAGGATACTCACAACGTGGTGCAACCACCACCTCTGTCCAGTACTAAAACATTTCTAACGCCCCAGAGAAAACCCTGCGCTCATTAAGGAGTTTGGTCCCCTTTCCTCTCTCCTCCCCACCCCTGGAGACCCACAGTCTGTGTTCTGTCTCTGCGGATTTACCTCTTCAGGATATTTCATATAAATGGAGTCATGTGACTTTTTGTATCTGGCTTATTTTACTTAGCATAATGTTCTAGGGTTCATTCATGTCGTAACATATATCAGCACTTTATTCCTTTTCATGGATGAATGTATTCCACTGGATGTGTGTATGTGTGTATATATATATACACACACACACATACATACATATATATATATATACATACATATATATGTGTGTGTGTGTATGTGTGTGTGTGTATATATATATATATATATATATATATATATATGCATATCACAATTTGTTTATCCATTTATCTATTGATGGACATTTGGGTTGTTTCCACCTTATAGCTATTGTGAATAGCGCTGCTATTTTTCTACAAATATTTGTTTGAGTATCTGTTTTCAACCCTTTGGGCATATACAAAGGAGGGGAATTGCTGAGTCATGTGGTAAGTCTATGTTAAACTTTTTAAGGAGCCGCCACGCTGTTTTCTATTTTACATTCCCACCAGCAATGTACGTGTACCTTCTTTTTGTATAGATCTGACTTGTCAATCTCATCCAAAACCCATGTGGAGTTCCTCATTACTGACTATGGTGGTTTTTAAAAGATTGGATAAAGAACTGGAAATTTAAATTGTGAAATTGTCAAAAGAGTAAAAGGTCAGCTCAGGGTGATGAAGGCACAAGAGGCTGCCTACCTCTTGGCTGCCCAGCATTTTTTCCCTCTGCATAGCCACCTTGGAACCTCTGAACACCTCTGGCATAGCCCAGGTTCCCTTATTCTATGGGAGGGGGAAATGGCAGCCAGGAAGGGGGAGGAGCTTGCTGAGGTCAAGTAATGAATTAGTGGCAGAGCCAGGATGGAAACCAAAATCTTTTGGCTCCCTATAAAATGCTCATTTTCTTTAAGGAAAAAAAATTGCAAGGGATATTTGCTTGTAATAATGAATGCAAACACTAAAGGAATATGCAGAAGAAAGTGAAAGTTTCTTTAACCCTATCTCTGACCCTATCCTCCAGAGGCAATGTCAAAAGTTTGACTAAGGCCTTCCAGACATTTTTCTGTGTGTGTGCGTACACACACATACACTCACACACATACACACACCTATGTACACATATAAATCTATGTGAGTTTTTTGGTTGTTTATTTATTTTTGCAAAAATGTAATTGTACTAGACATACTGTTCTGCCTTTTTTTTTTTTTTTTGTAGCTCTTAAAGTCTGGAAGAACCAAATACTTGTCCTGGAGAGCTTATAGTTGGAGTGACATGCCATGAAGAAATGGAAGTCTTTTAATCACATTTATGTGCCTGAAGAAGGGAACATGGGCTTAGGGACCCTGCAGGCTGGGGTTGGGTGTGGGTGTGGGTGATATTATATATAGGTGGGAACCAGCTGAACAAATCCTTCCCCAAAGGTGACAAGTGAGCTGAGCTGGACCAAAAGGCTTGTGTCAGGGAGGTGGGAAGGTAGGTTGGGCTAAGAGAAGAGATGAAGCTGTAAAGGGCCTTGAATGCCAAGGAGAGGCAAGGACAAGTTACCCACCAGGCAGGAAAATGCAAGTGGTAATTCTAGAAGAAAGAAGATCAGTCTCCATTGTGCATGCATGTGCATGTGTTTTTGTGTGCTTGTGCATGCACCTGCTTTAGAGATAGCAGGGTACTGTCTGGGAGTTTAGATGGCACTAGCAGGAAGGAGCTGGCAGGAGACTGTGACCCCAGTCATATGATGGATAGGATGGATGGCCCGGGTAGACTATGAGAATAGGTGGAGAGATGACAAGGGGTTAACTTCTAGACCAGTGTCCAGTTGGTGACAGGGAAGAAGGCGAATCAGAGAGAAGTAAGGACTTGACCTTGTGTAAGTGAGTGCAGGAGTGGGGCCACTGGGCCACTGAAGGTCAGGATGGGCTCTGGTCTTAGGGATATGGGTGGATATAGGCATTCTAGATTTGTATGCCCCAGGTAGAGGTGAAAGCGAGAGTTGTTAGCTGCCCCTGGGGCACTGAATTGAGTCTCTAGGATTCTCAAAGGGGCAGGGCCAATACTGGCTGACTTGTAGTACCTTCAGCCTACTCACTCTCTTTCCCGGGCTTCCGTTTCCACCTCCTCTTAAGGAGGATTCTGAGAGCCAGGACTGAACCAAGTAGAGAGATAGGACTGAAGAGCTTGTAGAAGAGCCGGAGGCTCTTGCTTAAGGGTCCATGTCAGCGTTCTCTTTTGTTGTGGAAAATGGACAGAAGGAGTAAGGGAGAGAAGAGAGAACAAAAAAGCCCAAAGCCTCAAATGTAATGCATTGTAATGAATTACTGAGAAAGAGGTGGTGAGGGGAAGAGACAGGAGAGCTAAGAGTGTAGGGGTAAGAATTTAAAGGTTTGGAGGATGTGAGGCTCTGGGGAAAGGAAGAGAAAAGAGGAAAGGAGTTTTAAAGAATCTGCAGGGTTTGAACTGGATCCCTTTTACAATGCTTTGAGAGATTCAAGTAAAGATTGGAATTTCTTTTTAATTGCTTTTGGCTGCCAGACTGTATTTCTTTGAATGTAGAACCAAGGCAAGACAGGGCCACATGGGGCAGAAGAATGCATTCTGATTGTATAAGAAATGCTTTCTCCTCCCCTTTTTATTTTGTTTCTGAAAACTGATGTACACCTTGTTAGTAAATTAGTGATGAAATTCAGGATTAATGGTGTCAGAGACAGCTGGAAACATAATAGTTAGTGTCTTGGTAGAAGGAACAGAAACCCACTCAGACATTCAGGGAACTTTCCTATAAAGATGTTGAGTTTCTCCTGGAGGGATGGAGTGCTCTTGTGCTTGGTCCTGGCAAATGGGCCCCCTGTGTACCCCCCTACAGGAACCTGCTTGGTACTGAGTCTTGTCTAGGAAGGGCTTTGTTCCTGCCACTCCTTGCCCCTTTTCAGTGAGAAGACAATGAGCTAGGGGCACCAGGAGTCCTGCTGATGCTCCCTCCTCTAGCTGTTTGTAGCCTGGTCCTGGCAGCATGCCAGCTGCTGGTCTCAGAGGGTCACAGTGGTGTTGGCAGTGGCGATTACTCCATGAGCAAACCTGAGCATGTGCTTAGGGCGGATGTGGAGTGGGCAGCACTAATAGTAAAACCTGCAGCTCCAGTGAATGTATCCAGAATTTTGCAATCTGAAAACCTGAAAAGCAGATTTTAGTTTTAAAAAGCATGATAATAATAACCTTTAACAGGCTTTCACTCTGTGACAGGTTTAGTTCTAAGTACAGCAGGTCCTCAAACGTCATTATAATGTTGATGAGATGCTGTAGGAACTTAACTCTTGTTTATATCAGTGGTAAAACTGATAAAATTTTATGGTAAAATTGGTTTAGTTATAAAATTGTTTGCTTAAAGTTGCAGAATCTATCAACAATGTTAAGTGAGGACTTGGTATGTACTATCCTCTTGATCCTCACAACCATTATAAGAAGTAGTTGTCACCTCCATTCAAAAGTAAAGAAATCGTAGCACAGAGAATTCAAGCTACTTGTTCAAAGTCAGGATTTAAACCCAGGCTGGCTGGCTCCAGAGCCCATGACCCTAACCACTATACATTCTGCCTTTGCAATTTTTGTAAATTTTGTGTCATTTCCAAAAATTAAAATTTATTTTAAATTTTATAGTGGAAGAGAGGGCTGGTACAAAAATCTTTTTGTTTAATAGGGCATTAAAGATTTGGTCTCACTTTGACCTTTCAACTGATCTGTTCATTTTGGTTAGAAGGACTCCATCCATTTAGAGCTTTCTTGTGTGTCCTGGAACAAGGTTCTGGCCAAGACCCCATCCGCTTCTGCCCAAGGCCCAGGATGGGCCTTTTGGTTGGTTATTTCCCCAGTGGGGCTGACAACTCATTCATCACTGAGACAGGCACAGGCAACAGGTGGGTAGTAGTGTACACACGGGGTCTGAGCCCTTCCTAGCCCTCCCCTACTGGAGAGACAGCCGGCCCTGGCACTGAGGTACACAAACCCTTTACACCCTGCTCCTCCTGCTCCTGGCTGGCTGGGCTCCCTCCCCACAGCCCTGGGCAGATGGCTCAGCCTCTCCATCACAGAGCCCACTCCTAGGAGGCCCCAACACATCAAAAGCAGATTTGACTCCAGGCTTTGGAGAGGTGTCTGCAGGAGGGGCACTAGCAGGAGCCTCAGTGTGTTTATTAAACACCTCCAGAGCCAGCTGCTTGCAAGGCCTCCAGTAGGAAAGGGCTAACGTGCAAAGCTGGGAAGACAGGGCTGGGTCCTGACTGCCCCAGTTTAGTCGGACATTTCCAGAAAGCCATTCCTGGCCTTAACTTCTTATCTGAGCAATAGGGACACTTATCCTTAATGAAGTGGAAAGGGTAAGAATTGTAATAATAATAATGGTGGTAAAGATGGTAATAGCTAACACTTATTGAATGCCGACTGACCGCATACTAAACTGAGTGCTAAGAGCTGAACATGTAGTATCCACTCAAAAACCATTTGAGTGTCTACATAATGTCAGGCACCTTTTGAGGTATTGGAGCTAATGCTACCACCAAACAACATAGTGCTGACTATACATATGCCAGCACCATTCTAAGCACTTTATGTGTGATATATCATTTAATTCTCATAACAACCCTGGAGGTAAGTACTATTATTGTCCTCATTTTACAGGTGTCAAAAATGGAGACACAGAGCGGTTAAGTAATTTATTCAAGGTCACACAGCTAGTAGATAGTGGAGTCGGGATTTGAACTCAGCAAATGTAGCTTTGGAGTTTGTACTCTTAAACTTCACATGTTCTACCTGTGAATAAGGCTGCCCTCTAGGGTCTGATAGCCTGTGTGTGTATGTGTGTGGGGGGGTGTGCATTCAGCAATTATAGATATGTAAAGTGTATTTTCAGATTGTTTTAAATGCTGTGAAGGAAATAAATTAATATGCTAGGAAAGAGATGAACCTGGAGAAAGATTATCTGAGATAATGGAGTCAGAACATCTAGTTTTCATGAGAACCTTATGGTGAGTCAGTTTGCTATTCCATTTTCCAGATGAGTATGGCAGGGTTTGGAGAGATTAAATGGGGAACTGGAGAGGGGATGAACAGGGACCAGAATTCAGGGAACTGGCATCTATTACCTGTGCTCTTTGCTTTGAGGCTCTCTGAGTTTGTAATTTGGCCAGGGAGGTGTTTTTTTTTGTTTTTTGTTTTTTTTCTGATTATAGGATTTGAGGTAGGTGGAATCTTCGAGTCTCTTCTGGAATATCTGATTTTGCTCTTTGTTCTGAGGCACTGAGATGAAATTGTGCCCCTCTCTGACTCCCTTACCGTCAGCTTTCAAGACATGGTATGCATGGTGTGTGTGCCTGTGTTGCCTGCACACCTCCATGGGGGACTGTGTCTGTCTCCCCTCCCTGCAGCCTCTTTCTCACACAGACCATTTTCACTCTTTATTAGGTCACTTCATAATTGATTGAAATATCCCTGGTACAGTTCTCTTTAACTCCAGAGTGATTATGACAATTATGATGATTATCAAGTAAAAAAAAATAATAAGAGAGAGAGAGAGAGAGAGAGAGAGAGAGAGAGAGAGAGAGAGAGAAAGGGGGTTGGGGGCTAGGATTCACTGAGTGTGCTGTCATTAAGCGACATTGTGTGAGATTGTTCGCCTTCAAAAGGCAGCTCTGAAAAGGAGAGTGTCTTTTTAAAAAAAGGCCCATTATGCAGGCAGTGCGGGGTGCATGGTGCTGGCGGGAGGACCATGGGGTGTAATTAGGGCAGTGACAGGCAGAATTACACAGTGTCTCAGCAGTGCTGCCACCTCTCCTGGGGGAGAAGTGGAGGAGGGGACAGGTAATGGCTGGGAAGTTCTGGACCCTTGCTGGGAGCTACTGGGTTTTTCGGTGAGCCACGGTGACCTGGGACTGGACAGAAGGGACAGGAAGGATAGGACTGCCAGAGCTAATTATCTCTATAGTGGGGAGGGGGCCTCTTATTTCTGGAAGTCTTTTATGATAGGTTGATGCCCCTTCCAGGCTTTTCGTGCATTCCCACCCCAATAGAGTTGGCAAAGGAAAGCCAATTGTGTGGAACAGAGGATGCAGATAAATACTTTCCAGCCTCCTCCACTCAGAAGGTCCCTGGCTGTTCTACGAGGAGGTAGAGCTGCAGCCTCCTGCTGGCCTGCTCAGTCCCTGTGGGTGGGCAGGTGCTTATCCGCAGGGTTTGCTCCAGTCACAGTCCAAACCCCAGGGGTGGGATTAAGCAGTGTCTTCAGGGCATGTGGAAATGCCTGATGTCCCAAACCCTTCCAACCTACAACACATCAGCGGTCCTTGAGTCACCCAGTCTCTTCTCTTTTTCACTTCAACAAAGGGCTCCCCTCTAGAGCATCCTCAGACCTGTGGTCCGTTAGCCTCTGCTTGCACATCCCCAGGCCAGGGAAGTTACTCCTTCTTAGAGAGGCTCTGGGGCCTGACTATTTGGGTTTAAATCGTATTTATTACCAATGTGACCTTGGGCAAGTTCTGCCATCTCTTTGTTCCAGTTTTCCCACCTGTGACAATTGCTCTTACACTGCAGGATTAAATAAGATATTTGATGTAAAGGATTTAGCCTTCATAAATGCTCTTCAGGGACAGGCGAGGATGACTTTCTTGGAAGACAGTCCTGTTCTTGCAGAGAGCTAAAATCTGGCAGTTTCTCTGCTGATCCTAGCTCTGCATCCTAGGGCCACGCAGTTGCTCATTCATTTATTCAGTAAATGCATTTGAATGCTCAGGGTACCAGGCAGTGTGCTGGCTGGGAGACGTGTGCAGAGAGTTAAAGATAGAATTCCTGGCCCCCAGAAGTAATGCTTCTTCGGGGTCTGGTCACCTCCTCTGCACAGATACTGTACATGCCCTGTAGGAAGGGGCTAAACCTGGCTGCAACCCCCAGGTACCACCTGACTTGAGAACAAATAGGGCTGTGTGGGTTTTTTGGGGCAGGAAGGGCAGTCAGCACCCTAGGCCTAGGCTTTGTCCTCCTTCTGAGAACAGCCAGGAAAGGGGTCCTTGGCATCCTACACACCCCAGGAACCTGGGCAACCAGAGGTGGGCTGCTGGCCAAGGAAGAGGCTAGATGTCCAAGCTCCTGGTTCAATTCTCTTGAGGCTGGGAGCAGCATTCTGGCTCCAAGCACAGCATAGCCTGCAAGCAAGGGGCCACTGCTGCCCACCAGAAGGGACTTTTATGTCATTATTCCTGTTTTTAACCCTCACGAGCAAAGTCAGAACCTCTGTTTCCTGGAACTCCTTGCGCTGTTGTTTAGATAAGTTTAAATGAGCTGTGATTAAGCTAATTTTGAGGTAATTAAGTTGGGGAAGGAATTCTTCACTTCTTAAAATTCTAAGTGACTGTTCATTATAAGAGGGAGCACTCGCGACGGAGCCACGCGGCTTTCAGGAGCCCTGCTTAATTAAAACATAAGGAACTCAGCCACAGAGCAAGAGTTTACCATCATTAATGAAAAATGAATATTCTTTATCTAATTACACAGCATAATTAATTGCAGTCTCCAACCACAAAGGTGGAGGGAGCAGGAGAAGCCACAGGAAGGCAGAAGCTCCTGTTTTCCCAGGTCCTGGTCAGGGTTCAAGCTTGACTCTAGGATCCTCTTCAGGTCTCCTCAAAGCCCCTCACCTGGGGAGACCCCAGCCTGGGGACACCCCAACCCAGGGTGCAGGAGGACCAGGCAGAAAGCTGGCTCCTCACAGCAGTGGGAGTCAGTGCCTGCCAGGTCCCAGCGGCTCTCTTTTGGTGACAGAGCCCAAGTTAGCCATCCTGAGTCCTAGGATTCAATAGATTCAATACATTTATCAAGCCCTGCCCTTAGAAAGCACATAGGTTTGAATCCTGGCTCCACTGCTTACTAGTTGTGATAATGTTGGGCAAGTGCCTCAGTTTTCTTATCTGTGAAATGGGATTAACGATAGTGCTTATCTCATAGGGTCCTTATGAGGATTCAATGAGTTAATATTTATAAAACATGTAGAACAGTCCTGGCACATATAAGTGCTCTTTAATAAGTGTTCGTTACATAAATTAAAAGAAAACAAGTGAGGATGGGTGCCATGAGGGAAAAGAACAGGATATAACAGGACAATAACAATGTGGGGACTGCTTTTAGACTTGGAGTCCAGATGGGAGTGTGGGAAAGGGACGTGGCTACTTGGGTCTCCTTCTCTTCCTTCCCCTAGTCCTCCAGCTCCACTGTGCCACCAGGTTCTCATGCATGTTCTGGTGTCTCTACCTTCCTGTTAACTTCTCCCTGGGCGCTTCCTAGGTTACTAGCCCATCCTTTTGTTTGCCCTCTGAGTGCTGCTTGAACATTTTGCCCCAGATAAGGAGTTCTGTCAAGACACCAGCTAACTACAGGTGAGGTGATCACAGAATACATATGGGAAGGTGTCTTGTAGATGGTTTCATCCAATTCGTGTTACAGATGAGGAGACTGAGGCCCAGGAGAGGCTGTGCAGTGGCTGATTGGAGGGGCTGGAAACCCAGCTTCCTGACTGGCAGCCTGAGTCTCTTGCTCCCACCTAAAGGTCAGTTAGCATCTTACCTTCTCTGAGTCTGCTGTGAACCATCAGTCTGGCTGAGTCCAGACTGGTCCCAGGATCCCTTTGTCTGATGCCCAGAGGAATTTGCATCGTCCTTCCATTCAGCTTCTAACTTTACAAGAAGCTCCCTTCCTCTCTGACTCCTATCTCTTTTCACCTCTTCCTTTCTTCTTCTTACTTGCATGGAGGAATTTCTTGGGGTTACAAAGATGCATAAGGCCCCTAGTGGGTAGGGGCACCCAATTTAGTCCTATTCTATGTATCCTTTGAGACTGCCAACCCCCACACCTGACTCACCTTTGATTAATCCAGTTTTGGGGTGGAGTAATGGCACTACTTTTTCCCATCACAGTTGGCTGTAGGCACTCTTTCCAAATCACCCATATCACAGACCAGCAAAGCAGTAGAATTTGCTTGGGGAGGCCAGTCACCGGGGAGGCCGCCTGTCACCAGGCAGGACACCTAACTCTGCACACTGGTTGCTCCTCCCTGTCCTAGCTACCCTAAAGTGACAGTGATAGAGGTCTCAGGCTGATGGCCACGCCCTTTGGAGGAGACCATTCCTGGGCCTAACACTTGGTTTGGCCCATTTGTCCCCCAACCTCGGTGGGAAAGTGTCTGGCATGGAAGCTGTGATGGCAAAAGGAGGGACAGGAGGCTTCTGGCTGAGCTAAGCTGATCACATTCTGGATACAGTTTTTATTTAATCTCTAAAGTGTTTTGACATTGTCTTTGGAACAGAGGGGGAAGTGGCCCTGGGGAGGGGCCAAGTGACAAGAGAAGTAAAAGAGAGAAATTATGTTTCAGGGGGCATTTAAAGAGATAAACAGATGATAGCTCTGGAGAAGAGGCTGATGGGAAAATATTGTTGGCTGTCCCAGGAACACACTGCTCCGATAGGAGTTTAAAATGACCCCAGCATTTTGGAAAGTTCTTTGTTCCTCCCTTTCTGGGGGAGCCGAAGCCTTCCCAGGGATGATTCTTTGGGATCAGGTCTCAAATGGGGCAGGAGGGAACAGGAGGAGTGATCACACCAGGGGCTGCTGTGCAGACATGATGTCAGGAAGGGACATTTCCATGGCTCCCATATTTTCCCTGTGAAAGCAGACTCCCTAGGGGCTGGACACCGTCCTGGCACAGACCTTGAGCAATGCCATGGCCACTTTCATGTCCCAGTTATGGCAGGAAATACATGAATTTATTCCTGCAAAGCTAATCTGTAACAAAAGGCACTGTGTTTTCTGGAAGAAGAAGTCTCCTAGGCAGGAGAGGTGGGAGTCCCTGGTTCCTGGTCCCCAGACACTCCATCCTCTTCTGAACTGGCTGCAGCCAGAGATGGGGCTGAAGCAGCTTCTCTGGTTTCCTGACAGCTCTAGCTTCTACTTAATTTGATGATTCTTGAGATAGCGAGAAGCTCTTAGCACTCTTCTTACAATGGCGGGTGGCAGTGAAACCAAATCGACTCCTGGCGTTGTTTCATCACCTGTCTGAAAGGCTTGATTTAACTTTTTGGACAGGAAGATGAGATTCAATCAATGTTCATCTAAAAGGAGCAAATTCTTCCTAAAAAATTACTTTGCATGTTATTAAATCATAGCAACATTGCCCATCTCCCAGGGAGCCCCAGGTTGCATCTTGAGAAGAGTCACACGACACATTGGAAAGCTGTGATTCATCTTGGAATTTTATTTGGAGCTATTTAGTGGTTCTGGTGGCAGATAGGATAAGTGACATTCGACTTTCTCGAGGGCAGAAGGAGCAGGTGCTGGTGGCAGGACTGGGGGAAATGTTGGTCAGGCAACAGGTGGCTGTAATAAAACAGGTCCAGTCACTCTGGACTCACCATGGGATCCTCCGCTTGGGACACATAGCGTGGCCTTGGAATTGGTCAGAATGGGGTCTGACTCTTGGCTCTGCTGGTTCCTGGCAGTGTGGCCTAAGACAGGTCACTTTGCCCGCTGATCCTTAGTTTCCTTAATTGTCAGATAGGAAGAATACCACCACTCGGGAAGGCTGTTGTGAGGAATAAATAGGATAACATATGTGGAGTCGCTGGCTCATATAATAGGTGCTAAGCGAATCTGAGTTCCCTTTTTGGAAAGCTGAGGAAACACCTTTATTTTTGTATATTGAATGCCTAGTAAAGAGAAGTCATTTTCTAATCTGTTGAATAAATTTTTATATCAAAGAAATTTGTGTAGCTCTGAAATTTTAATTCCTTTCATTAGAGACATGAATTGTGCGTTTAAGTAATTTACATTGCGACACATATACCTTTCTTAGGCCATGGGCCAGAAAACTGCATCCCAAAAGCCAAATCTGCCTGTGTTTTTAAGTAACTTTGTATTGGAATACAGCTAAGCCCATGCTTTTACACATCCTCTGTGGATGTTTTCACGATACAGTAATAGAGTGAGTACTTGTAGTAGGGACTGTATGGCCCTCCAAGCCTAAAATATTTACTATCTTGTTCTTTACAAAAATAAATTTGCTGACCTTTGGCTTAGGCTAGTGGTTCTCAAACTTCAATATGCAGCAACAGAATC
Organism: Macroglossus sobrinus; assembly: GCA_004027375.1. NCBI lineage: Eukaryota > Metazoa > Chordata > Mammalia > Chiroptera > Pteropodidae > Macroglossus > Macroglossus sobrinus. The sequence continues at coordinate 1,063,212 of PVKZ01000204.1, forward strand.
ATCTAAAGAGCTTGTTAAAATAGTTTGCTGGACCCACCCCTAGAGATCCAGGGAACACGCTTTGAGAACCACTGGCTTTCTTATGTCTGGAATGCCTTTTCTCCCATCTGCTTTCAAATTCCAACTCTCTTTCAAAGGTCAGCTCATATGCAACCTCAATGATGCTTTTATTCATTTAATTGTGGGTTGAGCACCTAATATGTGCCAGTCACTGTGTAAGGCCTCAAGGATACAATTTGGTGAACAAACAGACTCATTGTCTTTCTTTGTGGAGCTTACTCTCTGGTGGGGAAGTGAACAATGAACAATTAAAGAGTCAAATATAACCACAACTTGTGAGGGATATGATGAAAGGTTCCATGAAAAATGATATCAGTGGACTCTGGTTGGGAGTTATGAAAGGTCTCTTTAAGGAAGTGGCATTTAGGGGAGAGATTAGAAAGTAAAAGAAAGCCATCCTGATAAGAGTGAGGAAGAGACTTAGGCAGAAGGAATAACTTTGCAAAAGCCCTGGAACAGAAGAGCTTGTTTGAGGGAGTAAAAAAAAGGTCAGTGTGGCTAGAACAAAGAAAGGGAATGATATGATACAGGTGAATCTGGAGATGTAGGTAGACAATAGATTGTAGTTTGCATTACTGGCCCCATTCTTAATCTCTCACTTTATCCACACACCTGCCATGCTTACTGTGGGTGGAGAATTCTTCCTGTCCCTTGCTTTTGGGCTTGGCCATGTGATTTGCTTTGGCCAGTGATATTTGCCCAGAAGTTCCAAGCCTAGGCCTTGAGAAGGTTTGTATATTTCACTTGCTCTCTTGCACCTTGCCATTATCATGACAGAAACATGTTCAGGCTGACCTTCTGGTTCAAAGACACATGGAACAGTCAGCCTAAGTCATCTGAGCCAGCTGACCTATAGATGTGTGATAATAAGTTACAGTTGTTTCAAGCCCACTCTGCTTTGGGGTGGTTTGTTACGTAGTAAGAGCTGACTAATACAACCATGTCAAGAAATTTATGTTTTATTTTAAGTACAATTGGATATCATTGAAGTTTTTAACGAGAAGAGTTACATGATCTGATTTATGATTTTAAATGATCTCCCTGGTTGCTGTGAGGAGGGTGAGGTGTATGGAGGAAGCAGAAGACCGTACTAAGCCATATGTAGAGACTCAGAGCACAGCACCATGCTTGACACAGAGCGGGTGCTCAGGAACTGTGTCCAGCTTTCCCCAGAGCGGAATGAGTCTCACCCTTCACTATGCTCCCCACATGCTCTCTTTGGGCCCTTCTTACCTGTGACTTGGCAGTAACTGTGCTTATTATTCTCCTACTACTAGATTGTGGGATTCTTCACAGGCAGGGACCTGGCCTGACCCTTCTGTATGTCTCCTGGACTCCTGGACTCCCTGTAGGCTCAGCTCAGAGCAGAAGTCAATAACTACCCTAAAATGAATTAATATAGAAGCTCTTTCCACGGCTGCTACAAGTTGGATTTTCACTTCAGTGGTCTCTAATGGATCCACACATTTAACTGACTTCTACCAGGTCATGGAATGGCTTTCCTTAAAACCTCATCAGCAAACAGGAATTGCTTGAGTGGTTCCCCTTGAGACCCAAGATATGTGGAAGTAGGCATTGTGGAGGGAGTGCTCTGAGCTTATAGGCAAAGAGTGACTTTCCTAAGGTAAGAAAGAAACCAACTGGATCTATTTACAAACCTTTACTAAGAACTCACATGACTGCACCCACCTGTTCTGAGTGGATGTGTGCTAATAATGTACATTACTTTGAAATTTCTAGGAAAAAAAATAAGTAGTCCATATATACACACTCTGAATAAGAAAATCTGTTTTCTTTGATTAATTCTGACCACCCTGCTACTCACGGCATTTACTTAAGAGGCTCAGAGTATTTAAGCAAAAGGTTTCACGACTTATGCTAGGATTATATCCCAAAGGAGCAGATCACAAATGGGGATAGACTGTGGATCCTTCTGTCCCTGGAAATTTTATAAAAAGACAAAAGCTCTAATGTGTTAGCTGGTTTGGCTTAAAGGCAGAAACATTCGCCAGGTAGTCTCTGTTTACCTGCCTGTTTCAGAAAGTGAGTTTAAATCAATTCATTAGTCAACTCTGTGTATCAGAATTTACTGAGCACCTAATACACACCTCTCCTCAGGCTAATAGCAGTGGGGAAAAGATGTTCGAAAGCCGTTCCTGCCTCAACAGTATTAACTTGTGAAAGAGATAAAATTATTCTTTAGAGTAATTATTTGATTAAAGTCAGCTTCTCTGACTAGATTGAGCAGGGACTGGTTTCTGTTTTTTCTACAGCATGGTATTACCGATGCCTCATACAGGATTTGACAGCACAGGGTAGGTGCTCCTGAAAATTTGTTACGATAGGGGTATTATTTACATATGGTGAAATGCACTTTTGGGTACTTTCTGATGAGTTTCGACAAATGAGTCCTTCCATGGAACCAACACCCTAATTGGGATCTATAGCAACCTTGTCCCTTAGAAATACAATGTGAGCCACCAGGGTAATTGAACATTTTCTAGCAGCCTTATTAAAAAAGTAAAAAGAAACAAGTGAAATTAATTTCAATAATATATTTACTTAACCCAAAATATCCAAAATATTATCATTTCACTATGTAATCAATATAAAAATTCATTAATGAGAAATTGTGCTCATCTCAAGTCTTTGAAAATGAGGCTATATTTTATACTTGCAGCACATTTCAATCCAGACAACCATATTTCAGGCACTCAACTGCCACGCGTCATGTGGCTAGTGACTACTGGGTTGGACAGTGCAGACCAGGACGTTTTTACTACCCCAGAAAATTCCCGTGTTCTGTCTGCCCTTTCTAGTCAGTGCCCCTGTACCCAAAAGGCAGCCACTGTTCTGATTTCTTTCACCATAGATTGGTTTGGCCTGTTCTAGAAGTCTCTATAAAGGGACTCAAATGGTATGTGCCTTGTGTTTGGTTTCTTTTACATAACATACTATTTTTGAGATACATATTGTTGTATTACAAGTGATTTTTCCTTTTTATTGCTGAGTGGTATTCTATTGTATGCATTTGACGTGTGTATTTATCAACCCTCAATCACTATTTGGTTTTGAATGAAAGTAGGTGTCACAGGGCAAGGTAACCCTCAAAAGAACAAAAAGGATTCAGGATGGCAGGACGACAACAGTTGGGAAATAAGTTCTTAGGATGGTGTCCTGGAAAGGGGACATTTGAGTTGGATTTAGTAACGTACTTACAAATTTTGATGGGTAAAAAGGGAGGCAAGGAGGCCATCCAGGTGGAGGCAATGCCTGGAGGTAGGCAGAAGAGGCTGATTTGGGGAATGAAAGCCTGTGGGAAGGAAGGTGGTCTGGGACCAGATTTGGAGGATCGTGAAAGCTACTATGAAGGAGCCTTATAAGAACATGGGCAGTGGCTGCTTTGGGAGCAAGAGCACAACTAGAGGCCAGAGAGATCTTTCTGAAAGAGGAGATACTTGGCACAGACCTTGAAGGGTGACCTTTTCTACTTCCCTCATATGCTCTGTACCCCCGAGCATTCCCCCACCTTCCTGCACTCACTAGTTTCCTTGTCTTTGTCTAGGCTTTTCCCTCTATCTGGACTATCCTCAACTCTTTCTGCTTCAAGTACCTCCCAGCGAGAAAGTCTTCTGTCACTTCCCTGGCCCTCATCCCTACGACATCACTTCCTCCCAGTCAGTCCCCATGTTAATGTTTCTCCATCTCTGCCTCACATTAACCAGCAGCTGCATTTACATGGCCCATACATCAGCCTGAGCCTGTCTTCAGTGAAAAGATGTGCCATACCAGGGGACCATTCATCACACCTGCCCAATTGCTGAAGGCTTCCCTGGGTTCTGGGTGCATTAGGCCAGGGCTGTTGTAAACATCCCAGTTTCACCCTGTCTCTGTGGGAGGTGGGGGAGAGGGGGCTCCAAGTAGTTTCTGGCCTTGGGAAATGGCCTGGATGTTTCCTTGAGCAAGTGATGATGTCTCTGTAACATTACAGACTATGCAGCTTGGATAGGGAGAAGCTATGGGTCACACTATCAAATCTAATTAAAATTCATCTTTAATCAATCATGTTGATGTGTCAGTTGCTGAACTAGATATCTGTTCTCATTCATTTCTCACAGCAACCCAGAGGGATCCATAGTAGCTGTCTCCACCTCAGAGATTAAGAAAGGGAGCTTTAATTTGCTCAAGATTCCTCACATCTCAGAAGAGTGACAGAACCAGGGTCTGGAACCCAGGTTTCCTGACTCAAACTCTGGTGCTCACTCCACAAAGCTAGGGGGCCACAGAGTGCTTTACTGGTATGATACCTAGTTTTTCTCTGGCCTTCCTTCCTCTCATGTCCCCCTCCTAAGACTTCCCCAGAAGGTGGCTTATTTTTTTTAAGCTGCTAGAAGACAAAAAAGAAAAAGGGAGATGGGTAAATAAATTTATTTTCAAGTTAGAAACACTGGATTGAAGAATTGATCCCTACGGCTAAGTAATTTCCCTCTTTTGTGCAAAATATAAATAAATCTGTGTGGTTTATGCTGAGCGATGAGCCTGGGCCGCCGGCTGGAGCTCACAACATGAAATGCCCTTCAGAGTCTTGGCTTCCTCTCCTTGACCCCATCGATGAGCTGTTCTAAATAGCCCTTATGTTCTCCCCAAAGTGGGGGATGTCGGCAGCTCCCGGGTCTTGCCCGCCACAGTTAGGCAGACTTGGGGATGTCTTGCCAAGTCTTTCCACAGCTCAGCTCAACCTTAGCAGGTGTGTTCAGGAACTGCTGATTTTCACAACCATAAACAGGCCAGCTTAATTATTATTATTATTATTATTATTATTATTATTCATTTCTCTAGGCTAAAGGGGAGGAGTTGGAAGGGGGGTGTTGGTGTCTCAGGTGTGTGATTATATAACACAGATTGCTCCACTTCCCTAAGGGTTTCATCTAATTTCTGGGAAGAGATGGGCGGTGTGCCGTGTCCTAAATTAATCATGAGGTGGGGGAGGGGGCCGCTGTAGTCATCCTGCTCTCATTGTGGTTTAATTTTAGCATGTTTCCCTAGGGTAACCCTTCTTCCAGGCCTCTACCTAGTCTTAGGTAAGAACCTGGGAAGAAAGAGAGGGAGTGTTGGCTGGCAGACACTTCTCCCTCCCAGGCTGGCATAGAGACAGAACATTGGCCTCTGTACCCCGCTATTGTCAAGTGGGGTCCTCTGGGCTTGGGATCTCAGGAAAGGATTTTATAAGGTGTAGGCGTTTTCCAGAAGACAGATGGTCTGGCCCGGTTGGGTAGTTTTTCCATCCTTGAGGGATGCAGAAGTAAAGACTGATAGACTCTAAGAGGTTAGGAAACTAGGACTTAAGGAAGAGGATGAAGTTGGCCTTGTGGCAGCTTCCCACGTCTTGATGTGGGACTAAATGAGTAGGAGCTTCCAGGGCATATGTTGGGGGCAGGCAGGGGACAGGGAATGCCTCTTGAGCTTAGTTTATTCTCTGAGACAAAGTCTTTTCAACTTTTGTCTTTAGCTCCTTAAAACTGACCACCTTGGGGGAAGGGAGGCAGCTCAACTTATCACACAGATTCTGCTTGTGGCTTTGACCATCTGTCTCCACTGGGAGTGAACATTGGGTTTAAACATGGAGGGTCTGCGCAGGGGGGACCCACAGTTCCCTTTCCTACGCTGATAGTAGGAGTTCATGGGGATTCTGGGTCTTATGGATTCTTGGGGTCATAGACCCTAAGGGATTAGCCTTAGTGTAGTGACCCCTGCTCCTCTGTTCTCTGAGCCTCAGAGATGCTATCACTCCCAGTTTTAGGCTTGCTGCCGCTTGAAACTAAAAGGGCTTTGACACAGACAGAAATTGGCGCTAGGGGCTGGTTGTGGAAACCACTTGCAGTGGGCCTCTGCCATACTCGTTGGATTCCCTGCATTAGAACCACTTTCCCACGCTGGAGAATTCTTCCATCTTCTGAGTCTTGGTGGGAACCAGACAGCTTCAGCAGATGATCTGAAAACTCACTTTCTCATCTTCCCTTGCTGTCAGGACAGAGGCTCAGGACCGGTCAGATGCACCCATCTGCAGAATCTGTCCCAGTGAGGGGACAGCAACAGTGAGCGTTATGTCTACTTTCCGGTGGAAGTTCCAGTAGTAGCATCTGGGAAATGTGAAAAAGGGGACGGTGGTGGTGGTGTGGAGTGGAGGGCAAGACTCTCCCCTGTGTCCAGGGATGAAGTGATAATAGTTTGTGGTTTGCTGCAGCGAAACTCCTACAAAAGTCTCCCTAGGGAACAGATGTGTATGTACCCACCATGTGGCAGCCCTGGAGACTTGGCTATGCACACTATAGGAAGAGTGGAGTGGGTGGTTACTTTTTTTGACTTTAAGGGAAGTACAGCAGGAAGAGGATGAGCTTTGGTTCCTGTTTTCTGTAGGATAAGGCAAAAAAAAAAAAAAAAAAAAAAAAAAAAAAGAGGTACAAGTCATGTGAATCTGCTGCAGAAAGCCTTTTCTGCCAGCTGCAGGTTCTCTGAGCTCCCTGAAGGCCAGGTCCCGAAGTGATTGTAGGTTAACCAAATGGCAGCTTTGGACTGGGCCTGTTCTCATGGTCAAGGCTCAGGGAATTTCTCCGCCTCCCACCTCTTTGAAGCTCTTCCAATGCATTGTCCCTACTAGACACAGATGAGCTGTCCTTCCATGGTGTGTGTGTGTGTGTGTGTGTGTGTGTGTGTGTGTGTGTGTGTCTGTGATGTCTGGGACTTAGCCCAAGGTAGGTAGGTCCTTGGCTAAAATGCAAGAACAGATTAAAGCTGCTTGTTCTTTAAACTCTAATGACCCATGAGACCCTGCAAGTTCGGCCACCATTTATTTCTCAAGCCTCAAGTCTGGCTACAACTTGCTTTCTTTCTTTCAGCCATGCTGGCCTTTCCTGTGGCTCCTAAGAAGCAGTTAGCTTCTTCATACATATTTTCCTGTTTTCTGGAATACTCTTTCCATCTTTTCAGTGGCTAAGTCCAGGCCTTTCTCCATTCTTAAGACCAACCTCTCACAAAATTCAGTTTGTCTTTCTGAACCCAATTCTCTGATTGTGGTTTAACCAGCATAGAGAAGAACAGGTCTATCACCTCCTTATGTATGGATGTTATACCTCTATTAATACAACCTCTGAGCACAAAATTATTTTTGTTTGGTAGCTGGTTCATGGCATTGACTTACCCATCCTTATAATTCTCAAATGTCCTTGGAACTTTCACCTCTTTCAAGGGCTATAAATTCAAGTATACTTATGTGCAGCTGGGCCCTAGAAACAGACAGGTCTGGCTTCAAGACTGATCCCCATCCTGCTAGCTTTTCTCTCAGGCCCCTTTGGCCTTTCAAACGCAAAGCTGCCATTCTGCACTAGTTCACTCTAACTCTCCTTGTGAATATAATTGAAATTTCACAGTCATCAGTTTTTAAAATGATTTTTGAGCTTTGGAAGGAGGTGGGAGTCACAAAATGTCTTCAGACTATTCTTCTTAAAGCTTCTTGTAAATCTGATTTCTTCCTACCTTGCTACCAAGCATTTGCTAAACCCCTACTGTGTGTCAGGCCCTGGGCTCAGTGCCTGGAGGAGGAGGTGAGTGGGAGGCAAAGGAGGTTGTGAAGGGCCGCCCTTGCTGCAGTCTAGTGGGGGTGGGGCAGAGGAGGGCTCAGACTAGCAAGCCTGCCTGCTTCTAGAAACAAAAGCAGCCTGATAAATGCCAGAGGGAGCAAAGTGCAGTGGGAGCACAGAGGCGGGAAGGGGTGGGGGAGGAATGTGAGATGCTCCACTGGCTTGATTTTTTCCATTCTGAAAACCACTGCTCTCAGTTTCTAGGCTGTAAATGTGGAGATGTTTTCAAGGGACTGGGAAGGTTTCAGAGTCATCTTGCCTGGAGACAGGTGAACGGCTATGATGACCTTTTTGTGATTTTGGTCAGGCCATCTTATTTAGATACTGTCCTGCTGACTTTTCGTGAGGATGCTCACGCCAGTGCCGGTGCCGGTTCCCTGCCTGGAATGGCCCTCACTCCCTGCTGCCTGTACACATCCTCCTAAATGCTGCCATCCTAGGAAGTCTTTCTAGATGATTCCAGCTGTGGCGAGAATGCCCTCTCCTGAAGCTCTAAATGCTGTGCAGGCAGCTGACACTTTGGCCTTGCCTTGGGCAACTCCAGAATCCTTTTGTTCTGGGCTTTGTCCCTCTGAATATCCTGCCTGGTCAGGCACAATTCTTTTTTGGCACTAGTGATGCTGATTGAGAGTGTTAGAATGCAAAAGTGGAAAAATACTAACTTTGCAGTGGAGAAACCAAGTGATCAATTTTTAACATCACTAGTAACAAGTCATGTCGATATCATGTGCCCCCAATACCGTACAAGGAGATGGGCACTGTGCCTCTGTGATAAGCTTCCCTGAATCCGTAATCTCAAACTGTTCATGAGAAAACACCAGACAAACCCCAACTGAGAAACATAAAATACCTGACTGCTACTCTCCAAAAGTGCCAGGGTCACAGATTAGAAGAGAGTAAGGAGACATAATGATTAAATGCAGTGCAGGTTGCTGGATTAGGCCTTGAAACAGAAAACTGGCAATAGTAAAAAACTGGGGAATTCTGAATAATGTCTAAAGTTCAGTTAATCATATCGTACCAATATTAATTTTTAATGTTGATAAATATATCGTGGTTGTATGAGACATTGATATTAGAGAAGGTGGAGTAAAGGGCATTTGGGGACTGTGCATTATCTTTGCAACTCTTTTATAAATCTAAAATTATTTTTTAAAAATCCCCCTCCCCCCAAAAAAAGCAGGTGTCTAGGAAAACAAGCATGAGCTCAAGCACATCTAGCTCCTCCACTTCCTGGCTGTTTGGCTTTGAACATAAAACACAACTCTCAGTTTCCCTATTTGGAAAACAAAGCTGATCACAGTGCCTTCCTCATAGGGTGGTTGTAAGGATTAAATGGGTTAATGATGAGATACAAACCTAGAAGGTGCCTGGAACACAAGAAGCAATCCATAAAGTTTAGCTATTACTATTGTTATTGATGATAGAGGAAGTGCGACTTTTAAAAGCTGGGAGTAATGGAAAATATGCTGGGTGAATTCAGTAAGATTTGAATAATTCAATTAAATAAATATCTACGATCTCTTCTGCATGCCAGTCTTTGTACTGGAGGTTGGAGAGAGAAATCAGACCTGGTCCTTGCCCTGGAGGAGCTCAGACATGAGGGAGGGGAGACAGACCTGGTTGCAGATAATGATCATATAGGGCGTGGTCCCCAACCTGTTTTGGCACCAGGTAGCTGTGCTCCTATGAGAATCTAACGCCTAATGAACTGAGGTGAAGCAGTGATGTTAGTGCTGGGGAGAGGCTAGAAATACAGCGAGCTCTGCTCGCTTGCCTGCTGCTCACCTCCTTCTGTGTGGCCAGTTCTTAACAGACCATGGACTGGTACCAGTCTGCGGCCCAGGGTTTGGAGACCCCTGATGTAGGGGACATACAGTCAAATAGGAGCATGTTTACGTTGCTGCGAGGTTGGAGCCTGGAGCTCTGTTGGAATCTAGGACCAAGCGGGTAATCAGGAAAGACTTTATGAATGTGCTAACACTTGAATTGGGTTTTGATATATAAATAGAAATTTTTTAGATGTACAGGATGTGGGCATATAGTGTAGTAAGTGCATTATAGGCACCGATAAACATTGTGCTTGATGCTTTACTGAAGTTATTTAAAATCCTTTCCATAGCCCTGCAAGGTGGATGGTTTTACTATCAATTTATAGTTGAGGCAACAGAGGCCCAGAGAAGGAATGGTGTTTCTCAAGGTTATGGACTACTAGTTGGCAGAATTCTGATTCAAACCCAGTCTGTTTGGCTCCAAAGCTGCCTCCCATAATGTAGTGACAGAGGCACTGCAGGTTGAAAGTGCCAAAGTGTGGCATCATGAGGACAAATGCTGGGGTGGCCCGATGTCATCTGTGAGGTGTAGAAGAGGGAGATAGGTTGGCAAGAAAGGCTGGGAAGAGCACGGAAACCCTCATGCTACTCCCAGGGGCTTGGCCTCTCTCCTATAAGTCAGGGGAGCTATGGAAAAGCGTATCCAGGTGTTGCTGTCTGTGTCTTTGGCAGCTCCCTCTGGCTTCAGTGTGGGGTATGAGAGGAGGCAGAGTAGAGGCAAGAAGCCCGGAGAAGAAGGGATGAGAGCAGAATGAGAGGAGCAGATGATGAAACAGTGACATCTTGAAAGACCTACTTAAGTGAAATGAAATGAGAATTGAAGTGAGAAAAATGTAGCTTTACAAAAGCAGCCATGAAAAAACACAGGGGTCTTAGTGTTACATGAGCTTTGTTACATGAGCATGGCTGCCACAGGCAAATGGACTGGGGCTGCATCAACAGAGGAGCAAGGAAGTGCTGGTTCCTACCCCTTTCCTCACAGCTGCTCAGAGCACTTGAACTCAGAGGTCTGGTTGAGTTCTAGATGCCCCACTCCAAAAGGGACAGAGGCACCTCAGATCTGTTTAATATGGGGACAGCATTCCAGATCACAGGAGGGGTAGTTGAAGGATTAAGGATACTTAAACCAGAAGAAAAACAATTCAGCAGATAAAGAGCAATGTGTCCACGAGTCCCACAGGACCAGTGAGGAGACATTACAGAAAGTTGATTTGGGATTTCCCCAAACTCTGTTCCTTTCTTCTTTCTCTGAAAGCAGTATTTCTTTGCATCTCTGGTCCAAAGGGTGGGTGGAAAAGACCCCCTCCCACAGTTTCTAAGCTCATGGTATCCAGTTAGACTTAGTCTCTTTCTTTCTCTTTTTCTCGACCTTCTTCTTTCTCTCAAACTCCCTTTCTATCAACTTGCATCACCGGTTTCCCACAATCCTCAGAGAAAGGCCTCTGATTGGTCCAGCTTAGATGAGATGTCCACTTCTTGTCCAATCAACGGTGGTCATAGGGATGGAGCCATAGGGGTCATGTGAAATGCTACACTTGGTGTGGGGGCCCACTGCTATAACCACGTGGAAGAAGGAGAGGGAGGGTACCAGAAATGGGGCCTGGGCAGAGAACCCAATAGGTGCAGCACAGCTAACCTATTTGAACCTCTCTGTCCCTGCTCTTCGTGAGTTAATAAAATCTACGCCAACCTGCCGTGATTCTGGAGGAGAAGGTCTGGAAGTAAAAGGGGTGTCTATTCCTGGACTCCTCCTCTCATTCCAGACCAACATGAGGTCCTATTTTCTATTGTTTGGCTACTTCCTGGAGTGGAAACATTTCTGATACTGGAACACTAAGACTGCTGTCCTAGTTTGGGGCTGGGCTCCATGTCCGGGAAGAGGTCTCAGCTGCTGGCTGTATGGCTCCTGCATCCCTGGACTCTCTAGGGTGTGGGCTTGTGATGCTAATTGACTATAAAGACTAGGCTTGGAATTGGAATTTTCTGGGCCTCCAGGTCCCTGGTCGCAGCATCTGATGCTCATTAAACTATAGGTAGATGAATTGGCTCTGTGGATGCTGACTGTGCAACCTCAGGGAGCAATGGCAGCAGCTGGGATTCCAGCCTGGCGAGGTACTGACAATACACTGGACAGAGCCTCTGACATGAAGCTTTGGCGTGGACTTAAGCAGTGGGTCCAAATCTCAGTCTCTCTCTCTGTCTTGGACCAGTTCTGTGTAGGAAGTTCCAAACACTGCCCTATCCAGCCTGCACCAGCTCGTGGGTGGAAAGACAGCCACGATATCATCAGTCCTTTGTTGTGGGAGCTGCAAACTCTGTTTGCTTTTTGTGAGGTCTCCCTTTCCCGTTGCAGTTGTGTTGGGTTGCCCAGGGTAGCTGGCCCTCAGATCCATGCCTCTTCTTCAACTCTCCTTCCTGGGGAAGCCCTTCTCTCACCATTTGAAGGTGGCAACTGTCCATTGCCATTGCTGCTGATGCCCTCAGTGAGAAGGTCACTTCCTGGGCACTCTGCCTAGCGCAGAGGGCCTGGTTCTGTTCTACCATTGCTTCATGTTCCCCTGAACTCTGCCGCACGAAGCCAGAGCTGAGGTGGAGAGAAGATTCACTTTCCTCTTTCTTCTCCATGTCAGGCTTGGCCATGTGGGCACCAAAGCAGCCCAGCCTGGACCCACTGTCCACACAGTCAGTCCTTTGTGAAAATAGCTCTTTCATCTCCTGGGCATAACCCCTGACTACTGGGTTCGACCTCAGCCCATCAGGTCGAGCAGGGCAATGGAGGCCATCTCTCTATTGCCCTCATTTCAAACTTCTTTCTAAATCAGGGAAATATCAGAAGAGCCTACGCATAATATTTTATAGTGGGGAGAGAGAAAGTAAGTCACCCGAGTTACCTCACTTGCTGGAAGCATCCAATATCCTGTCCCAGCGCTGCCAGGTCACTGCCAGTTTCTCCATTTGATTTCTGTTTGAGTGTTTATGTCAATCAAAATTAACCAACGTTTACTGAGTACTTATTTTGTAGTCAGCATGGGAGAAATTACTTTTTTCTTTAAAAAAAGTTTTCTGCTCTGTTTTCCTTTTTTTTTTCTTTTTTCCTCTCAGATTTCTCAGCCTTCTGGAAGGGATGCCTTGAATTATTCAACCTGCAGTACAGATCTCTGGAGAACATTGCCTCGCGGCTACTTTAATCACTAGAAAGGTTCAGAGTCAGTTATAATCAAGCTGGAGTCAACGTGGAAATGCTCATCTCAGGCTTGAAAACAAGATCAAAAGGAAGACCGAGGAGGAGATAGAATCTGAGAGGAGAAATGGATGTTGGTTTCCAGAGGTGCTTACTTCCTTCTCCTATTTTCAAAGAGGTCGCAGACCAGAAGCCTCAGCCCGCTCCCTGCCCCCGCCTCGCCCCCACCACAGGGCACATTGCTGCATGTTTCTTTGACTTTTCCCAATGTCACTGAGAAGTCAGTTACATCTCTCTGCCACTTCAGGGGCAAAATGACCACAGATGGGACCTCTGTTTCATGGAGGTTTGGGGGGAAAGCTGTTATGTTTTAAGAATGTGTGAATACAGGGAGATGAGATGCAGATGGGCGGAAGGGCTGTGTTTATCTTGAGCAAACCTGGGGTTAGAGGTGGTCAGGCAAGGGATGGGTGGATGGAGGGACCTGGAGGGCTCACTGGAGGGCATCTGTGGACACAGCCAGGGTGGAAATGTGTTCTTAGGGAGGTGAGAGTGGGTCTACCAGTTTTGTCTTAGGGAAGGGGTAATTTTGTTCTCATCTGGATTCGCATCTCAGTCCTGGGAAAGTGATGAAGGTGGAGGTCTGCAAGGAGGTGTTTTCAGGGCCCAGCTTGTGTCATCTGTGTTAGGCTGTGTGGCACAAATAAAATGGGGGACAATTGTGCCCTGATGAGCATGGGAGCTTCAGAGAATGCAGGGTGGTCTTTGTGTGTCGAAGGTTGGCTGTCCTATTGATGGCTTGCCAGTGACAGGGCTACCACCTGTAGCAGTAATAGAGCATTGACGCAACTGAGGTGGGGTTCCCCTCTCCCCTGAACACCCACAATAATCCTCCTCAAGGATGGATCCGAGTGAAGGGCAAGAAGCTGTGTTCCCTCTTCACCCTCAAAGGACAAAGGATGCTTACTACTTAAGTTAAGGACCCCAGGTCACATCTAGGGTTTGTGGATGTGCTCTTTCTTCTCTTTTCCATCCTCTGAAGGAGGTAGGATGGGGCACTAGTTAGGGTTTCTCTGAAATGGGGGAAGGTTGGATTCTCTGCTTCTCTTTCTCCCCTCTTACCCAGCTGGGCAGTCCTAGTAAGGTCTCGTGGAAGGTGCAGCCTGCTTAGTCTGGGGCCATGCTTTGGGGCTGCTGCTCTGTCTTAGTATCTGTCTCTGTGTGTTTTTTTTTCCTCTGGCCCCTGGTGACAGGAATAAGAAGGGGTTGGAGCTGGTCTTGACTCAGAGCAGTGAGATCTGAGATTAGGTTGGGGATGGGGGGTGGTGGCTTGGCTTGGTTTAGGAAAGAGAATTTTCCTGGGTCCAGCCCAGTGTGCTGGATTGGGACTGGAGACCAGCTCATGAGAAAGTTCTAGCCCTCTGTTATTCCTTGGTGAGGCTTCTTCCCTGCAGACCTTTTAGGAGAAGGGATGTGGCTGGCCCAAGGCAGGATTTGGAAATTCTGAGACTGGCCCTGGTGTTATCCTAGCAATTCAGTCTCAGTAGCACTGAAGTTACACAGCCCTAGCCCAGTGGTGGTGGAGGGTGCTGGAAACCTTGGGAAGCAGGATCCTTGGTCCCCCTAATGGTGCCCTCCATGGTGGATACTGGCTGCCACCACAGGGATGTGACTTGTCCCTTTGGCTCGGTAGGTAACAAAGGCCTTGGTGACAGATATCACTAATGTGACCAGTTCACAAAAGTAGAGAAATGGTAGACATTAATGGGACAAATGAGAAAATGTGTTTGTGTTACAAGAGAGTCACCCATGGGGTGCCCAGGCTGCCTGGGGTCAAGCCTCAGCTGTCACTGAGTAGCTATGTAACCTCATCTTCTGCCTCAGTTTCTTCACCTGTAAAAAGGACTGAAGGTTGTGGTAAAGGTTAACTAAGCTAATACATACTAAGCACTTGGTACAGTGCCTGGCATGCAGGAGACACTCAGCCAACAGCTTCTCATGCTTAGTTGTGTCTGTGTGTACTCTCAGAGACTAGAAGTTAGAACTTTGTTGCTGTGACTGTAACCTCCTTTGTACCCCATAGTCTCGAGAATCTAGGAAAATACTGATTTTTTATATTTTTTATTTTTTTTAGGCGAGGCAACCCTTGGTTGACCTCACAGATTGTAAGGACCTTGTCAGTTTACAATCCCTTACATTTTTATCTTTTATGCCTACAGCACTTGGTCTTCCAAGGTGGTCTCCAATACTGATTGTTTTTTCTTTGGCTGAGAAGTGAAGCCATGCAAATGTATAGGACTTGCCTTCAGCATTCTCCCATTTCAGTATAATCAGCAAAAAGTGATTATATCTTATTATAAACATGTACTATGTGAATAAAAATGAATACTACAGAAGAGTATAGGGTTTCTCCACCCTGGGTGGCTGTTGGCAACTTGGTGGGTTTCCTTCTGTGCCTAAGCAAACATATACATCATATATACACACGCATGCTCCCTTCCTCCCTCCCTCCCTAATCTGTCTCTCTCTCTGTCTCTCTCCTCCATCTCTCTTCTTTCAGAGGGGGAAATCATACTATATACTATTATCGACATTGTTTAGTAATCTGCTTTTCCCCTGCCTCATTTTTGTGTCAGGTACATCTTCCTCTGTCACTGCATATATTTCTATCAAAATCCTTCACTCTTTTCATATATTGCAGTTCCCAGAAGATTTAGGGAATAAAAAGAGACAAAAGATATTCTAATAGCCCCAAAGGAGAATCTAAGGAAGGAGGCACTTTAACAAAAAGACTTAAAAAATTATTTCCTTTGGTTAAGACATTAATTTGTCTTCTAAAAAAATTGAAAAAACCATATATACTTTATAATCTTACCACCTAGATATAATTATTAACATTTTGGTGTAGTTCTTTCTAGCCTGTTTTTCTATGTCCACAGTTTGTGTGTGTGTGTGTGTGTGTGTGTGTGTGTGTGTGTGTGTGTATTTAAATAAAATAAGAATCACAGTAGAACATTTTCAGTTTATATTTTTTATTTAATATTATTTTATAGATTTTTTTTCTCAACACTATATATATTATATGGGCCTAAATATATGGTAGCCAAGAACATAAGGTTCAATTTTTCCAAATGGAAGATTCAATAAAAAGTTTTGGGGCCAACTGGAATATACACATTTTTAGAGAAATCATTGAATATTAACTCATAACATTTAATTTATTAATTTAGGTATACATAGATATTTAAAAGCACATATAAAAATTTAAATTTAGAAAAGTTAGTTTTTTCCACTTCCAAATTTTGCATGAACTGTGCTTGTGTTTTGGACATCTGTGCTTTCATTACTCTTGGAGCTGCCTTGTGAATTACCAGCCATAGCGTCCTCAGCACATCATTGAGATTTTTTTGGTCTAACTTGTTTGTGATTGAGATGCAACACTTTTATAATCTGCATATGATGTTGTCTCTGGAAATTGTATTCCAAGCCACAAGTACCTATTTGCATAACATTGGGACAGTCATTTTATTTGTCCTATAAGTATGTATTAGTGATCTCTACAACATAACCACTTACTGTACTGCTTTTAAAAGTAATCTTTAAAGGCTTGTTTACAATGACAGCCAACACTTGCAATTGTGAGGTCATAACCCCCAGAATAATTACTAATCTCTGTTAAATTTCTTTGTTTCCTTTTTGCCAACTCCTGCAGGTGACCTTTTTAAACTTCCCAAACTAGCATTGATTGAGGTCAGAGAGGGCTAATGTGATTTCCCCAAACAGTACTTTATTGTTTAAAATAAAATAACTAAGAGAGAGTGCACTTAATAGGATACTCTTTATAAGAACTTGAATTTAAAGAGATTTTCTTTTTTTCTAAACGATAACTGGGGAAAAATTCTCATGTTATGTGAATTCATGTGATTTTTATTTTTTGAAGACAAGATGAATGGAAGCATGGTTTTACATCTTTTGGTTGTGCCCTAATTTATTTAATCATTCCTCTATTGTTGGACAGTTCAATTATTTCCACTTTTTATGCTATTATAAATCACAAGCCACATTCTTGTACTCATATCTCTGGGCACATTACAGATTACTTACATGGGACAAATTCCCACAGGGTCAAATAGTGTGGATATTTTTAAGGGTCTTGATACATTGAGCCAAATTGCCCTTCAAAAAGTTCATGTCAATTTATAATCCCATCAGCAAATGGAGGTGGGTACTTTATAATAAACACATAATATTCCTGAAATTGATGGGAAAATAAACTCCTTAAACTTATTGAGCTTTTCGTAAGTCATAATTTATTAGAGCTATAGGAGTCCTTAGAACTGACCAGCTATCTAGTCCAGCTGATTTCCCAATGGGCCTGAACATCTCTTATGATGGGAGATTACTTACTCCTGGTGGAGCCTCTGCCAGGATTGGGTGGTTTTGGTGCTAGCCCTCCTCTAGTCAGCCAAAATCTGCTTCCTTATCATTTTCACAATTACATAGGTATTTGTGTGCTCCTCCGTTATGCTCCTGGCCTATCTCTATGTTAGGCACAGCTACTCATTGGAACTGGGGAAAGGGAAATTGAGTGTAATGAGTACCACCTGTGGTGCCAGGCATCGCACCAGGTACAACTTCATGAAGCTAGGGCTGTTGTCCCATATTTTAAAGACAGAGACATTGAGATTCTGAGAGCTCGAGCAACTTGTCTGAATTCACTCAATTGCTAAGTTGAAGGGCTGGGATTAAACCCAGGTCTGTCTGACTTTTTAGGTGCCATGCTGCCTTCCTTCGCCTTCGTGTTTAGAGCTACTTAAAACAAGTCTGTCCTGTAGAGAAGAGTCTTCCCACCTTCTCACCATGTCTGGAGAACATACCTCCTAGCATTTTCAGGATAGCCCTGCTTTCAAATCTTCTGCCCTATTATCCCCATAAGTGCACAGGTTGGGGTGGTTAGCACTGCGTTGACCCTGTTAACCTGGGAGTCCTCTTTCCGGTGTGGACCACGATTAGAGTTGGCCACAGAGGAAGCTGCATGACATTGGAAGGTAGAAGGGACACAGCAGCCAGTGCTCTTGGAAGGTCATTATAGTCAGAAGGAGTGACAGATGCAGAGGTTCCCAGCAGGTTTCAGCTTGTCTTGGCTCTCTTCCCTCTGTGTCCAGTTCTTTTCTCTGGCTGCCTACCATGGTGACCAATGGCGGGTTCAAGCTCACCATGAGACACTTGGCTGCAGACCATGGAGTTGGAGCCACACAGAGGCACTGGCTCTGCATGGATCTCTTCACCACCTCCCCCTTCACTGTCCTATTTTGGATGCACTTGGCTTCTTCAAGTCACCAATAAGTGGCTCTTCCCAAAGGTGGGCGACATGGAGCTAGAAACTGCAAAACCCTGGACAATTGCTGGCCATCTCATTTGGCTGGACAAAGGAGTTCCAATGAGATCTCACATGCTTGTGGTTTCTCTGAGGGGAGAGGGAGTGGCCAGGGAGAACTGCTACCTTGGTTCTAATTTTAGCCAAGACAATTGGAACTAGTGAGGTAGAAAAAACCTAAACCTCTGAAAAACATGAAGGGGTCATAACAGCCCCTGGAAGGAGGTAGGTCAGCCTTTCTGTGCTTAGGAGGCACTGATCAGAAAGTTCAGAGCCAAATCACAGGTGAACTCAAGGCTTGACCATGCAGAGGGAAGACGAGAGGGCAGTGGACAAGAATGAGATTCTGACCATGTGGTGGAGGATGACCTCATGGTGTCAAGAATGCCTGCAGGGAGTGGCCCCAGGCACCTGCCATGTGGCATGTCTTTAGGTGTCGCTGATCACCTGCTGGCACTGCTCAGTGGACTATGTGTGCGGTAGCCTTCACCATTTTAACCTCTCTGGGCCTCTCTAGATCACTTTCCTCACTAACGGAGATGGAGTGGCGAATGGACAATGAGATTCAGGGATAATCCTATTGATCAACAGTTTCTTAATTTGCTCCCACTTGTCACTAATCTCTAATAATGCAATCTCTCATGTCCAAGTAGATGTTTTGCTCAGGATACTTTGAGACTGACTCCTGTATAGAAAATACATGATTCTAGCCCTGGCTACTTTGTCAAGCTTTCAGCTACTCAGGTTTGGGACAACTGGCATTGGTGAGAGTCAGGCTCTCATTGGCATTTTCTAGATAAAGCGCATGTAGCAGGAACAGAGCTGAGGGTTATCCTCTTTTCTTCCAGGGTGACTTTCTATAGAATGTGACACCTACTGTTTTGGAAATGAGGAAAATGCCAGAGTCCAGCCTGTTCCCTAAGCACATGAACTCTGTAGAAGCTGAGCCTTCCCCTCCATGTTCTCAGTGGAGCCTGCTAGCTGTCAGCAACTGTGTCCAGCTCTTCCTTGATTCCCATCTCCTGTCCCAGACACCTTTATAGAGGGAGGAGGAGCAGGTATTTGTATCAAATTGTCTTCTCCAGCCCTACGGAACACAGCCTCCCTTCTATGCTGATCTCCCAATTTTCTTGGGGGCCTTACCAAGCCTGGGGGAAAAGTAATCAGGCTGTTCATCTGAGTAGATTCTTCATCAGCAGCTCAAAAGACATTTCTTTACTTTCTCCATATTGACTATGGAATTTTGGGGGCATGGATATTGTTTCCCAGATATCTGATCCTACTCTGTTTAGACTGTGGCTTAGCTTTTGGGGCTGGGCTATCTCTAGTCCCAGAAGCCTTGAGTGCTGTAAATATGGCCTTAATTTGCTGGACATGATCCCTCTGCCATGTCTTGAGCCAGGCCCTCACCACGACTCTGCAGCTGGTATGTCTTCTCTAAGCTGTTATGCCACCTCCTTCCCTCCCTCCTTCCCAATTAACTTCATTAGCAGCAATAATTCAGGGGGTCCCTCTAGCTATCTGTGCAGGCTGATCATCCATAGCAGTTTTTCACTGTAAAAAGCCTCCGGTCTCTCTTGCTCCAGCCTAGACTATTCTGCTAGTCTTTGTTCTAAACACAAGAAGGATGCAGAAGGGTTTCTTTTGCCTTTTGATGCATTTTCAGAAATTTGACTTCTAAGTCTCCGCTACTGTTTGCAGGAAGAGAAAAAAATGCATTTACATGCTGGAAAGCAGCTGTAACAGGTAAGAAGGAAGTGGCCTTAGCCCATGGGTGAGCTCTGGTCCAGGGTTCGAGAGAATTTTTCTGTATCCATCGATTCTCAACCTCAGGCACCTCCTGTTATGTCTGGGTGCTTGGTGGAAATGTTCTTTCTCAGGATTATTTCCAACCTCTTTTATAAATACCCTCAGCTTTCATTGCTCTGTGGATACCATCGTGGCCCTATTGCTTCTCTCTCCAGTGTCTCTTTCTGAACATTTTCTGGAGTCTTCCCACCATCCCAGGGAGAGGAATTCATATCACCTTCCATTAATCTGAGCACCTGGCTGCCTCCCTGTCTCAGTGCTCCCCAGTGTCCCTCTGGGACTCTTACTCTGCACCTTCATCAGCACCTCCACCATCCCTGTAGGTAATCCTTACAGCCGTCTGAGATCACGTGACTCTTGAAGCTGTCTTACCTTTCCGTCACCCCTCCCCCATCCACGTTTGGCTCCAGTGGCCACACCTAAATACTCTTTTTAATCTTGTAGTTCATATTCCTTCATATACGACATGGCCAGCTCCTGGGACAACAGGCCAGCCAATGGATGGCCACCTTGGGTCAGGTGTTCCCTTCTCAATGGTTAAGTGTGGCTAGGTGGTGATGGGTCACATGGTCCAGAATGTGGCTGGTCCCACTCAGTAGAGGCCATGGGGGCCCAATAATGATGGATATACCTTCAGTAAAGGAAAAAAAGCCAGTCCTGCTCTCCAAACCCCACCCAACCCACCCAGAACATACGACTGGGTCCCATTCCCTTCCTATTCATAGGGACAGGATCTTGACATTTCTGTGCCCCAAGATAGGAGGCTAGTAGAGCTGAGCAACCAGCTACCCATTCAGAAGGATTAGGTCCTCCCCTCCCCTTCAGGGCTCAGGAGGGCAAGTGAAGGAGTAATTTGGGCAACTGAGTGAAGTCACCGCTGAGGACAGGGCCTTCCTGACAGGCTCGTGGCTGTGGTCTTTCAGTGCCTATGCAAAACACCTGAAACAATTCAAAGCCTGGTTTAGTCCTGAAAACTGAAGCTGCCTAATGGGAGGCCTGGGCAGCAAAGGGACTTCCGGAATGGAGTTTAAGAAGTGGCATCGTCTGATTTGCTGAGGATTGGGCTGAAGAGCGAATGACCCACCTGGATCTCTTCTTGCTGGCTTCTTGAGGAGTAGAGATGTAAGATACAAGGCAGAAATGATTCCCCACCACACTCCTTACTTTCTATCAATCACCTCCTCCAATTAGAGGGGCCAACGCAGATCCCAGCTCTTAGGGCAGCTGAATGGGAGCTCTGGGTTGTCTGGTGGAATAGGACATCCCAGCCTTTCCTTGTGCCACACCTCATTCCACTGCAGAACTCACATGGCTGTTAGAATAGTCTTTACATTTCTGAGATAGTCTCAGAATGTGACTCATGTGGGCAGTGCAGAAAGCCTTGTTCTGAGAAACAGGGACGTGGGTTCTAGCACCAGGTCTTCTAATTTGCTGTGTGACCCTGGATAGTCCTCACTCTTGCCGAGTCCCTTCTCCTCTCTGGGCCTCAATTTTCCTATCCGTATAATGGGAGGATAGGATGAGATAATCTGTAAGAACCTGGTCAGCTCTCAAGTGCCCATCATAATCACAAAGTCATGAATGTCTATTGAATATTTCTGTGTGCTCTGTGCTTTATTTGCATTACCTCATCGAATCCTTATAATTGTTTTTCATCTTTTTCAGAGGTGTAAATGAAGGCTCAGAGAGTTAGTAACATGTTCAGGATCACACAGCCGGGAAATGGTGAGGCTTGTCTCATCCCAGAGCCTTGGTGGGCCCTTCCAGAGGAAGGGGACTACAGACTGGGGTTTCTCATTCTTGGACGCATTCTAAGCTTCCCAGGCTGCTCTCCAGGCCCAGCACTGCCCTCTCCACTTAGTGGAATGGAGTCAGCATGTTTAGTAAAACTTGGTAGCTTTCGAATCATCTCACCGTGTCTAAGGTAATGGATAGTCCACTGCTCTGACAGACATCATGCTGTCCCTGGGCTGCATTTATGTCCTTTAAATGCCAAAGCTGGATTAGGTCCTATTTCTTTCACGGGGAGGCCCAGCATCCCAGAAACTGCAGTCAGATCAGAATTTTTCCAGGCAGTACTTTCTTCATAACCTCCAACATATGAAATGGCCCTTTCACCACATGCAGAAGCCGGGGATTTTTTTCTTAAATTAAGAATTTGATACATTCCTTCAGTTCCCTTCCAGAGGTTACAGAGAGCAGGGAAAGTGATGCCTTGTGCTAATGTGCAGGTGTGGTTATGCATTTTGAAGGAGATCTTGACAATCTCCAGGAAAAAAAAAAATGTCCCCAAATGACCTGCAGTTCTTGGTGAGAAATGCTAGATTGTGTTAAGTGCTGAAGGGCCTCATGTCCCCTGGATATCCAGAGCCTGTCTTTTTGAGGGTCAAATGACAAAGCGGAAGGATGTATGTGTGTGCGTGTGTGTGCGTGTGCATGTGTGTGTGCGTGTGTTTGGGGGCACAGGGGCACTGGGACTGATCTATTTTGAGTGAGTGCTCTACAGGGGAAGGAGCACCACACAGGGTGTCTGGAGGTCTCTTTGACTGAATGACCTTGGAGCCTTCTTCACAGGGCTGTTATGAGCGTTTACTAACATGGCTCATATGACAAGGGGCCTGACACACTGTGGCCTGCAGGCTTTTCTGGATTAGAGACACAGCACCCTGTCTGGTGACAGCAACCATTTATGGAAGGTGGAGGGAACAGGTCTTGGGGTGGGAAGCCTAACACATGAGAGTTTTGTCCCGGCTTAGGCCAGTTACAAGCCTTTCTGTGCCTTGATGTCCTCATCTGAAAAACAGAATAGTAACAGTATCTACATCATAGAGTGGTGGGAAGATGAAATGAGTGCTAATTAAAGTGTACAGTGCATGGTAAAATATTATTTTTTTCATACACAAATTTTTCTTGAAGCTGTGTGTATATATATATTTAAATTAATAGACTATTAATTTAAATATAAGAAGTTTTATGTTTACAGAAAAATTGCTCAGAAAGTACAGAGTTCCCACATACCCTCCCCCAATTTTTCCTATTGTTTACATCTTGTATGAGTGAGTGTGGTACATTTGTTACAGTTGATGAACCCATATTGATACATCGTTATTAGCTAAAGTCCTTAGTTTACCTTAGGGTTCACTCTTTGTGTTGTACATTCTGTGGGTTTTGACAGATGTCACCATTACAGTATCACTGCCCTAAAAATCCTCTGTGCTGCATTTATTAGTCCCACCTTCCTGAACACCTGGCAACCACTGTCCTCATAGATTTACCCCTTCCAGAATGTCGTATAGTATGTAGAATGTAGCCTTTTCAGATTGGGGTCTTTCACTTAGTAATATACATTTAAGATTCCTCCATGTCTTTTCATGGCTTGATAGCTCATTTCTCTTTATCACTGAATAATATTCCATTGTCTTGGTTGTACCACAGTTTACTTATTTATTCACCTACCGAAGGACATCTTGGTTGTTCCAAGTTTTGACATTATTAATTTTATAAGGTCTAGGAGATGTCATGGTTTGAGGGCAAGGAATTTAGAATCAGACCAAATGCCTCTAGATTCTGCCAATAGTTGGTAATCCTGGAAAGTTATTTACTGTCTTTCACCTTCCTCTGAGAAATGGGGATATGTAAGGCTGTCACACAGGCATCTGCACTGTGACGGCTCACATGGAATAGAAATTTCTCTTTCAGGTCCCCACCTGGGGGCTCTGAGTCAGCAGAGGGTGCTGCCACATTGGGTAAATTCACGGACCCAAATCCACATTTCAACACCAGGCTTCAACAGTCATTCTGGTGGTCCTGATCTCTGCCAGAGGGCTGGAGTTAGAGAGTGTGAGGAGTTCACCCCCTCCCTTAATGTGGCCTGGAAGTGGCACACATCACCCTTGCTCACATGCTACTGGGCAGAACTTGGTCACATGTCCTTATCTCACTGCAAGGGTACTTGGGAAATGTAGTCTAGCCACGAGTCTGGATTTAGAGGAAAGGGAAAAATACCATTTGATGAACAGCTGGCAGTCTCTGCCATGTGATAGAACCTATTTCATAGGTTTATGGTGTGGATTAAATGAGAGGATTTGCATAAAGCCCTTAGGTTAGTGCCTGATGCATACTTAATGTTCAATATTTGTTAGTTTGTTTCATGATTATTCACTAGAAATTAGAAGGTCATAGCATTTTCAAACTGGGGACTTTTGGAAGTGATCTAGTTCAGTGAGTTTCACACTGTGTTCAACTGACCCCTTCAGACCTCTCAAGGACCCCTGGGATCAGGTGGAGAGTTTCAACGAGAGACACTTCTACCTTACCTAGTTCACACACTGGGATCTAGATGGGATTCAGCTGAAGAGAAGGATCCGCAGCATAAAACAAAACTGGAAAACCACTGATCTAGGGCACTTTCCTGAAGTCACACAGTGTGTTCTTTCACCTCCCCAAGAGCCCAAACTTGTCTCAGCCTTGTCACTTGGTCGGGGTGGTTCGGGGCTGGGCTCCAGCTTCCTCAGGATCACAGAGGGGACATCAGCAGGGATGGCAATGAGGACAGAAGAGACAGGGAGCCCAACAGTCTCCAGAGGCTATGGACTGAAGTCGCTTGGAGCTCATCCCCAATCAACCAACTGCCCCCTGCTCCTAATGGGTTGAGGGCTTCTTAGTCTGATTCTCCTGGCCCAGGGTCTGGGTGGGCAGGGACTGCTTCTGGGATCAATAGATGCATAAGTCTAGGGTTGGACACACATTTCTCACCTGTCCTTGGGTAGGACTTTGCTCCCAAGTCCAAGACTTCACATCTGCGCCTGATATATTCCATCCTGGCATGCTGGCCCTGTGCCCAGGGCACTAGCCTATCCAGATGGTTTGAATCCAGTTCTATTGTCCTGAGTATTTGCTGTCTCCTGGCCTTATAGCATCTGTGAAAGTGATGAACTTGCCTTTCTGTCATGTGTGCTACCAGGAGGCTGTGGAGTGTTGTTACCAATATGAGCTTGGGGTCACCCAGGTTCAAATTCTGCTCATTTGCCTATGGGCGTGTGACCTTTAGCGTCTATTACTCTCTCAAGCCTTCGGTTTCTCATCTGGGAAATAGTACTTTTTTAAAGGGTAGTGTGAGGATTAAGCAAGATAATGTGTATAAAGCCCTTAAGGTCCTCAATAAATGGCAGCTATTGTCAGTTATTTGTGATCCAAGAGAAAAAGTTTAAAATACAAAGCAATATATTATAGTAGTCTACAGATTTGCTGGAGAAAACCATGAGAGATATAAAGAAAAATCTCTTCCCTGTCTTGTCTTCCTTTCTCCACTCACCCTCATATCTCATTCCAGAGTTACACTTTTAAAAATCATCTGTGATGAACCCCAAGCCCCAGGGTTATTTATACTCAAGAAAGCTTGTCATGCTTTGCCTTATAAACACCCTCACTGACTGGCCTTAGCCTAACTTTGCTCTTTCTCCTCCTGCCAGTTCTGCCCTCTCCCCTCCCCGTTTCCTCCCTCAAGTTCCAGCCACACCGAACTGCTAGTCCAGGTGTCTCATCTTCACCAGTGTTCTTTCCTTTGCTAGAAGTGCCTATCCTCCTTTTATTTTCATCAAACTCCTACTCACACTATAAAACCCAATCCACATGACTCCTCCTCTTTGTGATACCATCCTCGATTCTTCCCCTCCTGTATGAGCCACACCATCTTGCTGGGAATGGTCTTATACAGGTTTCTCAGGGCTTGGCCCAGGGCTGCACCAGGGCAGGGGGCTGGATCTCAGCCTCTCCCCTTCCCTAGGGCTCAGTGTGGGGCCTGTTCCAAAGCAGGTGATCAGGGAGAGTCTCTGAAGGACTAATTTTCTTGTGGTTTACATTTACATACTAACCAAAACCCTTTTCATGGGCCCAGCACTGTGGTTTCTATTTCCCATTTGTTGAAAGGACCACTGAGTGAGGGTCAGCCCCAGCTCTGTGGTTCTTATGGAGCCAGTTTTTTATTAAAAAAAAAGAAATCAATAATTTGCTCCTTCTACTTTCCCTACCTCTCCAATCTTGCCCCTCTCCCAAATAATCCCTGTAAGGGTTTGGGGCGTTCTTTTCATAGTTTTCTTTATGACTTATGTGTGCGCACACACACACACACACACACACACACACACACAGTGGTGGACAACTTCTGACATGGCTCCCAATGGCCCCTCTTCCTATTCTCATGCATTATATATTCTCCTCCCCTTGAGCATGAGCTTGACCTAATGACTTGCTTCTAATGACTAGAATATGGCACAATTAATAGGATGTCACTTCTATGACAAAAGACTATAACTTCTGCCTTTGTGACATTCTCTCTGGCTCCTGTCAAGTGCTTATGCTAATAGAGAGGGCCACCTGGCAAACAACTGAACGTCTGACCAACCACCAGTGAGAAACTGAGAACCTTCGTCCAAAAACCCTGGAGAACTGAATTTTGCCAACACTACGTAAGTGAGCTTGGAACATGATTCTTCCACAGTCAAGCTTTCGGATGGCTGCAGCCCCAGTGGACACCTTGACTGCAGCCTGTGGGAGACCCTGAGCCTGAGGACCTGTCTCCATAGTGCCTGGATTCCTAACCCACAGAGACTGTGAGATAATATATGTGTATTGTTTCAAGCTGCTAAGCTTTGGGGCAATCAGTTACGAAGCAATAGATAATTAACACATCTTATATGCTGGTCCTTTTATTTCTGTAGGATAAATTCATAATGGTGATATTAAAGATATTATCACTAGGCTCACGCATTCTGTTAGCAGATGGAGTATAGTTCTTTTCAAAAGATTGTAGCAATGCCCTTCCTACCAGCCCATGCCCTCACACCATCATCAGAACTGAATGTTATCAATTTTTTACAATTTTTGCTACTCCAATGGGTAAAGATGACATTTCATTTTATTTCTGTTATAGTTTTCATTTCCCTTATTACTAGGAAGGTTGAACATTTTTTCTTCTATTCATTGTCTATCTGTATTTTGTTGGACAAACAGTTTTTAAACTCCTCTTGTGGGCCAGGTACTGTTGTATGTGTTATTAAGATCTTGATAAGACATGAATCTTACCCTCAAAGAGCTCACAGCTTAGTGGTAAAGATGAACATATAAAAATAGATGAAATAGCATGATAAATACTGAAATAAACATCCATATCCAATGTTCTGGAAATACAGAAGTAAATGAGACCATAATTCTGGAGGTTGCTTGAAAAGGCAGTTGGAGAAGTAGACATTTGAACAGGATGTCAAAGGAAGTATAGAAGCTTGTCAAATAGAGAAGAGTGTACAGTGTGGCCACAAAGACCCAGAGGCATGAATAAGGCAGTGTCTATTCAGCAAAGCTGGAGTAGAGGAGGCAGAGTGATAGAAAGGAGGAATAACAGGCCAGAGTTGAGATAGAGCAGGTCAGTTATAGCTGATGTGGATAGGATTTGGATGCTATGGTCAGGCCTTTGGACACCATCATGCAGGCAAGAGGGATCCCCTGAAGACTTTTCAGCAGAAGAGTGACAAGACAGATTGAAATGAATTTGGTTTATTTGTGCACCTGCCATATCTCATGACTAGAGGACATGAAGGTCTGTGTGAATTTCATCTTTGTGTCTTCCTAGCACACAGCAAGCATCCCCACAAATTCATGGACTGAATAAAAGAAAATGGGGTCTGACTCGTGGGTGGGACTGGCCAATACGGGCTGAAAACATTGGTGTGGCTATGAGTTGGGAGCTATCCATTGAGACATGTGAGATTCAGGAAGCAAGCAGGGAGGTCCTGCCACCAAAAGATGATTCAGCACCACAAAGGCCCCCCTTGATGTCCGGGACCCATGTAGGTTCCCCACAGCTGACTCCTGACAGGAATGCTCTTGCTGCTTCCCACACGCATGGGCTTCTCTCCCTGCAGCTCCTTAGAGGCGTCCTGAGACCTCGGCCCTGACAGACAGATGGCTTCCTTTCTTCCTCTATTTTGCCTTTGTGTCTTCTGCTTTCCAACTAGCCATGATGGAGGTGGGAACCATGCTCTTCATTGTATTTTTAATAAGGCTAGATGGTCTCGAGGAGGAAAGAGGATGAGCTGAAAGGAGCCCTTCATATTTCTCTTTCTTGTGCAACAATCCTCCCCTGACAAATGTGGTTCTTTCCCCTGTGCGTGAACCCCAATTGATTTTCCCTCCGTCAGAATCCCTCAGGCGTTGCCAACCTCCTAATGGTAACCGATGAGGACACACCAGGTTCCTGTTGTGAGCAGGACTGCCAATGGCCCTGGCATGTCTTTGACCTACCTGCTGCAGAATTAGAACAATTCCACCAACAATAATAAAAGCTATTATCTATTGAGTGCCTACTGTGTGCCAGGCACTGTACCAAGTGCTTTGTGTTTGTGATCTGGTTCAGTCTTCTCACTGGTTCTATGACATCTGTATTATTATTATCCCTACTTTACAGGTATTGAAACAGAGGTACAGGGGAGTTAAATAACCAGGTCAATGCAATGCTGACACTAGGGAGAGGGGCCCAGACCTGCAGCCTCTGTATGGAAGCCTAGTGCCCTGCAGAGTCACATCTAGGCTTTAACCAATTCAGACTCCTCATTGTGGGTTCTTATCATCTTCAGATAGTTTCAATTGGCCACTGTCTCTGCTTGAGTCTCTCCTTGTGGGTACCGGGGTAAGGGTCTGGGTTCCTGCTCTGGTATTTTGTTTAGAGTAAGATAAACAAAAGGGGTTGGTCTGAGCCAATGGTCTTGATGAGTTGTCCAACCCCTCGGCCAAGGCTAGACAGAGCTGTAATTAGGAGGTGGAGCAGAGTGTAGACACGTAAAGGAACCAGGTTCCTGGAGGACTGGGCTGGAGGCAGGAGGTTGGGGCTAGGGTGAGTGCAGAAGCACAACCAGGGCACCTTTCTTCTGCAGTGGGCACCTTATGTGGGTTGGGAGGAGAAGTTCAGAGGTCTTCGGGGAGCCCTCATCATTGTCTTCATCTGTTTCTGATTTAACTTTTCTTCCTCCTCTTCTCTCTGCCTTTTTCCTTGTCCTCTTTTAATGTAGAAATAAAACATTATTGTTTTTCTGGAACATAAAAATTCATGCTGTTTGCAAAAAAAAAAAAAAAGTCAGATAGTATAAACATTTAAAGACAAATGTAAAAAGAATCCAGAATCACCACCATCCAGAAATAGACCCACAACATTTGGTGTGTAGCCATTCAGACTTTTTCTGTGTTTGCTAGAATGGAGTCAGATTATACAAACTGGATTCTATTCAAATCTCACTTTACAATAGACCATGGTCATCGCTCAGCACGACCTTTAGATCTACCTTGTCATTTTATGTGCTTTATGGGCTTTCCATTTTAGATGAATCTTCACTTAGTTAGATCTTATCATTTGTACTTTTCTCCTAAAACACTGATATGTATATCTCAAGCAACTAGTTATGGCAACTTCTCATGTTCTTTTACTACACCTCTTTCTTCTCGTTCCTCTCTTACCTGCCCCTAGACTGAGGACTCTAGGGTTCAAGGTAGACCAAAGAGAGAAGAAGCTCAATGTCTTCACAGACCAGGGTGGGTGGTTTCAGAGAGAGCGAGCGGAAGAGTGAGAGTGAGAGCGAGAGAGAGGGAGAGAGAGAGAGATGGCATTCTGGGCACCACACTGGCAGGATGCCTGGTTGTGGGTGAAGGGGACATTGAGAGGTATTGCTTATGCGAGCAGCAGTGCTCTGGGTGATGGACAGAGCTTTCTAGGGTAACTTGACATTCTAGACAAAAACGAATTTCTGGCCCACAAGAGAATGAGATGTCAAACTTCCATTCATCCATCAAATATGTATCTACATCCATTCCATATGTCAGGCTCTGTGCCAGGCACTGGAGATATGGAATGGAATAAATCATGGTCTGTACAAAGTTCCATGAAAAGATTCATGGGAATGGAGAGAAAAGAAGGATTACAACCTCTCTGGGCTTTTTGGGAGGAAGGCATTGAAACAGGTGAGGGTGGAAAGTGGAGAGAAGGGGAGGGCTGGAAAGTCCAGACGAAAAGAATACTGGCAGTTAAGAGAAGGAGGAGTGTGGGGGGTGGGAATTAATTGATTAGAGATGATTAGGACTAGATTTTGAGGATTTTTAATGTTAAATGCCATGCTAAGGGATTTATCTTGTAGGCCTCGGGAGTGGTTGAAGGTTTTGGAGCATGCAAACTATCTGATCCAACAAAGATCTCTCTGGCCACTCTCATGGAAGAAACTGGGACTGGGGGACTGGGCATAAGACTCTGCATGGTCTGTGGGACAGATGGAGAGAGTTTGAGCTAAGGCACACGTGTTGGGGGTGGAAATGATGGGGGCCTATGTAAGAGGAGATAATGAGACAGAGGGCACTGCGTTTGGTGCAGAGCAGACATCGGGGGCAGGGTGAGGGGAGGAAAGGAGCAAACATGAGGGTGGATCTCTGATTGTCCAGGGTGGGAGGCTTCATGAGCAGGGAGGTGGGCAGGTCAGGGTGAGATCAGGACGCAGACATGGCAGCGGGAATTTTATTGCCTTTTCTATTGTGCTGCTTAAGGCAGGAAGAGTCAGCAAAAGACCAGTCTTGCTCTTTGTTTTACTTTCTGATTCTCATAGACTCAGAGGCTTACTGTCAAAGGGGCCTTGGAGATTATCCCACTCAACTCCTCATTTTATGGATGAGGAAATGCGATGGGCCCAAGGTCATGCAGCAGGTCACTGGGAAAGCTGGCCACATCCCAGGTGCTGTGATTCCTAGGACAGGCTGGTCCCACCACACCAGGAGTCATGACCAGGTGCAGTAGCAGCGGTGGGCTGTGGAGCCAGACACACCTGGCTGGGAATCTGGACTCTGCTACTAACTGGCGACCTTGGGCAGGTCCATCATTTTCCTTATCTTGAATGATTAACAGCCCTTGTTCTGCAGAGTAATCACAAGGATTGAACGAGACACTGGAGAGACATGCCTTGTCTTGTGCCTCAACAAATGTTGCTTCTCACCTTCCTCCTCTCTTCCCAGTTTGGCTTCATAATTTCCAATCTCTCATCTCGGGGCTAATCTTTTCACTCTTAACCAAGATCTTACAAATTTTCTGGCCAGGATTCAAACGAATGTAAACTTACTACTTTTAGCAAGTTTCTTAACTTCTCCGGGACTCAGCGTTTTTATCTGTAAAATGGGGAAAACAATCCCTAAATTTCTGGGAGTTAAAGAAGAGGACGGGGATAAAGCATCTAGTACAGCCTGGGGCACATGCTTGACATCATCTCAGCCATCTCTAAAGAGTGATCATCTTAATCCCAGGAGGCATCAGAGAACCTGGGGATGCCCTTGGCAGGGCCACGCCTGCATCGGAAATGCCTGCATCGGAAACACCAGCCTGCGTGAGCCTGGCATTTCACCGGCCCCTCCAGGGCGCCCCAGAGCGGTTTGATAAAGCTGATTTAGGAGGAACCAGCTCCACTTTGCTGTGTCTCTTTTTAACTTATTTTGCTTTGATTTTTCCATTTGCTACGAAGCGTGTTAGATACCTGCCTCTGTGATCTCTACATTAAACACGACTGATTGTTCATTGTGAGGAGGAGGCTGTGTTCATTCATGCTATTTCTTTTTTTTTCCCTGTTAATAAAAACAGGGTTTTTAATATGCATTAAGCTACTAGGTAGTCTATTGTTTTTTCGGTCTTGATCAAATTGGAAGGAACTGAAGAATGGTGAGTGACCTTGAACTGCAGAATGGCAAGTAACCTTGAACAAGGTGGGTGAGCCCTCTGGATTCCTGGATCAGCATGTTTGAATTTAATAGGCATGATCAACATATACCATTTTGTCTACTCTAAAGAGCAATCTACCTTCTCGCACAGAGAGTGAAAGCCAAACTCCTTAAATAAAAGCTTGCTGCATTCTCAGGGTCTTTGCACGTGCTGTTTTCTCTTTCAGGACTGTTCTTCACTCAGCAAATTCTATAGTTTGCTTCTTTGTTAAGTAAATATTGTTTCTAATATTCTAATATTATAAATATCATTTTAAGGTTCTAATGTGTTTTTATTTATTAGAATTATGTGCAGTTGTAATTCTTCCATCAATGCATGTAATATATACAGTAACATTAAATATCTGATACTAAAATATCATACTGATAAATTCTAATACTGAAAACAATAGAAAACAAAACCACTGAGTTTATCCTGGAAAATCTAAATCTAGGCCATTATTTCACAATTTAGAAAGCTGAGTAATCCAAATCCAACTTTAAGATGATTTTCTTATTTATTTATTTATTTATTTAGGCGAGGCAAAACTTGGTTGACCTCACAGATTGCAAGGACCTTGTGTCAGCTTACGATCCCTTATTTTTTACGCCTACAGCATCTGGTTTTCCTAGGTGGTCTCCCATCCAAGTACTAACTAGGACCGACCCTGCTTAGCTTCCGAGATCAGATGGGATTGAGCTTGTTCAGGGTGGCATGGCTGAAAATGATTTTCTCATTTTTGTAATTTGTTGTGTCAACGTGTGATTTGGGACTTCCTCTAATCTCAAGCTGTTCGTGCATATGATACACCTTTGAGATGAGACCTTGCAATTATCCTTGCACTGCGTCCCTGTCTGTACTCTGGACCCAGCCTACCAAGCCTAGCTTTTTACCTTCAACCTGAGTGCACTTGCAGAAAAATGTTCCTAGAACCTTTCTCAGAATTTCACAATCCACCATAGCTGTGTGTCTCCTCCTGCCATACTCAAATCCTTCTTACCTTCTACGTAGGCTTCCAGGGTCACGTGGGTGGCTGCCACGCCAGTGGTCCCCCAGCCAGGGAAACCACCATGCTTAGAAGCTTGTTGTGGCTAATTATTATTTACAAGTGATAAGTATATTTTTGTCTCTATATCAGAGAGACCTTCCTGTATCACCTTATCTAAAACACCTCCTCTATCACTGTCCTCTTCTCTGGTTTATTTTCTCTAGTAATTACCACTACCTGTCATTTCATTATGGATTATTTATTGCGTGTCTTTTAGGCACACAGGGACTGTGTCTGGATTTGTGCACCATAGTCTCCCCCTTCCCCCAGCCCATGCCTGGCCCAGAGTAGATGTTCAGTGAATAGTTGTCGAAGGAATGGCAGCCATGGGACGCAGGGGTTGAGCATCTGGGGCATGATGGAAAAGGCACCTGGGAAGGGCTCTGGAAATTTCTCATAAAAGTTTTTGCCACCCAAGCCTTGGGACCTGAAAAGACAAGGAAGTGGCAGATGACTCCCACTTTGCCACCAGTTGTGAACAAATTACAGGGCAGCTGTTTAAGTCTGACATGGCAGGAGTCAGGAAAAGGGGTGAACTGTGTGCTCCCTTCCCCCCTGCCCCATCCCACCAATCAGATGTACTACTGTAAGGGCAGGGGGTTCTTGGGGTTGCCACTTGACTCTCTTCATCCTCGTTTTTATCCAATAACACCTCACTTTTATTGAGTACTACTCTGTAGCAGATTCTATTCTAAGTGCCTAGCCTGAATTGACTCATTTAATTCTCACAGCAACGGAGTGAGCTAGGCACAGATTGTACCCTCATTTAAAGATGAAGAAACTGAGACATAGGCATAGGAAACAGCATGCTTGAGACCAGAAAGCTAGTGAATGGAAGAGCTGGGATTTGAACCTGAATAGCTCTGGCTTTAGAACTCCTAAATGCTGGAGTGACAGCCCCCACCATCCCCCCATGGCACTAAGACCAAAGTCGGGAAGGCACTGGTCCAAGTTGTCCAGCTCCTTTTGGAGAAGCTGGGCTGGAATTTGGGTCAGGCCTCCTGACTCCAGAATGAGATTCCTTTTATATCCTCAGGCAGTATGGCCACGTGGGAAAGGTGGGGGGTTGGGAGTCAGCCTGATCCAGATTCAAATCCTGCCTCCGGCCGACCATTTAGCAGCTGACTTCAGAGTCCTGCTAGGCTCAGATGCCTGGAAGCTGGAGCATCTGCCCTGACAGCACTGGGCATTGAGAAAGAAGCCAGGATCACCTGTGTCCCCAAATGTCTGCTCCTTGTCTTTTGGGTCTTAACAGAAAAAAACAAACAAATAAACAACTAGGGGCACAATCCCAGACTCCTTGCCCACAATCTCTGAAGCTGGGGGTCCAGGGTTGACAGTGGCTTATCTGGGTGACATCAGAATTGCAGGCACCTGGGTCTAATCTCCCCAGGTTGAAGCATCTGTTTACCTATCAGCTTTGAAGGCACTGCTCATGGCAGAGGACTTTATGGAATCATAAACATCCTCCCCAACCCTGGGCCCACTACTCCCTTTCTCTAGGGCCTTTTGTCCCCAGTGGCTCAAGGCACCTGGAAGGAAGCACTTTGGTGTGGAATGGGAACCAGGCTTGTAGTTAAAATATCTAGACAGTGTTTAGGCCCTGACACCTGTGCATTAGGTGAGTTGGGGCAAGTGACTCAGCATCTCTGGGTCTCCACTCCGCCATCTATAAAACCGTCTTGATTTTTAGAGGGCGATTGTGGGATTTCGAGTGATAAAGTCAGTCAGAGCATCTCAAACGTTTCCACCAAAGCAAAACTAATGGCAAGAGAGAGTAAACAGCCACCCTGGGGGTTTGAGGGTGTAGCTTAAAGCAGTCCTCCACAAGCTTGCAATTTATTTGAAGTCTTACCATAGCTTACAAATTTATGTGCATTTTGCATTCTCCTCCATACTATAGCCTTGTTGTTTCTTTTAACACAAAGACAGCTTTTAAGTTATTTACCATTCATTGGGTAATTGTAATGCCAGCAAGATGGGCCATGTTTGTCACAAGGCTCTGCAAGCTCCCTGCCCCATAGCTAAGGGTGCGTACATCCCAGTTTAAGAAGCATTCGTGTAAGAAAAAGTACTGTGGAAAGAGCAAAGCATGTTACATAAAGGTCAGAGAGTTTTAATGTGACTGTTGGCAGTAATGGGGAGAGGAACAGTGAGCAAGATGGATGAAGGAAGGAGACGAAAGAGCAGAAACTGGAGTGGATTGGAGCCCAGTCCCTGGGGACTGGTCGGCAGACACAGGGTTAGACTCTGCCCTGGCATTTCTGGAGTTCAATCTCTTCTCCTGCTAACAACCAGAGCTCCAGTTACCACTGAGAAGGCTGCTATCTACTTACTGTCACAGTGAGCCATATGCTCATTGACTCCTCTGGCTTAGGGTGGTTTCTTGCAACTTCCATTCTCCCCAGAGTACCCTCTTCAGCACTGTGGGTCAGCTCTCCATATTTCTTTCATGGCCATAGGGCATAGTGTTTGAGATCTCTCCAGTAAGCACTCCAGATCCTCCTTGCGAGCTCTTCATGTAAGTGCTCCCAGAATAGCCATGGCAATGTCCCAGAATTCCTCAGTTGGGTATGCAGATTAGGCTTCACTGTGACCTAGGCTATGGGTGCAAACCTCCTTTAGTCTCCTTTCTGCTCCTTTTAGTATCTTCTTAAAATTGCAAAGTTCCCATGCAGAAATATGCACACTTCACAATATTACAAAATGTCTGAAAGCAAATATTTCCAAAGAATTGTGGGAACACAAGCAAACACCTTCCTTTCTTCCGCTGTTATTCTGGGCGAAAGCAGATAATGAGTTACCCTTTTCACAATCACTGTTCAGTGGATTTTGGCTACATTATTCGGAGCAAATATAAACAGGGTAAGTTAAAGGCATGGATTATTGCAAAATAAAATTGGGATACATGAAGCTTAAAACTCTTAATTTTAAACTACTCCTCACAATAGGCTAGAACTTGATCCTCTGTAATTCTTTGCAAACAGCGCTTGCATTTTATTATCGACCGTGTTTTATAGTGGCGTAGGATGAGATTTGGCTCATGTTTTTGCATAAATATAATAAAAGGAGGCTTCCCAGTGAACATAGATTTGGGAAATAGTGTTTACTTTTTTCTCTCAATTCAAAGGAGTGTGAACTGGAAATTTTTTGTTTCAGTAATTTTTCTTTTAAACACAAAGGCTGTGTATTGTTTCTTTCCACAAAGAACACAAGCCAATCTGGGGACAATTATGGTTTTGTATTTCTCTCTGGGGAGCATAGGTCCATACTGAGAACTTGCCAGTCAGCAAACAAGGCTCCATGTTGCCCAGATGGGCTGTGGACTTGGCATGAAGATGACACCGGGGGCGGGGGAGAAGGAGGGGGTTTCAGGCTCAGAACAGGAAGTCAGTCCCCCCTGGGGCAGACAGGGCCCAGGAGCATCTGAGGAGGGTGAGGTGTTGTGGAACAGAGGCTGATAAGGAGGGGAGAATGAATGGGGCAGGCCTATCTAGTCCTTCCAGAGACCCACTGAGATTACAGGGAGGGGAGATGCTTATTTTAGGTGGGCCTTGGAATCTCAAAGGGGTTACTTTTGGTCTAGAGCAGGCAGGAGACTGTAAGAAAATGGCCAAAGTGGGATCAGCCAGGCCTAAGCCAGATCTGAATTCTTTCTCTGTCACTCACAAGCGCTTTGACTGTGGGCACGTGATATTATCTCTTTGAACCTCAGTTTCCTCATCTGCAGAATGGGATAATAATAGGATTTACTTCAAGATTGCTGTAAAGATTTACTAGAGACAAAATATAGAGAAAACTACTTGCTGATGCTTAGCTTATACTACCCGCTATTGTGATTAATTCAAGCTAAACTGCAATGCCCACACTCAGAGGATTTGACAGTTCTGCACTTGAGCCTCAGTCGGTTTTGCATTAGAATCAGTTACTGATGTCTGTGCTGATTATAGTTAAGGGCTCCCAGAGTGCTGGGGGGCAGATTTAGCCTGACCAGGAGAGGTCAAATACTCAGTGATCGTGATTTGAATTACACTAAATTTAATTTCTCTTTTAAACTTGTCATTTCTGCTCTACTTTGTGCCTTCCCTTTGTCAAAATTATTTCTGCCTAGGAGCAGGGTTGGGAGTGAGGTCTTCTTGAGGATTTCTGTTTTGCTCTGGCAGTTTTTTGTTTTGTTTTGTTTTGTTTTGTTTTGTTAAAATGCTCTTCCTGCAATATACATCTATTATCACTAGGTGGCAGTAGCGCCCCAGGTCAGTTTTTGGAGCCTAGGCACAGCAAAGAGGATTTTCATCTTTGGGAGACATTTAAAAATGGATTTCTATTTATTAAACAAGTTTAATAAGATTAACCTACTCACCATCCCCCAACTTTAAGCATGGCAAGCATCACAGGAGCTAATGAGACAAAATACAAAGTGTTTTGGTACGCTCAATTTTCTTTTCTTAACTAATCCCTAAAGAGTGTAAAATCCTTTAGGGAAGCCTTTCTTTTCTCCTAACACCCAGGTTTGCTCCACTTGGTCTCACTATTTTCCTTAGATTCCTTCTGCTCTGGCTTATATTCTCTCATTCAGCCACACGTACTGTTCCTGAGCTCTGTGCCAGGCCCCATGCAGGATATGCTCTGACCTCAGAATGCTCACTGTCTGGGAGTGAGGGCAGGGTTATGGAAACAGAGCAGGCGGTCACAAAACCAAATGCCTACAGTGTCAGGGCAGATAAGGAGATGAGTGAAGCAGCTCTAGGATAAGAAAAACAGGGAGTTGGGGGGCTTTGGTAGTCTGGATACTTGGATGCCACTAGCTCCACCTGATTGTTGCTAGGTGGGAAGGTGGCTTTGCTTGGCCAGACTTTCTTATTCTTCAGGAGGAATTAATGTATTGATTTAAAAATATATAATTATTTACTTTAAATTTATTACTGGGCAAAATTTGTCCCTTGGGCTCTGAGTCTGAGGCTATGAGAGACCACTGGCACAGCATGATAAGTGCAGTGAGGAAACTGTCCAGGAGACTGAGCCTAGAAGAGGGAGCTCAGATTCTGCCTGGAGAAGTCATTCATTCATTCAGCAAGTATTTATGCCTTCTATAATGTGCAGAGTTCTGTGCTGAATGCTGGGGATTTGTCAGGTGAATGAGATAAGTGCAGCCTCACTTTGTGGAGAACAGAGCCAAGCAGGGGAGACAAACATTCTGCTGCATTATGCTATTTATGGTTTGGTTGTAAATTGTGTTGTGTTATCTGAGGGAAAGGTGTACAACGCAATGAGAGTCTGGGATGGGTCAGGGAGGAAGTGATGTTCAGTCTGAGATCCAAGAGATAAATAGGAATTTGTTTTATCCATCTACCTGGCCAGCCACTTATTCCTCCAGAGGTGGACTAAATGCCCAATGAGGAGGGCCTAGCTCAGGTAGGGTCATGATCTGGAGAAGGGGCCATTTATCAGGGGGGAGTCCCATATGATTAGTGTTGGATCCTTTTCCTGCTGTGAAATGAGCTGGACAGAGCAGGAATACACTGGGGATGAGACAAAGGAGGAGAAGGGTTTCTCCTTCTTGGACCTGGGTCACATGCCATGGGAGCAGTGGGGGCCCAGGCTGGCAAAGGATTGGCCCTGGAAATAAATTGGGAGCAGCAAACAACTCGTTCAGAGAGCATTGAGAAGATCCCATGTCAGTGTTTTGGGAAGGAGGACTGGAAGAGAGAATGGAGCATGGGCTCTTGGCTCCAGGGGTGAAGAATGTCTGGGTTCCACCTTTGAAGCCTCAGATCGAGTAGCACCCATAGTGGAGCTGAAAGCTGAGGACATGGAGGGCAAGGATGCTCAGGGCTCATGGTTACTCTAAGAGGGTTCAAAAGTAGGGGGAACAGTTGCCTCACATTTGATGTGTGAGGGAAAGAACCCACCAGATCTGGCTTCATATCCTGTCCCTCCACTGATGAGCTATGTAATCTTGACCAAATCACTTAAACTCCCTGAGCTTCAGCATCCTTGCCTGTAGGAGGGACACTGTGTGTTCTGCATTTTGGAGTTGGGTGGTGATCTGGAGTCATCAGCAAAATGATGACTCAGCATTGTGCCTGGCCCACAGTGGGCGTTCCATACATCTAGGTTCTGTTCTTCATTCCTTCTCAGTGCCACAACTGCTGTCAGGAAACCCCTGTCTTCTGCTGTCCTCACATTCACCAGCTCAGAGCCTACACTCCTCACATTTCTCAGGGTCACAAGTAACATCCTCAAGGTCAAAGAGCCCTACGCATGCAGCTCCTCGCCATCCTTAGCCTCATCTGGCCTTCATTCTGACCACTCTTTCTGTACATATGTCTCTAAAAAATAGGCTAAACATTCAACAGAAGACACAACCATACATTTTCCAATATATCCTCTTAGGAAATGAGAAAAGTAAGTCCACCCTCATCCCCAGGTGAGGATCTCTGGGAGAGTAAGTGGTATAAGGGGGCTTGGCCTGCATCTTGGCTCTGACATTCCCTTGCTGCATGACCTTGGGCAAGATACTATATATGAAAGTGAAACACTTTACAGATGCCACTGTTTGTGCTTTGTGCACTGTTTGTGCTTTGTGGACAAGGAAAACCAGGAGGTTTTCCTTGGCTCTTCCCTATTTTTTTTCTGCTGAACTAGACGACTCGAGCAGTTTCCACCAGTCTGTTTGATGAATTTAGCACAGTCTTCCTCAGTCAGTCAAGTTCACCTTTAGCTTCACCTTTCACTTGACCAGCGTGAGGCTCCAGGGTGAGAGGCGGGAAGGAGAATTGTTCTTGCTGGAAACGTCCCTCAAGGCGGCTCCTTGAAGCTGGGCTCTGTGAAGATGGGTTCAGTGGTGGGTCCTCTGCTTGTTGGTTGTGGGGCCTGGGGTACTCTGCCCTGTCACTCGCCTTCCTCAGTGAGATCTGTCACGTAGGGGCTCACCAAGCCATTGTTATCACTATAAATCGCTATTTATAAATGAGACCATGTGTGTGACTCATAGGCACGTATCTGACATAGAGTAACTATTTATAATTGTCATGTTCATAACATCGTAAGTATCGCACGCAGCATGCTTAGGGGGCACAGAGTCAGTCCTCAGAGAATATGTTTTTAGACTGTCCAGGGGGATTCTGATTGTAAACC
Source organism: Macroglossus sobrinus (assembly GCA_004027375.1). Lineage (NCBI taxonomy): Eukaryota > Metazoa > Chordata > Mammalia > Chiroptera > Pteropodidae > Macroglossus > Macroglossus sobrinus. The sequence goes on from PVKZ01000204.1 coordinate 1,103,066, forward strand.
AGTGTCACAGGGCCTGTTGCATGCTGAAGGCTGAGTGCATAGTAGCGTCAATACTGATGAAGATGACACAGCAGTTATGGGATTAGGCACACGAGGGACATTCAATTCATGTTTCCTTCTTTCGTCACCCTCCAACACCAGGGGCATGTTCCTCAGATCAGAAAACTGGGGTGCCCCAGGCTGCGGGGGCCCTTCAGTCACTCCTGGGCATGGAATTCCTTTCCACTACCCACACTCCCTCCAATCTGGCTCTTCTGAGCCCTGGCTCTGGGCTGTGTAGGGGGCTCTGGCATTGCTCTGAGCTGTCCTCAAAGCCTCCTTGTTCCTCCCATCCATGGCCATCCTCAGGTGGACACAACTCTAATAGTCTCTAGTTTCAACTTGGAGCTGAGTGCCGCCTTCTCAGACAGTCCCCATCCTGAGGCCCTGACTCTGCACCCAGAATCTCAGCTGGAAGAGGGCACCTCTGGCTTCCGAACCCCCCATCTCCAATCCCTGGCTCAGGGGGGATCCAGCCTCCTAGGCACCTCCTAGGTGGTGGGACAAACTTGGCGTGAACTATGAGGACCTAAGGGCCTGTGCTCAGGGTCCCCACCCATATTCCTGGGGAAGCTGGTTATGCAGTTAAACCCTACTCTGCTCCTCTTCAGGTATACATATAAATGCTCGCGCGCACACACACATATACACACACCACACATATATGCTCTCCATCATGTGTGTGAGAATTCAAGCATGCGCACACACAGGTCTTTACCCAGACACACCTACCCACACACAGACCCTTATGCAGGCCCCTCACAATAGGCACACAGCACACAGCTACTGTTGCACAGCACTGCACTCTTGTGCAGGCTCTAGGTATTCCGATACACATATCTGAATACACATCCCCGGCATTTATCTTTTCTTACACGTTGCAGATATTTCACGCCCTCCTGCCTTCATTTATGGACACACATTTGCACTTACACACACGCATTTATACTCACACATGGGCACACACCAAGGACATGCGTCCTCTCAGGCACACCTCACACCCTCCCTGAGCACAGACACATGAAGATGCTTCCCAAACATCCGTGTGACACCCCCACTCACCCTAGACTCGCACACTGCGGCAGATCCCCCCTCCTAAATGTGACTCTGGGCCCCGTGTCCCCTAAGTGCGAAGACATCCTGACACACGCTGCCATACGCCCCTCACTAAGGCGCCCTCGAAGAGCAGCTTATAAAAACATTCTCTCCGTGATGGAACGCTTCCTTTGGGCCTCTTCGGCTTGTAACAGATTAAAGGCGAACAGGCATTTGTCACGGGGAAGTGTACCCAGTTGTGCTGGAAAATGGACTTTTCGATGAGCGTGAGAGCTTGAACCTGTCACAGAGGGGAGAGCCTGTGTTATTGCAGCCTGCCGGGCTGCTGCGGTGGCTGTCGCCAGTGTTATCGGCTGTGGCAGGCATCACCTCCGACTGAAAGGATCCCATTACGGTAAGTAATGGCTTAATCACAGCCAGTTTGTAATGGAGATGACCTCGCCGAGTCCCACTGGCCTCCCGGATGGATTGCACCTCTCTACACCGTGACTAACAGCACTCCGTTCTGCTCTCCTGCAGAAGGGCCACTGGGTCCAGCTGGGATGAGCATCAGGCAGCGCGGGGGGAGGCAAGGGCAGGGAGAAGAGGAAAGATGCTGGAGACCTGTGGCCAATCGTCTGGTACGAGTGGGGAAACTGAGACCCAGACAGGATGCCCCGCAGGGCCCTTGTCTTGACTTCGCTTTACTCCCTGCCTTTTCACAGCGCCTCACATTTAAAGCAGGATATTAACGACAGTAAGAACTTCCGTTTGATAGATGTCAGGGTCTGTTCTGGCACTTCCCATGCTTCCTCTTGCTCCAGCCCTGGGGAGTAGAGTTGATTATCATTCCTACTTTACAGATGAGAAAACTGAGGCTGAGAAAAAAACATGTGACTAGCCCAGGGTTATGGCGTAAGTAAATGACAAGACTGACTCTATCTTGGGGCAGTGTATCTCAGAAGCCAACCTTCTTGGACATTGTGCCCAGAGAGAGTCCCATCAGGCTTTGGGTGGCCTCACGCCTTCAGGGGTCCTAGCGCCATTCTCCTTCCTAAGCAGGATTGGAACTGAGTCTTCCTCACCTGTATGTTCACATGCCAGGGAAACTTTTGATTTCTGCCTGGAGGTTGTATGTGCCAGATGTTTGACCATTCATCCATAGCCAGCCACTGTGGGGGCCTGAAGATCACTTTAGCCTCAGTCCAAGGTCAGGAGTTCCCCAGGGAGTGCAGGAAGCCCGGCCATGCTACTGCCTGGACTATATGTCCTTGAGGTTGACTGGGGGATATCCTGGGGCTCTGGATCCCGAGGCACCACCCGCTTTCTTCCTCCAGGTCCTGTTCATGCTACTCGGCCAATTGTCTAGCAGGTCTCAGGACAGAACATCTGGAGACTCAAGTGAGAGAGTCAAAGGGCTCTTCTTGCCCTGCCTTTGCTCATGTCTTCAGGATTATACTTAGTGCCTGGGGTAGAGCTTGACACTTAAAAAGATTTGAGGTTGAGTCCTGGTACCACCACTTGCTGGCAGCATGACCCTGGACAAGACCCATACCTCCCTGAGCTTCAGTTTCCCCAGCTGTACAATGCCTAAATCTGCCTCATAGAAGGCTTAAATGATATCATGTGTGTGGAGTGTCAGACAATGAGCCTGCTACCTGGTAGGGCCTGGCGAAGATGTCAAACACCTTCAGCAAAGCTTCCTGGAGAGAGGGCAGGCAGTGGCAGAGTCGGGTCCCAAGAGCGTGGTTTTGATAATTCATAACAGGATGTGATGGTAATGATGGCAGTTAACATTTGTCGAGATCTTACCGTGTGTCAGGTACTAGTGCCTCCCATGGGGTTCTCATTTAAGTCTCCCCAAAAATCTAGGCCAGAAGTAATAATTATTGTTCCCATTTTACAGATGGGTCAAATGAGGTTAGTGCTCTTGTCAGTGTCACATAGCTAGAAATGGAGCACCTGGTTACAAACCAAGGCCATCTAAGAGGGATGGCCTAAACTCTTGTACTCTATTGCATTTGCAACATTTGAAAAGCCCCAAAGCCTGTTCTCTCTGCCTTTGGAACAAAATACAAACACTTGCTCATTGCTGTTGAGCACCAGAGTCCTCAACATTCCAGTTCAGGGCAGGGTTGGGGGACTGTGGTCAGCCAGAGACACAAGGAATGAACTTGAGCCATGTTCAGGAAGGCGTTGAGGGGGAGACATGGGTGGGAGGCCCTGACTCTGAGGAGCTTGCTGGGGAGATTGCAAGAGAGCCAGTCTGGGAGAGGCCAGAAAGGGGTCTGTTAAGGGTGCACTTTTTTGCAGGCTGGCTTCTGGAATGATGCTTCTCTGCAAGGCTGCAAAGAAGCAGCCACCTAGTTTTATTTATTTAGCAACATCGATTAGAGAAATATTTATTAAGTGCCTACTATGTATCAGGCACTGGGCCAAGCAGCCATTGAGTTTCATTTGCCATTGAGCTCCAGAGTATTTTTAAGTGCCCACTATGTACCAGTTAGGTGCTGGGATTCAGTGGTGAGCAGTACTGATGTGATTCCTTCCTTCCTGGAGGAGAGCCAAGGAAGTGCAGAGGCATCCCAACTCAGCGCCCTCAGAAGTGGTTACTGAGGTACCAGGGATCTTTGCATCTCCTCCTGTCATCCTCATTATAACTCCATGACGAGGTAATAGAGTGATGTTCGTTTTTTTCAAATGAGGAAGACACATCTCAGAGATCTTGTCCAAGGTTGCACAGCTGGTAAGTGATGGAGCTATGCCTTGAGCCCAGATCTGCCTAAAGTCTGTGGTTTTAACAACCACCAGTGTGGCCCCACTCTCTTGCCTACTTGCATGGTCCCTGCAGGTCTGGACCACATGCAGAAGTGGAGTTGGGGTGGGGGTCACCCTGCCCTCTTCACCTGGAGGGCTGCTTTCTTCTCTCCCACCTCTCCCTCACCAGCTTCCCCCAACCCCCTCGTCTGGGCCTTGCCTTCTCTGCAGTTGGGGAGAGCTTATTCTCATGCTAATTGCAAAACTAATTGTTCTTATTGCAAAATCCATTATATAGTATATTTATATTGCAGATAATGAGCTGTTTGGATTAAATAGCTCACTAAAAGTCAATAAAAAGAAATTTGCTTCACTGTTCCTCCCCTCATTTTTCACCAGCACCGTTAACACAGCCGTCCTTCTCCCTGAAGGCTAGAATTCATTAAACCGCCTGGAGCAGCGAGGGGGTGTTGCTGTGTGGTTTTTTTCCCTTTCTCTTTGAAAAGGCTTCGGGAGGAGAGGGTTGGAAGACAAGAAGCAGGTTTTTCTCTGGTTTTAGGAATGTGGGGGTCACTAACCAAGGATACAACACACCTAAATTTCTAGCAGAATTGAAGAGCATGGCTCTCTGAGGGTCTATGTGTTGGGGGTGTGGGTGGGGACCAAAGATTGAGCTGATAGCACTGCCACCCCTCCGTGGGGTAGGGGAATTAGCCAAAGGCCTCAATACTGGGCTCTGCAGGATGAAGGCAGTCTATGAGGGCTGGCCTGGGGACAGAAACAGGGAGCGAGAAGACAGCTCAGGTCACACTTTAGGAAAGTGAATATTGGGTTTGAAGTCAAGGGTCTGAGTTTCCAGCTTCTGGTTCCTTCTTGTACCACGACATCTTTTGTGGCTTCCAGAATTTTCCTGGTCTATCTATTTCTCTGGCCTTGGTCCTAAACCTGAAGGTGGCTTGTTTGGGCCGAATCTTACCAGAAGGAGGGCTAGTCTGTGACTTTCAAGGGTCACTAGCTCAGGCCCTTCTACAATCACTGTGTTTCATTTCATAAAGTGTGGATTTCTCAGGAAGGACTGGTGTTAAGACTCAAACCCAGGTCCAGGCACTCACCATACTATGGTATTGCTCTGAGTAATCAAAGTGGGGGCTGAGAGAAAGGGCCTGTTTTTTATTTCTTCCTAGGAGCCAACGTCGCATTTGGTCTGATAAAATGGAAGCATCTGGGGTGAGATGGTCTGGTTGGGGGCTGCCAGCTCCCACAGCAATTAGCCTCTTCTCATTCACTCATTCAATCGATAGGTATGTATTGAGTGCCTGTGGTGGTCAAGACATTGTGTTAGGCCTTGGCGAAGACTGAATAAAAACTCACAGTCTATTCTCACGGAGCTTATAGTCTAATGGGAGAGCAGAGACAGATCTGAGTCACATAATCACCTAGATGAGTGATTAGTTAACACCAAGGCAAGTGCTTAGAGGGAAAGGAGAGCAATTCTAAGAAAGTAATCCTTGCAGGACCTAGCCTGAAGGGTGGGGCCAAAGAAGACACATGAGCTGAACTCTGTAGGGTGAATGAGTTAGGCAAAGAAGGGGAGAGGAAAGTGCCAGCAAAGGCCTGCCCCAGGGAGAGGACACCAGGCAGTAGTGGGACAGCAAAAAGGCCAGTGAGATGAGGCTGGGATGGTGGGTTGGTCCTTGCATGTCAAGAAGTTAAGGAGTTTATTTTTTTACTGCAGAAACAACGGGAAGCCGCTGAGGGGTTTATAGCAGTGAGGTGACAATGACCTGTGCTTTGAAAAGTTTACTCTGGCTGCCAGCGACTGAGGTAGCACTGAAAGCTTTGAGCTTCACAGAAAGAAAGTGGAGCTGGTAGAGCGAGAACAGAATAGGAGCCCAAACCTTGGAAAGGATAGTAGAGGAAACTTGACCAAAGGAAATCGAAGTTGTACTAGCAAGGGAGGAGAGATGCTGGCTATCTTCCCATTCAATGCAGTGCTGAGAGGAACATAATTTTGGGGGAAGATTATAAACTCTCAGATGACTTGATGTGGGAACTGGCTCCAGCACCATGGAGAGTTCTTCAAGACATTCTTGAGTGCGTTGGGGGCCTTGGTGGCATTGCCAGGGGTCCTCAGCTCAGGGCTTGCAGGGCGGGTAAATTCTCCTGGTAGCATGGTAGACAAAGAGATGTCAGGTCACTCCTTCATGAGTGCCCAGGGCTTGTGGGAGGGAGAAGCTCTGGCATTGATCAGCCTGGAGCAGGGGCTACAGCCCCCAGCCCCCTTCCCCGAGCAAACAGGCTAATAACAAAAAGAAGGCAGTCTGAGAACATCCTGCTATGGGCAGCTGAAAGGACTGTAATCTATGGCCATTTTTACTTAACGACTTCGAAGGCAGATGGAAAGACAGGGAGGCAACTTGGATGTGGGAGCAACTTGGGTGTAACTGAAATAAAAGGCAATAGAATGTGGTGCCACCCCCCACCCTCATTCTGGGCTTCAGCATCTACAGGGACACTAGAATGGAAGGGCTTTCCCAGGAGGACACAGAGGCTCCAGGAAGATGGGTCCGGCAGAAGGGGCATAAGAAGCCCCTTGTAGCTCAGCCTAGCCCAGTCCAGCCCCTAGGGGGTTAGGGTCTGAGGAGCTCAGGCTCTCTGCATTATGATGCCCCTAATGCCCCCTCCTTAGGGCCTCCCAGGAGGAAAGAGTGACCTCTTTGAACTTCAGTGGCACCTTCTGCGTGTGTCTGTGTGTGCCCTGGGTTCTCATCCAGTCCTTCAGAAAGTTATGAAGTTGGCATGTGGTGTGTAAGTGGGGAGCTAACAGACACAGTCAGCAAGGTTTGGTTCTTTCTGCTGCATCTCTGAGGTTGCTTAAGAGCTGGAATGGGTCCCTTTTGCTGGGCAGGTTTGAGATTGCCATGCTTAGGAACAGGGGCATGGACAAGTTGGCTTTCTTGTTGCAAGCTCTTCCTCATAAGTCTCAGTGGGGACCCTGGATTTGGGCAGAGGTCATTGCCTAATGACTTGCAGCCAGTAGTGTCCTGATCTTGCTTTGAGCTGTTTCGCTGCCCCTGGATTCAGTTCTTCTGTGAGTGTCTAGATCTCCACTGATGACCAGTTCCATGGCGGGGAGGCTTCTGCCCATCCTTTTGGGCACAGTTTAGAGCAAGCAGTAATAAGTGTTTTCTTAGTGAACAAATGAGTGAATAAGTGGATGAATGATGACTGACATTCTTAGAGGCCTGTGACTGGTGCAATGAAGGAGTAGCTCCCACTGGGAGGAGAAAGAAGAGGAAGAGGCCTGGTTGCCTAGGTCCTTGGGCTTTGGGAAGGGGTGGGACATTTGAGGGGTTTTATTTTCAATAACCAGAAGTGAGAATAGGAGCTTGGAGAAGGACTAAGGGTTATTTTCCTGGCACACAGGGTAAAAGCTTAGTGTTTATGCAAATGACCGGTTGGAGAATGTGGGGGTACCTATGGGTCAGGAGGGTCTTGGAGAGTCACCAGGGCATAGCTGAGAGTCTTCAAGTGCTACTGAGGCAGAGAGAACCCCAGGATGACTCCATAGACTTCAGGGAACACGAGGTGAGTCTGGAGACAGGAGGAGTGTGAGTATGCAGTATATGTGTGTGTATGTGGTGTGTGTGTGTGTGTGTGTGTGTGTGTGTGTGTGTGTGTGTGTGTGTGTGTGTATGAGTGATTATGGCTCTACGGTTTGAAGAAATGCCTGAAGATTCTGGGTCCGGGACTCCAGAAAGCATTTGGGGTTTTTTTAGGGGAAATGTTTGAGTAGAGGGTGTGGCCCTGCGAGGCAAGAAGGTGCCCTGGGACCCTAGGGTGCCGGGGAAGACAGACAGGGCCTCTGGGTGCAGGTCTGTAAGATGTTTAGGGAGAGATGTTTCTTTAACCCTTATTTTTCCAGCACTGAACAGAGTTGCTGGTCAAGGAGAAAGTTTGCAGCTGAGGGTTCTTCCCCCTTCAGTTGGTATAAAAAGAGTCTATTCCTTTTCAATTTCTTCCTTAGCAGCTCTGCATAAGACAGGAAGAAACTCATGGAACACACATGAAGTCAAGGGCATCCTATGGCACAGTGAGTGGAGGTGACTAGGAGGCTTCACCCTGAGGCCCCAGCCTTCCCCTCTGCCTTTCACCTGTGATACAGAGGATTTGACACATCAAACATGGGGCACAGCACTGGACTCACTGGAGTAGGAGGGGGCTTCCAGAGAGGAGAAGCTTAAGGGCTGGGAGAGCTGGTCTTGGGCCCGAGGGACGCTGTCTGGGTTCTGCCCTAGAGAGAAAGGATTGAGGGCTCAGTGCCCTGGTGTCAGGCTCACAGCTCTAGAAGGGAGACAAATAAGAGCTTGGGAATGAGGGGAAACCAGCAAAGGCAATGAGAGATTTGTGAGTATGAGTGTATCAAGTAAATGTTTACCTCTCTGTGTGTCAGGGTAAGCATGCACTTCTCTGTGTGTAAGAGTGTGTACTTCTCTCTGTGTGTAACAGCAAATGTACACATTTTTGTGTGTGTCAGAGTAAGTGTGCACATCTGTGTGTGTGAAAGAGTAAATGTGCTGTACAGCGTGTGAGTTTATTCTAAGTGGTAGAGAAGCTGAATTAAGATCCGATGCAGAGTATGTGCCTGAATTTGTGTGTTTGAGGGATTCTGTGATGTGTAAACTTTCATAAAGCATCTCTCTGAGTGTGTTTGTTTCGTGTATGAGTGTTGTGAGTGTGTGTGCTCCTGTTGCATGGTCCAAGGGCAGTATGAGTTGTGCTTCTTCAGGGAAGGGAGGTGGGGAGATCCAAGTAGGGAAGGAGTGTGTGTGCGTGAGTGTGCCGAGTGGCAGGAATGACAAATGATTAATCTATAGAAATCTATATTCTATTCTTCCATGCGTCCACTTCGCCCTTCTCACGCTCTCATGCATCACCTCCGGAAATTCATCACCCGACTCCCCACCAAGGACAGGCTGTGAGCAGCGACTGCTCGCCTTATTGATGGACTTGCCTGTGTTTTTTATACATTTGTATATACGGAGGAGAGCCTCATCGTTCATTTTCTCATTCATTTGTTCCTTCATTCGATCACTGGTCCAGTAAATGGTTCTTGAGTGCCTACTGTGTGCCAGGAATGGTCCTGGGTGCTCAGGGTACAATGACAAATAAAATAGATGTAATTCTTATTTCCTCTGAGTTACTGGCCAGTGGGTATTTCAGATGGTACACAGGCAATTTCAGTGGAATGCCATGCAGGAGGTAAGGAGGATCCGGAAGAATAGAAGAGGATTGGAAAATTAACTTGGGTGGGTGTCACAGAAGGCTCCAGAAGAAGGTTACACCTCAGGGGAGCCCTAAAGGATGATAGAACCTAACGAGAGGGAGAGGGCAGGTTGCACTAGGCAGAGGGAATAGCATATGCAAAGAGCCAGGAGCAAAAACTTGCCTCTTGGGGAAAACTAAAAGTGGTTTAGACGGCTAGGGCTGGAATGTGAAAAAGAAGTGGCAAGAGATGAGGGCACAGAGGTGGGCAGGGACTGTGGTGAGTTTCTAGTGTCCTGTTAAGGAGGCTGGATTTCACCCTGAAGGCAATAGGGAGCCATTGAAGGTTTTAGGTGGGGGTAATATGATATTGCATTTTATAAAGCAATCTCTGGTTGGTGGTGAGGAGTCTCGACTGGAAGCAGGGAGGCCAGCAAGTAGGCTGCTCTAGCAGGTTCAGAAAGGGATGGTGGTGGCTTGAATTAGGGTCATGGTGGTAGGTATGGAAAGACGTGGGCTAAGTCCAGAAATATTTTGGAGATGGAACTAAGAGCCTGGTGATAGATTGGGGTGAGAGAGTGGCAAGCATGACCCCAGGTTTCTGGGCAAGTTTTTCTACTTCTCTCAGCCTCATTTTTCCCATCTCTAAAATGGGGATGCTTCATTGGGTTGGCGTGAGGCCATTTGACTCCGTCTCCATTTCTGACCACCACTGGAGTCCTCTCTGTCAATGGTACGTTTGTTCTTCTTCTCCCACTGGTCGAACGAGCTACCTTCCCCCAATCTGCTCTTTTCTAGAATGTTTTGGGCTCCCAGGTGGGTGTTTCTTATCCTACAACCCAGGGAAACCCTGGTGCCAGTCTTAAAATCCTGCTGCTTTTAGCCCTGACAGTTATTCAGGTGCATCTCTTGTCCACAGATTGGCATATAGGTTCTCAGAGAGGAGAGAATCTGTCATCTACCCTTGCTGGTGTCCAAGAGGCCACAGACATGTGCTAGACAGCCTGACTCTCTATGGATAGGTTACCATATCCCACTCTCTTCTCAGCAGGTGACTTCCTGTTCTTAGAGATTATCAGGGAGACAAGCTTCCTCCACCAAAGCATAAGGTTCCAGGCTCTCCTCTGGGGGAAAGAGCACAGGCCAGGCCCCAAGAAGGCCTGCTAATTTTTCATACGGCCCTCATGTGGTATGACAAAACATTCAGAGATGAGCATTTACTCTGATCCCCCTGGGACAGCCAAACAACTTCTGATCACCGAAACCTTGCTTCAATTTATTGCTTCTGTACATTTGAATAATGTTCCATTTTGCAGAACAGCAATCCTTTTTAGACACAGACAGAGTTGACACTTATCACAGCAAAAGTTTTTTTTTTTTTTTCCTTTTCCTCCCTCTCCCTTCCAAATGTGCATTGTGATAATACTGTAAAGTCCGCAGTGCAAAAGCCTCTTCTCTGGGGTGTGGCAATGAAAAACGCTGTCACACGGGGGATCTAGCTATGCAATGAGGGGGAGGCAGGAGGGCTTCCTGGCCAGCCATTCTGCCTGGGTCTTTGAGGCATTGCTGCATTTGCACAGGAAATGAGACTGTGGACCAAGGGGATCAGTTTCTCCTCAGAAAGAGCCAAAAAGTACCAAGGAGCAGGCCCTGCACACTTAGAATATTTTCAAATTAAGTAGGTTATGGCAGGCACGACACGTTGGGGGTGAGGGGGAAGACGGCTTGTGTTTTTTTTTGGAGTGTTCAGTCACAATTTATCATTATTCAATTTTTTTCCCCTTGGGTTTTCTCTTACACACATTTTTTATTTCGATCTGACAGCTAAATGAGGAATCACACTGCCTACGTTATCTGTTTTGTTCGGGAATTAATCCGGTCGTCAAACACGGACTGCAAAGTGGTTAGCGTGAGCGGAGACTGGCTGTGCCATCTCCCAGACAGCCCCGGTGTTGGGGGGCCCCCTTCCAGCTGGCCACCCTCAGGTCCCTCCTGGCAAAGGTGGCCTTGAGAGGCTATGAAGGTCCCTGAGCACTGGCCACAGGGTCCTTGGCAAGAAATACTTTCTGGGCTGGTTCTGGCCCAGTTCCTAGTCAAGTGCATGGAGTCATTAGAGGTCAGTAATTGGAGGTCATGCTGTCCCTCCCTCTGCCTCTGGCAGCTTTGAAAAGAGAGGCACAGACTCCTGTGAAGGGGTTAATCCAGCTGACAGTTGTCCTCTTGGGAAGTCCTTGAAATGCTTAACTCTTTCCTACTGCAGCTGGTCTCCTTGTGTTAGCATCTCAGCAAGTTTCTGAAAACCAGGTCAGACTTCAGCCCAGAATGAAAAGAAAGCACAGGGCCTTGGGGAGTGCATGTGGTCTTTCAAAATGGCCAAAGTTTCTTGCCTTTCTTTCTCCTTCTCCCCTTGTTCTTTCCTCCTCCTCTTATTTCACTTTCTCTCCCTTCTTTCCCTCTCCCATTCTTTCTCCCTCTCTCTTTTTCTCCCTTCCTTCTTTCCTCCTCTTCAACTTTTGTCCTCTACTACAGCAATGAACAAGATCCAATGATGAAACAGACTGTCCTGGCCTTTGCAATTAAATCATTGCAAATGAGGTGAATTCTGGGAAGGAGAGGCACAGGGCAATCCCAGACTGAAGGATGAGCTACAGGAAGCCAGGTAACAGAGACAGCAAGGCTCAGGGTTTGGAAGTCAATGCCAGGCAGAATCACACTGTCTTGGGACCCTGGGCTCCCAATTTGCAGGCACACCTCCACAGCTCCTCATTTTTCGACTGATGTCAGCCTTGCTCTTAAGACCGTCAGTGTGTGAGAGAGGAACCACGCCTGGTCTTGTTCATTCATGCAGCCCAGCTCTGAGCACAGAGCAGGTGGAGGTGTTCACAGGTATGTTAGGCATGAGTCCATGAAGAGGTGGAGAAGAGGGGTGGTGGCCATGAGCTGATGCTCCAACCCCACCCAAAGTCCCCAGGTTCTTCTGTAGCTGGCAATTTCTGGCCAGTAACTGGTGTTCTCAAAATATTCTTGTCTCTAGATGTCACCTTAAATGGCCCCTGGCTTGTGTAGAGGAAGAGAGGACTATTGCACAATAGAGGGAGGTAGCACTGCAGCTAAACCCCTGGAGCACAGACTCTGCAGCCACACATCCTGACTCAAAGCCAGGGTTGCTACTACCTATTTCTGAGACCACTGGGCCTCAGTTTCTTTCTTGGTGAAAAGTGGGTCATCAGAATATGCTGTCTCTTAGAGATTCAATGAGGATGAATGAGATGCTGTATAGCTGACACATGCCTGCCTGTTTATGACTGACTGTTCCAGCCCTGGTTTAACAGGGGGGCTGAGAAACTGATCTCAGCCTCCTCTCTTCTGCTCCAGGCCCCAGAGTGTTCTTGTCCTTGTCCTTCTCTAGCCAGCTGGGTGACCTACAGGTCCACGTGTCCTTTCCTTACTTCCAGCTTGGCTAAGTGGGGATTCTGGTGAAGAAGCAGATGGCAGCTGGGGCTGAGTGTGACAGTGATTACGCTGCAAAAGGGTGATAATTTATTCTGCTCAGCCTTGATTCAGAGTTGTAAGGGGAAATCTATTACTTTTGGAAGGCAAGGCTGAAGGTGACCTCCCCTCCCTGACCTCTAACTGGCAGCTTGCCAGCTTGCCCTTGTTCTCCTGGGTCTTAGCTGGGGGAGGGTGGGGAGCAAGTTTAGAAGGACCCCAGGGAGCTTCCCTGTGCAAGGACCTCCAGGAGGTTTTGGAGATGAGGGGTGGGCTGCAGGCTTGGGCCAAAATGAGGAAGCTGAGAGGCGGCAGGACGACAGGGCCCAAGCAGAAGAGATGGCAGGCCCAGGAGTGATGCTCTCAGTTTACTCTCTGATTTGGCTGGGGTACCTCACCTGGGCCTTTCCCTCATTAATCTACTCATTTTCCATGTGAGTGTCGAATGTCTTCTAAGCAGTGGGGAAAAAGATGTAAAACTAATCCCCACTCTAATAAATACAGCCTCCGATTAAATATGTATGAACACATATTGATTTGGGGATTAAACAGAAAAGAAAATTGAGCCTGTAATTGAGCTGGGGAACATGTACAGGGTGAGGCTTGGGATGTACTTCTCCAAACACACCTGTTGGGCCTAGGCCTGGGCTGCCAGGGACAAGGTGTGGGCCTGTCCAGCGGCACTCAGGTGCTTCTCAGCAGGAGGTACTAGGCAAACCTCCATCAACTTTTGGAGGGGTCTCTTCTCTCTTCCCAATTTTGGGAAATTCCAGGGGAGGACTGTGCTGTTTGGATAAATGTATGAGCATGAGGCTTTTGCTTCAGGGCAGCTGGAGAGGCAGGCATCCATCTGGCCCTAAGGGAAGACAGTTTATTGTTCATCTGCTATATGCAGGTTCTGAGAAAATGGAAGAAGCTGAGCTGGGATTCAGCCCACAGCCTCTGACTCCAAGTCGAAGGTCGTGTTTACTACAGGCCAGATTTGGGCAGTCAGATTACACCAGAGCTTGCAGAGCTGTAGAATCATGAATCTTCAAAGCTGGAAGGGCTTTTGACCTTGAGTCCAGCTCCTTGCCCCACACTGATGCAAGGTCATCTAACTTCTCCTTGGATGTTTTTAGGGATGTAGCGCTCACTATCTTTAAATAAGAGCTGAGGACTCTTGGAAGGGACCAAAACCCATCTTGCTATCATGTCCATCTCTGCTCATTGGGTCAGAAAGAGGAGGACGGGGGAGAATGGACTCGTAATTGTTGAGCACCTGTACACCAGGCCCTATGCTTGGCAGTATCACATAGACTATGATCGTTTAGCTTCCCAAGGACACTGTGACATCTATCTGATTATTTCTACCCCACAGCCTAGAAAACAAATTCAGAGATTTTAAGTAACTTGTTAATCATCATCACCACTATCTAAAGGAAACCATTTATTGAATATGTACTTTACATCAGCCACTATAGACACATGCCAATCCTCATAATAGCGCTGAAAAGTAGATATATTTTCTTGACTGTCCAGAGAGGAGACCGAGGCTCAGAGGCTGGAGTTGTGGCTGTTTCAGTGCACAGCCAGCCACAGCTTGCCTGACCCTGGCCATTTCTTGCTCTATCCTGAGACGTGTGGTCTTCTGGCTTTTTACTGTTAATGCCTCAGGATTCTCCCAGCTCCAGCCCTGTGTGGTCCAACCAGAATCCTCCCTCTTTCTCTGAGCCTGACTCGGACTCCTTAGGTCTCTGTGTGTTCCTTTCTCCTGAAATCTCATGGGGCTCCTTCATCTTTCCCTGGCTTACATCCCCAGCCCTCTGCTCTTCTCTGCTGCTCCCCAGCTCCTGCCCTGCTGGGATCTGCCTTTTCCCCCACAGCTCTAGGCCCCCATCTCCTCAAGGTTCACTACACTTTATGGTTTTCAAAGCAATTTCACACTTGTTATCTAATTCAAGGTTCACAATGACCCAATATCCCATATGACAGGTGAAGAATTTGAGGCAAAGACAAGTGAGGCAATTTGCTCCCAATCACCAAGCTAGTGAGTGATTGCTAGGTATGTCTGCCAGGTGATGCTGCCCCTGTTCCAGCAACAGGTAGGTGCCTTTTCAGGGCCCCTACAATACACACTGAGGCTGTGTGACAGAGTGGAAAGAGTATGTGTACTTGGGTTCAAGCCCCTGAGCTTCCTTCCTCTAGTTGGCTCTGTGACCTTGGGTAAATATGTAACCTCTCTGAGTTGTATTTTTTCAGGCTTACCTTGACCCCATCTCTGATACTGGAGCCAGAACCCATATTTTTGAGAAGTACCCTAAGACTCAGGGTTTGCCCACATGACTAACAGTTGGAGATGCACTGCCTTGGTGTGACCTGGGAGAGAGGAGAGACAAAGGTATTAGATGTGAAGTAGAGAGACAGGAGTGTCCCAGTGCCCTGTGGCGGTACCCTGCTCATTAAGCCCCATGGGGACTACTGAGAGCCCACAGGCCCCTAGCTGCAGCTGCCTCCACCCTGTGGTTATTAAAGCAATGACTTAATTTTAATGAGTCTAAAGAGTTCTTCAGGAAGCTGCCGCCACCACTCTGTCCCTGATTAAAAGAATGAATCAGGCAGGATCCGGCTTCCACCTAGTGAGGCTGGGAACAGGAGCATTGGGCGGCACTTTTTCCAGAGACTCCAGCATCTGCAGAGGGAACCTAGGCTTTGGGGCCGTGTACCTTCTCCCTGTAGATGGGTGGGCTGGTGACAGGGGTCCCAGGCTTTCACCATTGGAGACCTGGGCCTGCCTCCCAGCTGTGCTGCTGACCAGCTACAGGATGGAGGGCAGGAATTTAGTCTCTCAGAGCCTCAGTTTCTTCTTCCGTGAGATGAGCATAATAATAGTTGGCTCAGACTCTTGTGAGATAATGTGGAAAAGGACATAGTGGTCAGAGGCAGAGCCAGTGCCTGGCTCACATGTGGGTAGGATGAGAACCCATGACATGCTATCCTAGATGTCAGCGTTTTCTGTCTTGCCTTTAAAACTTGTTCCTGTGCATCTGTTATATGTGGGTGATGATTCTAGCTCTGGGCTTCTGAGCGTGAGTCTAGGGATTTTCATGACTCCAACATTTGGGCTACGGAAGATTCAGCTCCCAAATCTTTCCAGTTCTGTAGAATATTGGGATTGTAAACTCAAGACACACAGGGAACCCTCAAGGGGTGGTTCTGTTCATAGTTTACTCCCCTGTCTTCGCACCTCAATCATTCCCGCAGACAGAGAACACAAATGTGTCTCTCCTATTTCTTCTACAACCCCTTCTTAACTCCCATGATGGTTGGAGAAAGGAATGCGTGGTCAGGCTTTCAAAACCAGCTCTCCCATTTCTTAGCCTGGCAGATGTGGGTCTGGGGAGGAGTTCTGCTTCCTCCTCAGGCCCTATTCTCTAGCCCTGCAGGAACCTCTCGATGAGAACCTTGGGCATTTAATTTCTCAGGGCTGCTGACCCACTGGTTGGAAATCAAACTCCATTATATTCATGATAGTCCTGTGTGCTGAACATGTGGGTTTGTCTCCTGCAGGCTGGAGCTCCCTGGGGTTCTTGAGCTGGTCTGTCTGCCACAAGTGTTCCCAGGATATGCTGTCAACTTCCTCCTGCCACCAACTACCATGTGGGGGTGCTTGGTACAGGCTGTCATGAGCCTGTTCCATCACCTCCCTATGGATTGAGGTAAAAGGCCCAACTGAGATTCTATCACTCGCATTCCCAATATTTTCCCAATGTGCTTAGCCTGAAATCTACATCTCTTGCTGTGACTTTCAAGGTCAAGAGGGCTGGGTATTTCCCATTTGCCTCCAGGCTTCACACTTTTCCACTGTGTTCTAGGTCTTATGATGGTGACCATAAGGATGTTCTCTGGCTCTGCGGTGGCACTGGCCAGTGGCTGTTACCAGCAGGGGGACTAGGGAGAGGGAAGATAGCAATGTTGGGTATTGACTCCACTGGTGGCTTCTCTTTGAGGCCACTGCAGCTTGGACGTGTCCCTCAACTAAACGTCCCAGCTTCTTTTGAGGCAGCCCTCCTCTCGATACAACTTCAATTATAGTAACTTCTGTCTCCCTCCTTTCTGTTGCTTGGGGTTGTTAGAGTCCCAGAGATCCCCATTGCTCTTGTGACTTCCCTGCCCACACTTGTATAAAGAGCCCCTTTATTAAACTGTCTCCACACAACCCAACTTGCCCGTGCCTTTGTTGTCCTTCTGGGCCCCTGGCTGATACACCCCTGCCCACTTGCCTGGTTATCCAAGATGCTCGTCCAGCAGGCATGACAGTCCTTTACAGCTGGGGATCCCTTCTGTGTACATGGTGCCTGCGCCAAGTTGTTAAAGATTTTGAATTTCACCTGACTTCATCTCTTTCCACCTCCACTCCCTCAGTACATTCCAGCTACATTGACCATTTTTCTGTTCCTCGAACAACCTAGGCTTGAACTTGCTTCCCTGCCCACCTTCTACTTCCCAGCACCTTCTATCATATCTGCCTGTATCAGTCTGGGGCCCAGCAGGAGGTGCAGGGCATGCTCAGCTGGAAATCTGAAGACATATGAGGATAAGGAAACCCAGCAACCAGGAAGCTGTTAGCACCCATGGGCCTGGGGGATCTTGAAGAAAAGGGTGCTGTCAGAGTCTGGAGACAACTGGAACTGGCATAATAGAAGGATCAGCCCCTGCCTGGATGAGGCAACGAGGCATGGGGGCCGCAGAGAAGAAATACCTGGACCTTTCTTCTATGGTGCCTTCATTTCTTACTGGGTTTCCTGTTGTTTGAACCCAGCTAGAAGTGGGTGGTAGGGAACCTTGAATGCAATCCTCAGGGCTTGGCCCCTCGGAGCACAGAGCAGAGCAGGATGGGAAGAATGGAATCGAGTTGGAGGAAGAATCGAGTTGGAGGTTGTGTGTATCACCACCTGAAATAGTCTTATTTTTCTGGTTGGCTGGTTGGTTACTGGCTTTCTTCTCTACTAGAATGTCAGCTCCACAAGGGCAGGGACCTTTCAGCTTGGCCACTGTGGTACCCTGAGCAAGGTGCCTGGCACAGGGCAGGTCCTCAATAACTCTGCTGAATGAAAGAACTGGGAAAGAATGAGAATCTCCATTAGGCTCAGGGTTCAGCTCAGCTGCTCTGCTGCTCAGGGCTCCCTGGGCCAATCTTGGTCCTCCCTGGTTGGGGGTTAGGGGTGGGCATCCAGGATAGGGAGGAGGTGTGTGTGAATTCTACCAGATTAGCATTTGACATCGGCCCCAGCAGGCTCCATGGCCACTGTAGCCATGCAGGTATTGGGCCTGGTGGGTGGGGTGGGAGCCCCAAACTCCACTTTTCCCCCACGTCATGGATGCTGAGCTACTGGCCTCTCTTTGGAAGAATAATGGAGAATGGGCAGACAGCCTGCATGCTGGGAAGTTCCAGTTCAGTGGGAGGGCACTGACATAGATAAGGGGACTCTTCTTTAGTCTCATTCCGGCCACAAAACGAGATACTGAAAAAAGGAGAGAGAGGGAGAGAGAGAGAGATTGAGAGAAAGCAAGAAGAGGGTTTGGTTTCTCTATCTGGGTCCTATCTTTCAGTGCATCTGGGTTCCACGTTATTCATGAGGCTCTTCCATTTGTTTGCTTAGCACCTATTCAATGAGCACCTATTGTTTGCTAAGCCCTGGAGATAACTGTGAACACAGTACGGGCCTGTCCTATCTAAACATTACCCATGTTTCCAGGGCCTCCAGCCTTTCTGACACAGTATGCACTGTGGGCATTTTTCCACATTATAGAATCATAGCAGCTCCACGTGAAAACCTAACTGGCAGTGTCTGCATTACTCGGCAACCCCCACGGCTGACGCTTATGTTACTCAGCGTACCCTCCCATGGCCCTTGTGCTCATGGCTCAGGTTGTCCTTCCAGACACATCCCTTACACTCCTGCTCCACCTTTGCTGGGTGCGTCTCCCAGGACCTGGACACATACATCTTTATTATCGAGTCCATCAGGAGGAAGTGACTGAGTTCACTTCAACCTGGATCTTCCAGACTTGCAGGAAAACAATGTCTGGTTGCTGGTGGCAGTGGAAAGGGCCAGAGTAAAGGGCAGTAGCTAGATCAGAAAAGACAGAAGGAAAGCTCAAATACTCTTGGATCAGAAAGTGACTTTGCAAAGTGGCTGCAGCTCCTTGCAAATGATGTATGAAATGAAGAGCATACGCTGCAAGTGATTCGTGCCCAAGAGCTTGGCTTGGCTGCCCAGTCTCTCCTGGCGGACCTATTTGCTGTGGCCCCATGGTTGAAGCCCCCAGCATTCTGGAAACCCTCTGAAGGTGGGCTCCTGGCCCCTCAGCGGATCATGGCAAGCCCACAGTCCTTCCTTCCTCTGGGCTTTTCCAAAGAGAAAATGCTGCACTTAGTAAGTGCTCAACCCATGTGTCAGGCTGGTTGTTTCTACCCATCCTGGTCCCCTGAAGCCTGAACAGCAGGAATGAGAGTCATAATGAGTCGAGAGATTATTAAACCCAATCTTGGCATTTCTCAGATAGGGAAGGTGAGTATGGAGCAGGAGCTGAGTTCACCCCAGGTCACATGGAAAGCGACTACAGAGCCAGGGCTGGACCCCAAGTCTCTTCACCTCCAGCCTAGGGGCTCTTAATGACACCTGGGGGCAAAGGACTTCATTTCTCCTGAGCAGCTCCCAAATCTTTATTTCTAATTGTGTGGTTTGGGGCAAGGACCATAACTTCTCTGTAATTCTGTTTCCTCATGTGTAAAATGGAGACAGGTGTGCAAAGCTGATAGAGTTTGTACACAGCGAGCCTGGACCAGGCTTGACTGACTGAAGGCGCACAACAAAGTGTAACTCCTATTTATCCTCACCCCTGATAAACTGCCAAAGCTCCAACCACACAGTTTCAGCAGCTGGTGCCTAAAATTCAAGATGTTAAAGGGGAAAAGTCATATACTCATTTGAGTCTGTATATCCCATGAATGAGGCTGCCACTCCTAAGCACCTGGGGTGGAGACCCCAGAATCCTCTTCATTCTGTCATGAGACCCCACTTTCCTGCTACACTTGAGCAGGCACCTTTCTTTATCTCCCCCATCTGTCCCCTTTTCTCCACTCCCTACCTTACCACCTCTGGCCTGTTAGTCTCTGAATTAATCAAGATTTTTAAAAAAGATTCCAAATGATAAAACTCCAATTCAAATGGGCTGAAGCGTAAAGGCAATTTATTGGTTCATGGCAACTCCATGCTTCCAGTTGTTCAGGCCAAAATTCTTGACATTGTCCCCGACTCCTCGCTTTCTCATACCCTACATTTGATCCGTTAGCAAACACTGTTGGCTCCATCTTCAGAATGCATCAGAATTCATATTCTTCTTCCCATCTCCATTGCCACTCTCCTAGTCTAAGCTGCTATCGTCTCTCGCTTGGACTTTGCCATAGCCTCCTAACGGGTCTCCATGATCCTGTCCTAAATCCCCACAATTGGTCTCCAAACAGCCCCAGAGCCGTCCTTTGAGAGCTGAAGTCAGATCATGTCACTCCTCTGCCTATGACCCTTCTCTGGGCTCTCCACTTGCCTGACTTCCTGCTCCACTGACCCCTCCCTCCTGTCTCTGGGAATATGGCAAGCGCGTGCCAGCCTTAGGGCATCTGAAGTTGCTGCCCCTGCGGCATGGAACACTGTTCCTTTAAGTATTGGTGTTGCTCATTCTCTGCTCAAACATCACCTTCTCTAAGAAGATTCCTGAATATCATATTTAAACTTAGTACATACGCCCTACTCTGTTTTTCTTCTCCTGCTCATTCCACTCGACTTATTTTAGCTTATTGCATAGATTCCTTTACTAGAGTGATGTGTTTGTGAGAGCATGCATGCTGTCAGTGTCTGGCACATAGTAGGTGATCAGTAAAAATTTTTGAATGAATGAATGAATGTCAGGTACTGTGTTAGGTGCTGGGGAATACAATAATAATAATAATAAAAAGCAAAGTGGTTCCAGAACTTTATAGCTTGCTACCTCATGGAGGTGATGCATATTAAATAATAACACAAATAATGATTTAATTGCTATTGAGAAATGTGCTACAGGGAACCAGCAAGGCTGACATGACAATAAATTAACCAAGGGATTTCAAAGCAGAGGAGAGTATAGGGAGACAGTATATCTGGGAGGGCTTCCTTGAGGAGGTGATATTTTGGGTAGTAATAGAAAGAGGGGGAGTTGTTCCAGTGAACAATGAAGTGAAGAAAGCCTTCCAGGATAAAGCAAAAGAATATTCAAGGTACTTTCAGTACTTTTATGACACAATAAGAAGCCAGGGTGCTCAGAGCAGGGTAGAGAAGGAGGATGTTGGAAGGAGATGTTGCTCGGAGCAGAGTAGAGGAGGATGTTGAAGGAGATGGGAGTGAGGCTGTGAGCTCTCTGAGAACAGGAGCCACTGTTTCTGCTTCCTGTCCTCCAGCTCGAGCTCGGTCCCGGCACATTTCTGGCAATGGGGTGCAATGCAAAGAGCACTTGACAAGGAGTCCGGCCGACGTGGAGTCTAACTCTTACTTGCTGTATGTCCTTGTGCAAGTCTCATTGCTTCTCTGAACCTATCTGTCCCTCATTTGCTGACACAGAGACCAATGATAGTACTGCTCCCTTCCAGGTACCTGCTCTATATCCTGTGGTGCCCATGCAGCTAGACAGGTGGCCAGCAGTGAGGGTTGGAGGCTGGTTCTTGAGGCTACCGCAACCCCAGGATCAGAGGCTCTCAGAAGTATTTGGAACTTAGGAAAAGGCCTTTCTTGGACATATTCTAGGACAAGAACTATGATCCTTTGACAGGGCTGGGGCTTCCCCATCATAGAACAAAACACCCTTCAGCTCAAGTCACCTCGGATTCATTCTTGTTCTCCATGACTTGGAAAATCAAGAAACCGTGTCACATTTGGTCCCTTCCCGTTTTCCCCAGAGGGATTTG
Source organism: Macroglossus sobrinus (assembly GCA_004027375.1). Classification (NCBI taxonomy): domain Eukaryota; kingdom Metazoa; phylum Chordata; class Mammalia; order Chiroptera; family Pteropodidae; genus Macroglossus; species Macroglossus sobrinus. The sequence continues at coordinate 1,124,631 of PVKZ01000204.1, forward strand.
CCCAAGTGTGCAGCCTGTCTCGGACACGGTTTGCGTCTCCTGCCGAAAGCATGATGCTTACAGTGAAATGAGATACTCGCATCTTGCAAGGCTCGATCATAAAAGATGGTGATGACAGGCTCGAAGCAATAGGTCATGTTGATATTTTCACATTAGTTTTCTATTCTTATTACATTTTGATGGATGGAGAGAGTGGGGATTTTATCGTAATCTCATTTCTGTCTTAAACTGCTAATTCATGCCTGAGTTCCCTCTTCCATTTTGTTTCTACAGATTCAGCCAAGTGCTGATGGGATGAAGATTTAATATGCAGCTGCAAGAAGAGGCACGCTGATAGGAAAATGTTAGCTGGGGAGCAGCGTTTTTAAGAGAACAGTCTAATCAAGTCATTTCGTTATGAAAGTGCCTTGTTACCCTGGGAGGTTGGGCTCCCAGTATATAATAGTAATAATGATATAATAATAAAACAATTTCTTATATTCATGTGGTGCTTTTCATTTTTCAAAATGATCTGGTCAAATGTTTTTTTTCTCTTCTTCTTCTTCAACCCTCCCAACAGTCCTATGTGGCCAGGAGGGTATTATTATTCCTATTTTATAGATGAAGAAACTGAGACTCAGAGAATGGAAGTGACTTAGACCAGTGTCTCTCAGACCTGAATGCTGAGAGGAATGCCAGGAGGTCTGTGGCAGAGTCTGCATATCTCACAAGCTCCCAGGCGATGTACACTTTGAGTAGCAAAGGTTTGATGGTATTTGTATATGTGCATGTGCTGTTACGGTTTTTTCCATGTATTCTGTGGCTTCCTTTCAACTGCCCTCCCCGTAACGACACACTTTGGCAGCTAAAACCTCCTACTCATTCCTTCCCCAGGATCCTAGAGTATTCACAGTCTTCCCCTTCCCTAGGTCTCCTGGCATATCTCATTTTGTCTCGCCCACCTCTTCCCCCTTTGTCTGGGTTTTGTTTTCCCCTGGGGAAACAAACCCTGTTGACAAACCCACA